>MU376972.1:0-343399 GCA_022495195.1 Xylaria digitata | reverse complement strand
TTTGTTTAATTTTTTTAATTAGCTTTAAGTTTAATTTTAAAAGCTTTTAAACTATTTTTTAAACAGTTTAATTTAGTATAAACTTTTTAAAAGCATGTTTTAAAAAAGCGTACTAATATTTTTTTAATATATAAATTTAAGTGTAAAGCTTGTACTTTATATTATTTATATTTGTATTTATATAAGGTTTTTTGTTTATAAAACTTGGTGTTTGTTTTTATAATTTTTTTTTTTAAAAAGCGTATGCTTTACTTTTTTTTGCTGCTTTAAACTAATTATTTAAGTTTTTAACTTTAATAAAATTGCTAATTTTTTTAATATTATTATATATATAAAAGCTTTTTTTATATAGTTTTTTTTTAGTTAGCTTGTTTTAAATAAATAGTTAAATGTTTGCTTTATTTTTAAAGTTTATTATAACTTTTATATAGTTTAAAATTTTTTTTTTAATTTTTAGCTTGTTAATTTATTTAAACGTTATAACTTATTTTAAATAGCTAGTTTTTAAAGCTTTTTTTAAATTTGTAGCAATATTATAAAACTTTATAAAATTAATAGCTTTATATTTTATTGCAATAGCTAGCTTTTTTTTTTTTTTTTTTTGTTGCTTAAGTTTTTAAATTTTTTAATAGTTTTTTAGTATTGTTATTAATAAAAAATCTATAATTTAATTATGCTTAATATATAAAGCTATTTTTAAAATATGCTTTAATAATATTTAGCTTTTTATATTAAATATTTAATATGTTTGTAAACTTTAATAAAATGTTTTTATAGTTTTATAACATTGTTTTAAGTATTTAGTTTTTTAATTAGTTAATAAATTTTATTAAATTTATATATTTATATATTTAAACGTTATAATTATTTAAATTTATATTATAAACGTTTTTTTTAACAACTGTTATTTTAGTTATATTTTATAAAAGTTTTAAATTTATTGTTTTATAATTTATAATTAAAAAAGATTTTGTAGCTAATGCTAATGTTGCTGCTTTTAAATAGTTTTTAATTTTAAATATAATTAATTGCTTTAGCTATAATATTTTTAATTCGAAATTTAATATAATATAATTTTATAAATTTAAATTAACTGTTTTGTTTTTAAGCTTTTTATTTTAAAAATAAAAGTTGTTTGCGTTTTTAAGCGCGATTTTAACGTTTTAATTAGTCGGTTTTTATATATTAATCGTTTAATTAAGCTAATAGCTATTTAATCGATAGTTTAATGTAGCAATAAGACTTTTAATTGTTAAATATAAGCAACAGCATGCAATTAGGTTAAATGTGTTGTATTAATTAATGTATTGTTGTAGGTTTTATGTAGTAGTAACTGCGTCTGTAGGCAGAATTGTATAAGGGCCTCTGTCATCCTAACATGGGTCCGTCATTGAATACCCCTTCAGTCAATATACCGAATAAGATCATATCCCTTATATCTAACAGAAAGAATGACTATGCTCCTACGGTTTACAGAGATTCCTCCTTACAATAAGACAGCATGCCCGGGCGTACACGTACTTGGTATATATATGTCATTTTCTTTATCTTAACACGGCTTTAAGTGTCACATTGGAACCCTCTTATAGGCGTGGTATATTAGCAAAAGTCTGGAAATTCTGCCTCTATATAAAGTGTTGTAATAACCCTAACAGATTTGGTGTCCTTAGATATGGGATGATCATCTCGCCGAACACCATCATACGCCGGCTACCTCGTTATCTTCTTGTGCTATTTCCAACCTTAGGATCCCCTAAACGTGGCACTTTTGAGGGGATTCAACAATTTCTTACTAGGGCATACATAAGTGTGGCCCTAGACTTTACGGAGACGGAGTCCTGTCCTTGTACGAAGCCCGGCACCCTTGATTAAGACAATGAAACTTACGAGTCATAATTACAAGTAAGGTAGAACTAGCTACTGAAATTAGGTTCCTTGATTTCACGCTGTGAGCTGATCGTACTAGTTTATTGCTAGTGGTATCTTATGGCTATGTTCACGGCTATATTTGCATAGTGAGCGAATTATTTCTTATGTGATACATAATTTCTTATGAATCTGTCCGCCATATCGTCAGTTGGAGACATTGGGCGGCTAGGAAGTTGTTGAACGGGTTACCTTAACAGTAGTTGAATAAATTTAGATCTAGCGCCAACGGCAACATCAACGCTGCGTCTATACTAAATCTCATAATGGAGTAGTCGAGAGTTACTCAAAGATTGGCAGAACATCAAGCATCGCCCCGACCTCGCCAAATCTATACAACCCAGTTTCTTCTTTTGGCGCCTCAAAGCGGTGTGTACTTGCACCAAATGGAGATAGCCCCCTAAGAAATATAGTAGCACCAACTGCTACTAGGCCTAGGACAGCGCTCCCGACGGCGAGTGGAGTTTGTGACGAATCTTGAACTTCTCCTTCGTCAGATTTAATACCTCCACGTCGCCACCTCCGCCAACTCTCTCCTGCGCCGGCAATGCTTTCGATTGCGCCATCTGCGAATACGCAAATCGTTCCAGGTAACCCCCTCAGCTTAGACTCTTGGCGGGGCAAGACATAACCCCGGGACTCTGCTTCTATCATCCGCAGGAACTGTATGAGGGGACGGCCTCTAAGAGACTGAGCTAGGATTGGAAACGGTGTCTGTACATTCATTAATGCTAAGTATCCATAGGTTAAGAAATCGAGCGACGAGGGGCGAGGAGTCCCTAGCAGATACTTCCTAGAGCCTCGCAGGTCGTCAAGTGTCGCAAAGAAGTCATCCGCCAATTGCTTAAAGCGAATTGCGGCTGTCTGCTCAGGTTGCATGGACTTCTTAGGGCCAAGCTGTTGACGCAGACGTAGGAAACCAGTCGAGGTAGTCTCAAGCCCGCTTTTAGGAGCGGCCTCATCGGCTTCAGCCTCAGCGGCTAAATAGCCAATCCCAAGGTTCTCAGCCTTCTCGATAGCAGCAGCGCGCATGGTCGTGGGGATAGTCCACGTCAGAGGAAATGGTAGTAGTGCTGAATATGCCGGTCTTGTGAGCTCTACCCAGGCATTGGGCGATGCGTACAGTGACAATGCTACTAAGCCGCATCCACGCGTGCTGAGGAGCGAAGAGTAGGCCAGGAGATCGGCCTCCTGCTGTGGCGTGAGGTCATTGTCTACCAGTGATCCCGCGTATGACGTGTTATGGTGTATCGCGTATGATATTATATTCGTGTACCCTGATATCCAAGTATCATCATGAAACAAGGCAGGCAAGGTACCTGCGATGCCGATCAGCGGAAATAAGGCACGAAAACCCGGAAGAACGATCTACAATGCTTACGATCAGGGCTGAGAGACGTATCGTTGCTTGCGATTAGGGACCAATCGTCATGATGGAAAATGTGACGAAAAGCTGCAATTGCCGCCAAACATTCGGCATCGATGGAATCAAGCCCAAATGCCGGACCCCAAACGTGAAGTTGGAAAGACATCGATTCGGGGTAGAAGTGCCGAAGATGCTTAGACTTCAAGATACTCAGCTATCTAGATATCTAGGGGCCGCAGCCCTTCTGAACAACGACGACGACGACGGAGAACTTGCTGTGATAGGCTAGTTGGTTTGGGTGCTCACTTCCCAGTCATTGATTGGGTAATCACAGGGTTGACTTGAAGAGAACAGTTTATAGTCTACCTAGACTACTACACCACAGACTACAGTATAGGACCAGGCCGGGGATAACCGAGCAGAAGATCGAGGTCTAGTGTAAGGATTCTGTAAAGAGGATGGTGAGTGTGAATGGTTTGTGAGATGAACATGGGGAGTTTGCAGCTGGGTGGGTCGAAAATCTGCCCAAGTTCGGCTATCGTGTCGTTTCGCATTGCATCCACGTGGTGATAAGCAATTTCGTCACTGACGTCAGTGCACCACCCACTAAATCGCAACCTAGCTTATAAAGACAGGGACTACGCGATACATGCTGCTAAGTCAAGGTAAAGGAGGTGGTATACTCTCAACAATTGGTAACCTCGCATTCTCGGATATATGGGAGTACATTGGGTGTTATTACCCAATTCGTTAAGAATCACCAGTGAGAAACAAGGACAAGACAGTCTTGAGGTTTTCATTTCAACTCTAGGTGCGAAGTTCAATGTATCTGACAATGTACCTGATAATGTACCCGACAATGTAAATATATATTGATGTCCTTTGCCACCGTGACAGGTACGTGTGGTGCATAGCTAGTGTACATATGTAGGCTACACTACCTATTTGACGAAATGATAAACTAATTTCGGGATACTAAAAACCTATTATTCGCCTCCCCCTGGCGATCCAGGAGGTGGCAATCTTGCCCGATCCAGCGGAAAGGCTATTTCACCGTTTTGATTCGAAACCAATTGTTCCAGAACAATTCCGGAATGAGATTTGACATGACTCGGCGTGAAAAGACATTTTCATCCCATCAGTACTACCACCGTACCGTGTCTTGGGAGGAATTGTTCATCTTCGCACAGATGCGGGTTTCTCTATCTACTAACCTAGTAATCCACCGTCCGATCCTTAAAGTATACCCAGATACTTCATACCAGACTACACTACTACTAGACTAGCCGATACAGATGCGATGAACGATTGTTTCGGTACCCATCAAACTGGGAAGAAATACCGGGAAATGCCTGAATTTTGGGTTAATATATTTGCCGTTATTATTATTGCTGAGAACTATCAGCTAGGTCCCCTCGTATACACAGCATAGCACAGCACGGCAACTTCAGCGCTTACATTAGCTGCACATGTATAGGTAATGCGAATGCATAGTAGATCCATCTCAGCCAGCATGTCTTCTTCCAGAAAGTCGAAATAGGAGCTAGACAGCACGAACGTTGCTCACAGCGCCTCTTTCTCGTCATCACTCTTCCTTCCAGCCCTGTCCCGTACACACGGGTCCCGGATGATCGGATCACCTGTCGCTAACATCACGCGACCAACGCCTCTGCAGTTGGCTTCTGCAAGCGACCTATTCAGTTCTCACTATTCACTAACATTATTTTCAGCTGCCGTACAAGGGTAGGTAGGCACTCGCAGGAGGATTTTGAGTTCGCAAGCATAGTAGTATATAGTATAGATCTCGCCAAATAGGTTCAAGCAAGCACTGCATGTTTGCGCATATGTACTAAGTAGTATTTATTGAGCGGCGTCATGATCATCAAGCATGTACGACATTGTAACTCCGCCTGATTATTCCCGAAAAGCTTTCGCATCTAGCCTGGCTGGTTCGGTCTTGTTGAATCCTAACCCCACGATTGAAACATCCGTACGCGCCGGGCTTGCGGGAAATATTGTCATGATTGACGAGCCGAATGTTACGCTCCATCGGCCTACGGCGTAGTGACTACCACCACTGCGACCGTACAGTAAAGTAGCCAACCTAACTCTCGTACCTACATGCAAGGTACCTACCGAGATGCTCATCAAATCGTATGTATCTCTCTCACGTATGATCCGCCGTCGGTTCGCCAAGGTTGACTCACTCCCGAAACCCGATTAGGAAATGACAAGGTCCGAAAACCTTGGAATCTTGGCACAAGGAACGGGGGGTTTGTTCCCCTCATATCTTGCCTATGCTAGCGTTAAGGTGCTTCTTGGTTCTACTATGTAGTTGATATATCATAATGCCTATTGAGAAATAGATGGTTAGCGCCATAGACGCCCATTATTAAAGTCCTATAGCGATAACAAAAAAAAGCCTATACTAGGCTACACTACACCGCATTACAATATGGCCTCGGTACCAGGTATGGTGGAATCCTGGTTATGCTCAATTGCGAAAGCTGCCGAAAGTACGCGCACATCTCGAGCCCCCCCCTCTAAAACACCGAATGAATGAGCTTATGATCTCGTGCCCAAAGAAGTAGGTAAGGTAAGGTAAGAGACCCAAAACCCTATCGTACCACCACCGCACGACCTGGCAAGATTCGCATTGCGCATTCCGCATACGAGAGCAATCTTATTTTTTCAAGTACCGTTCGGCCTAGCGCCCGAACTATTCATCACCCGGTCTGTGGATAAAATTTTGCCCATCATTTTGGTGTGTAAATGTACACTACCTATAGTACTTACTTACATACTATGTGGCACATTAACATATCCTCATCGTCCCAAGTGCACGTGTACCTTTTTTCGTCGAATCGGCTCCGCGGTACTTGCCGAGATCTTCCCCTGATTGAAGGGTTGAAACAAGATTCCCCATTAAATGACGACGATGATGGCACATATGCCACACGTGATAGAGTTTTGATAGAGGCTAATCAGCGCCAAGGAAGATAGCGTAGTAGGAATTAAGAAATGTTGTCGGGCTTTTCTCCAATTTCACCAAATAGCACATGTAATTTTTTAGGGTTGGTGTTTTTTTTTTCTTTTCAATTCCTTTTCTAGTTCCTATACACGGAGAAATCCATTCCTTGTCCTAAGCTTAGGTAGCTGGCGGATTATTAATTAACATGGTCGAGGAGAAGCGCGTGGTCAAGTTCTTTCACGGAGAGAACGGGAGCATGCGACCACCCTAAACGTCTTGTAAGTTGCTTGGCTTCTAGTGTACTATATGTGGCCTTTTCCCGAGGTTTCCGATGAAAATTGGGTTCGGCGGCAATTTTAAGATGAGAAGTTATCATTTTTTTAGTGAATTGAATCGAGACCACACCAAAACAGCAATTGTTGGCGCCCAGACTCTGAGCGCAAACTGTCTCAGCCGTCTGTTGGCAGAGGATGGTCCCGAGACAAACAAATTCTACAGAATCAAGACAATAGGCCCTAGATTATAGATTCGCCAGGTAGAATGAAATGTCGTTAACACATTGTTTCACCCAAGTCGCACTTGTGTAAGTGCATCGCTCGCTTAGACGTGAGACAAGACATTCAGTTGTCATATTTGTCACTCTTACTGGTTACACGCGATGGGATGAGAACAGGGCGTTTTCAAGATAATGACCGAGTTTGCATGGTCGTGTTTATTGCGTAATTCCTAGTCCATAGCGCTCATGAGGCAATCTTGCCTGTGCTCCCTGCCTTCCTGGCAATCCTCACCGATGGGTATCCTTGCACTCGCGGCATATCCTCGCAGACAACGCCCGTCATGACCGTGCTATTTCTATGTGTACAAGAAAAACCTTCCATATTGCCATCAATGACCGTCATATATCCCGTGAAACCATAACCTCTCAATGCAACTTGGTATAAAAAAGACCGGTATTACAAACTTGTGTAGGGTATTATTACATTGCGCTAAGTGCGCCATCAAAGAATGAAGGTTCCTCTTTGAGCCAGCTCTAGGGGAAGCGAGCTTGTTGTATTGCCCGGAGGTAGGCGAACGGTAAGGTGCGGGCCATTTCGCAGGACTAGTTGTACCGATTGTCGCAACTAACCGTGAATGAGAGTGGTTCGCGCACCGAGCCTATTGAATCCATTGGTGCTCGTTGTTGTAGATCGAAGGCGTGGGGGGGCATCGAGGCTCATGCAATGTAGCAGAATGCATGTTGCCAGTGTGCGTCCCAGGTCTCAGGAGCTCAAAGAGAGCGCAAAGCAGTGTATGAAAACGAAACCTTGGTACTCGAGTGCCGGAGATCACAAGTCTGATCGTATAGCGTTGCCTCATTTCGCTTCTGCGCCGGATGCAGATCGCCTTCGTGCCGTTTCATCGTTAGGATATAAACCATTGATAAGGTAGATTTGTTGGTGTTGTGTGTAGAGACGACCGGGTTGGCTCCTTAGCCACTCTTGGGCAGGGGAGGGAGAGGTCGGCTTGGTGGAGGACCTGGGCAAGGCGGGAGCTGCGACGGGCGCTGAGCAGACATATCGAATTCTCGTGAGAAAGCCAGTTTGACGGTGTTGTAGGGGTCTGGCGTAGAGCCGGGTAGGGTTGTTGAATGGAAGTATTCCGAGTAACAACGGTGTAAACCGAGATAGTTTGTCAAGTACTGAGAGCTTGAAGCGTAGTACTTGGGAGGTGATGACTTTGATAGTGGAAAGTTAAGCTGATGTTATGAGGTCTTGTGTGGAGACTGAAGCTTGAGGTTATCTTTGATCTGGTGGATAGAAGATTGAGCAGGGAGAGGCAATGGGTGGAGGGGGAGGAGGCAGCTTTATGTATGTCCTGTTGTATAGCTGGGATGGTGATCATCTCCTATGCCTCAGGCTATGAGATGGAGTGGATGAGAGGGATACATGGTGGGTGTCACTAATTTGTGCTCATTGAAGTACACCGCCAAAGTAAGAATACATTGGCGCAATGTACTACGTCGCCCGAAATTGGGCAATCAAGACGCGGTGCTGGGCAGGGAGGTACCTAAGGCCAGATTCACGACAAGGTGTAAAAATAATTCACGATGGAAAAGACCAGGGGTACAGAATGTAGAGTCAAAACTCAGAGAGTGACGAAGCCAAGGTACATGTGGTGGATGTGGGTACACGAGTACGAGGGTACAAGAATACAGAGGTACTTGAGCCGATGAACGTCTTGTCTTACTTGTGGGTTGTCTCTGTGCGCAGCACGCTACACTAGGTAGGTACATGTAGGTAGGTAGATCATGGCTTGACCCTACATAGTACTATACTTGCAGTGGGTGGGTGTGGTGTGGTGTTGGGACACGATTGTGCTGGCTGGATGCAACCTTGGGACGGCCAGGCCAGGTACGTACAGAGAGGGACCTGCTCTGTAGGGTACACTCCGTAGGCTACTGAGCAAGGCCGTGTACACTACCTAGGTACACTACACACACAGGTACTTACATAGTAGTACTACACCATCTACCTAACCTGCCATGTAGCATACATACCTACTACATTACACATGTGCTTCCTATGTGTGTACCAAGTATACCCATACTATATAGTAGGTAGCGTAGTAGCAGTGTGTAGTAGCAGCACGTAGAGTATGCAGTGTAGGTAGAGAGAGGGGGGTTGTTGTATCGTGTCCGACCTCTAAGCCGCCATGGAACAAATTGAAACCAGCATAATAGCCCCTGGCGACCTATCCAGGTGGCCCTCCAACCCCATGTCATCTTAACCCCTGTCATATCCAGCCCCTGCCATTCAGCACATGTGGTATGTACCTCCCCTGTATGTGCCCCACTAGGCCTGGCTGCAGATGGGGCTTTGGGCGTAGTGTGGTGTCGTGAGGGAGGTACTGTACATTGGCCATGTAGAGAGGGACAAAAAATCGAAATTTCACTGAAATTAGATAGGGCTACTCATCCCAAAATAGTCCAGCGTCTACTATCGGTAGCTGCACATACCATTCGCCAGTAGTCGGAGGAATGGGGAATAATTAATTGATGATGCGACATCACCGCCAGGCATGAATATCATACTACGACTAATACTACACGACAGTTGATGATCACAGGCTATCATTTCTATTTTGCATTTTCTATACAAGGAGCAGGTGAAAGCAAAGCAGCCAATTGATAAAAATACAATAGACAAAATACAATAAAACAAACCACTGGTGTTTAGCTCGACAATTCATTCTGTCCCGGCCATTCCACACAACAAAAGTACAATCGGCGATCTGTTCTTCGACCTCATGACAGCCAACAGTGGCGGGGGGAAGTTTTGAGCAAGGGTAGTGGAGCCTCATTACAGTCTGCGTGCCAGCGAAAAACACGAGGGGAAAAAAAAAGTCCCTTGTTTTGTCAGTCGTGTCAGATCTAGTCTAGTATGATCGATATTGGGTTAATTAGTCGCCGAATTGAGCACCAGGCTTCTGCTGGCTATTCCACTACTACTACCTAGGTACCTAGTATAGTGTGCACTCTACTAGTATACAACTACGCTATCCCGAGCCTTTGGTCATGGCTATTTCTTTTTGTGGCTACCTGATCAATAATCGGAAAACCAAAAGCACCCAAGGCATGGATACTGTGCTCAAATAGGACAGTAATCGAATAAGTAATAAGTAATGAAGTGTAGTGTATAGTATAGGTAGGGTAGAAAACAGCTGGGTTACGACATCGATCAGGTGGCTGAGCGTCCCCTGTACTTAGTCCAGCCTTATACTATAGTATCGAGCTGCTTCTCAAGGCCATGCTTGCTATTATGCTACATAGTATAGAGGTAACCTATAGGACTAACCTAAGCTAAGTAGCGAGAGAAACAAGGGTGTTTTCAGCACACAATTGCAGCATTACGTAGTGTAGAATTTCTCTCCCAAATCAATTCGTTAGCCATGTTTTACTAGTGCGTGCGCTTTCTTACGATATACCTGGCCTAGTACATGGCTATATCAAGTAGGTATATTGTAGTTAGGTAGTGTGGTAATGCACGAAACTGTATAAGATACAGTAGCTTAGCGAGTACTTAAAGGATTGCTTTTTTCGAGATTCTTACTTACAGTGGTACGATCCGCTTTGCAACTTGCTTCATTGGTCCATGCAGCGCACACTTTACGGCCGTTGTTTCTATGAATTGTACAAATAGGTAAAAAATATTTAGTGTGGTGTCGTAGTGAGACCCATGCGACTATCCTCGGTGAAGTATGCAAAAACGTTCTCAGCCCCGGTCACACACCGAAACTACAAAAGCGAACTTGAGTTTAGTCATTCGTCGCATGGTGGCTTAATAATAAGACCTGAACTAGTGGTGCTGTACACTAAGGATTGCTCTAGTCATTGGGGACTCCGATCATCAAGACAGCGCTCTACTGCTTTTGGCCTCTTTTCATGTGATTTGATAGTTTCCATTCATGGACAATTCCCAGAGCAGCGTAGTCCAAACACCTACCGAACAAGACTTGTCTTGCACTGGTATGGAGACTTAGTACCTATCATGTAGTCGGCCCGCCGTCTAGCTATCAAGAAAGGGACCCGCAGTGTAGGGAAATAATCATACACTACAGTACTCACATATGGGTGACCTGGTTATATCGGTTCTCAAATGCCGTTTGTCCAGCTGTAAAACCCCCTCATTCTTTACCTGCCCGGGTTGCAGGCAGGTCGCAGATCATAGGGAAAACATTAACGGATTAGAACTGACCGACATGTAACCCGTGACTCACGATGAGGTGGTCTTTTGCATTGTCTCCTCATTGGGCATCAACATGTAACGGCACAAGTGATCAACTACGTAAGTAGAACCATTCGCTCGGAATCATACTATGTAATAGCGAATCCATGGGTTGTTGGTAATGTTTAATGGGCACTACCCGATCTGGCCATGAAGTGGGTTATTAGGGCTGGGTACGGGTTATAGTATGCACACAACTACAGTAACTGTCTAGTTAAATTATATCATGATAATGGCGGCTCTCACATGCCGCGGATTGGGATCGGTAGTCGGTCCCTTTATCTTGGTAGCAAGTTTCCATTTATCTTCAACTTTATAGTATGGCCGAGACGGCATTAACTAGAGTCGGAGATTGTAGCGAAAGTTGTTAGCTAGGTACTTAAAGGTACACTACTTAGACTACTTAGACGTGGAGTAAACGCGATAAATCGCTCGGTTTATGACAGTGGAAGTACTTTGCGCACCACACCGCATTTGTGACTCTTGTGAACCAAGTCCTACCCTACACTAGCCCAGATTCAATTACACTAATTATGTTTGCCTAGTATAGTGTACGAGTCTATGAAGTCATGGACCTTGAATCCCAACGGTGAGGTACAGCCAAATAAGACTAAGTGGATACGGCATTTCCTGCTTTAATCTGACAGCAATCTCCCAACGTCGGGTGAAGGAGAGGAAAAAAAAAACTTAGCTCTCAACCAAATAAATTTTTTTTTGGCCGCGTGCCAGGTCCAATCCTAGAAATGTTAAGCTCAATCGTTTCCATTGGCTAATGGCCCTGAGCTGTCAGCTTGACACACGACACCTAAGGGCTAAGGAATAGGGCTACTCCATACTGTTGCTTCTAGAAACTTTCTAGTGTTATACTTAAGAATGCCTTGTCTTGGCTTTCTTTGACCCAGGCAGGTCGATTGCGCCACATCATCCAATTATATTCTCGGCTGGAGACGAGTAGGAGGCAGGTTACGTGGCGCCAGCAGTGGTTTAGCACAATTCCCCCTTGAGTATATCTCGTTTTCGTTTTGGTCCGTAGCGTACTGTAGATAGGCTAGTGGTAGGTGATGCAATTCCCGCTCAAGAATGTATGGTACCATGACAATGCAGGTAAAAATAATACGACACTACTAGAAGATCTTAGGTCAGAATATCATTCTCTTAGTATATGATCTTCCAATGTAACCGAACTCCTGTCCATGTGTACACAAATTAGCTATACAGGGCATCCCCCGCGTCCTATAATATTCCTATATTTCCCGATTTTGAGCCGTAAGCGGAACGACTGTCTCAAACACGACCACATCACGAACGGTCTCTAGCGTCTTCTCCGGCCACATAACGTTTTAGAGATAACTCGGGACGGAGTAAGTGTAGGTAAGCAATCTACCTATTACAGCGGGTATGGGCACTAGCCTTGTTCAATCAATCATCTAGGTGGCATTCTAACCTACCATACTACTATGTAGTAGTACATGATGCATTCAGGACAATGTAGCGAAAGCAATGGGACTCTGTTAGTTACCCCATTAGTGTATGTCCGAGCACGTTATGAGTAGTGTGTAGTATGTAGTGTACCACTTCCACCACTCAAAAATTGTCATTAAAGAATTGTCTTCGGAGTCCGGAAAATTACACTCTGCAGCCAAGCTTTCCACGACTTTACAGTATCACATGTTAGTCAGCGCTAACAACGTATACACTAGCATCCCTCAGTTACACTAAACGCGCACAGGTCTCTGCGAGTTTGAGCCAATCCGTTTCTCGCCTTGATATTTGCCGGGCATGAGGCTGAGATGACGCTCGTACTGGTGTGGAATACCTACTTAGTAGTGATGCCAAAGGCACATTGTGGCTTATGCAGGCTGATTGATATGCAAAGCATTATTAGTCGATCGATGCAGCCCTGACAGGAGCCCTCAAACCCCACGCCCCTCGCCTAACACGCCAGCACTTGAGCGCCAATATCGAATGCTGCTCAGTATGTATAGGGTACGGTACGCCTAGGTCTCTTATAAAGTGCTGTTTGCCTTTCATACAGGTTAGGGTGTTTTCGTTGCATATCCGTGACTACCAAGATGTTTTGCCGTAAACCCGACCCCAGACATTCACCGCTATATGTGTGAACCCCGTGAATCACATGGGCTTCAACAAAACGTTGTGTCAACAGGCAAGCGCCTTATCATAAAAATTACCTCGCGCCCCTACTAAGCCACCCACGTACAGCTGCTCGCCTCCAGAAGGCAATCTGGGGCAATATTTCGTGCATACTTCTACCGGACACGGACTCGGATACCTCGGATCCTGGGGGGAAAGGTGACATAGTGTATCCGGGCAGGCAATGATACCTAGCCAATGATGCCCAATAATAGCTCATAAAGACACGGGCAATATCAAGACACTTACTAGTAGATACCTATGCTCTGGCGCACTAGAGTAGGCTACCTCGATAGGTACGGTGCCGTAGTGCATTCATTATTCATCAAAAAGAGGGCGCTTTTGCCGAACAACGACCAGAACATGACCCCGCACTACACATTGATAACAAACTAGACTGCACTAGGAGGCATTCATTATCCCACGTGGGAACTAGGACCCATGTACTATGGAAGCAATCTACTGGACAGCAGAATTATGTCCTGGGTGAGGTACGCCTGATGCTGATGCTGATGGCGATGGAGATGGTGAGACGAGTGACCAATTAGGAAACCCGAAAGAAAGGTCTACCGCTTGAGTGTGGTATACGATACTACAGTACAATGTACAATGCACAATGCGGGACGGCCACGTTGGAACTCACCATCAGGGGAGAAGCGAGGTTTCACAGGGTGCAGCAGCTTACGACGCAAGACCTTGTGCATCATGCTTGAAGATCATTGTACTCTGCGTCAAATTGAAAGCGAGTCCACGCTATACCACACATGACCCCAAGAACCTTGTCATTTTGAGGCATATCACAAAACACATACTTCTCTCGAAGAGCAACAATGCTCATCAACCTCTCAGCTCTGCCGAGATGTTAGTCATTCCAACGAGGTGGTTTCATTCGAGATCCCTGTCAAAAATGAATGGTGGTAGCATCCGCTATAGGTAAGTAAGTATACCTACCCTGTCGACGTAGCTTATACTATACAAGGTAGTAGTGTAGGTACTATGTAGATTCGCCCTGACCCCCATCAGGTGGCTGTTGTTGGATGAGTTAACGTCGTAGTATTGAATTCATTATTGTTCCGAACAGGTTAGTTAGGCACATTCCGTTTCTAGCAACAATCCTCTATCATACATTCAAACTCTAACGAAATATAATCCTTGTTACTATTAGTACAGCAGATGCAGTCTTCCTCCAGGGGACAATTACAATAACAGCAGCGGCTTCTATCCGAACTATATGAAAGGCTTCTACTACATACTCCAGCTTTACCCGTATCATTCCTTACTGTCCAACACCATATCAAGCCTAGCCTAAGGCTCTGACCTAATCACTTGTCAATACTAACGATAACTTCTGATAATAGCACCACCTTTCACGTATGCCAAGAAGTTCGAGGTTTGGCTTTGTTGGTCACAGGTAGATAGCATCTTCCTATTTCTCGTATGATCTATCTTCCCCGGTCATACCGTCATTGAGGGCGCAAAACACGAATTTGATATTTATTGGGTATTGGGCATTAGGCCCAGTGTAGTACCGGATTCTTATCAACTGACATGCACCTCCGACTTTTCTTGGACAGGTGCATTTCGTCATATATCACAATGTTATACTGCATGTATATGAAAGAGGGCACATGATCGAATGTGTCACCCTTACGGATCCCGAAACAATAACAAGTGCTGCACGATAAGAGCAAACCTGCTTAGTTCACAAGAGAAAGGCTGACCACTGCGCTAGTGTAGTTGTTGACAGCATTATGAGCAACCAAGCGCGAATGCAACGTCGACGTCCCACTACAGCAGGTGGAATACGCTATAGCTGAGCTGCAGTAGAAGAGAGTACAGTAGAGCAATAGTTCCATGAGTATAGGGACGTGAACCCCTCTAGGAGTCGGTTTGGTGACGCATTGTAGATCAGGAGCCAAGCCCGCCCGTATTGCTTACCTACATCGTTGTACAGTACAGTCAGTCAGGCGGTCAGTCAGTATTATAGACAGGTCACAGCGTCGAGGGTTAGCGAGGATATCCGACAGAATGGTTATGCCAAGCTTGGATGATCTACGACCCCTTGCAACCCCAATCCCGACTGAAAAGCGTTATCTACCTACTCGCAGGAGGGGGATTTTACGCAAGTAATGACTGCACTGTCTACACTATGAGTGTATGGACAATAGCGCTGATGATAGTCTCGTCCATGAGATTAAGTGTCTGGATCTCTGTAATGAATCCCGAGGGACCGGTGTTTACCGATTGCTATGATGTAGCTGGGCAGAATCAACCAATCCACGACCGCAGTTTGTTCCCCAAGGTGTAGGAATGACCCACGAGATCCAAAATGCCCATGCTCTGGTACACTACTCCAAGGTACAGTACATATATCAAAGGCCCCCTTGCTAGTTTGCAACCTCTGTTGCGCCTCTTGAGCCGACAGTGTGGTTCTCACGAGCTTCGATTACTATCACCATTTGTGTCTCACTGTCATTTATTCCTGCTCGCCGATCTCTATGGCTCTATGGATGCCACACTCCCCAGGAACGCGACGTTATGGTGGTTCGGTAATCAGCCATGTCCACCAACTAACGTACATGGATACGAACACTATGGTCTAGTAGCGTACCAGGCACCAAACTACTAAGTAGATGGTCCAACAACCAAGTCCTTTGCGTCATGCATAGCGGAGGGTACAGATTCCTTAGCTTGAAATCACGATCACGGGTTCAACATGGTGTTTGTATGTACAACACCCATGAGGTGCACTACATCCTACACACACGCACGCGCGCACATACACCGCTCGCTTCATTAATCTGAAAGGCTAGTGTAGCCCGTACCTACCTCTGTGGCGACGACCCGACCCGGCTGACGGGGTCAGCAACAGACTCGTAGTGTAGTGTAGTGTACGCGCACCTCTGTTCAGCTAGCCAATTGACCTCTCTAATCTTACAGCATGCACCTCCTCTAGGATCACCATGACCAGGGTACATATCAGGGGGTCTATCCAGCCCAGCGGGTTTTGGGTCAGCTGATAAACAAAGACCATATCAAGGGACCTTGAGGTCTCATATAGGTGGCCTACGGCCATGCAACAATTTCCCTAAAAGGAGAATACAACCTGTCTAAACTATGCAGTTGTATTAGGCTATATCAATAACAATACCAGCCTGCTCCCCTCCGGCTTTCCGACGTTCAGTTTTCTCCGGGCAGACATCGATCCGGCAGGCTACGAATATACCCAAGCGCCCGAGGTCTCCGCATGGCCGAGATTGCGCCCAGCTAGGACAGCTAGGGAGCGCTTACTAGTGTACATGGTATCGTGTGGTGGATCCTACTATTGCCCACCAACATCGACAACAGCATGGAATCATTTCTGCTCCTTAGTGCCCTGTAGCATAGTATATTATATTCGGTAAATCAGATCATCGAAAGTCCCTCTAGTGCCTAGCCGCTATCGTAGCGATGTGGTTCTATTTTGGCTTCATGTCCGATAACTTGGGTCAAGGTAATACCTAGCGTCATGTAGACTGACTAAGCTGCGCTAATGAATCCCAAAACGACGGTGATGCGGCACGGCACGGTATCATAGATAGGTACCTGCGATTATATGTCCAACTGAGGCTAACCATTGCCGATAGCGTAGTGTACACAGCTGATGTTAGTTCAATATACGAGAATTGGGCATATACTAGTTCCTAGCGCGCGTCCTAGCTCACGTACCTGCGTTGATCGAAGGATTGTCAAATAAGCATAATCCCGTGATCGAGCTGATGCAACGGTGAAGCATGTAGATAGTGAGGTAGTTGTACTTGCGGTACCTGGCGACATGCACGTTAGTACCCAACAGCGTTTAATAGTTCGTGCCTAACCCAAAGTACACACGAACGCACCACACACCCACAAACGCCCTGCTTGGCCGTTCTCAGCAATGACGACAAACTGGTAAGGTACACCGAGCACTAGGTACGCTATTTTCTCACGCCGATCCCAAGTTTGTGCCTGTGGGGATCAACCTGGAGGAGGGGTGCGCAGTGGTGTACAAATGTAGGTACACACATATGCACTCCGCCTCATCCGGACAGGACATCACACAGCCCTACAACAGGGGTACGCAATGAGAACAATCACGGGTTGGGCATCGCAAGCCACTGCCCTGAAGCTGGAGATAGTACCTGGATGTTGCTGACCTACCCTACACTACAATACAATAATAGTGTGTGTGGTGTATGTCACCACCACCAGACCCCGCAGGCGATAATTCCAAACGCCGGAAGTTCGGAGGTTGATCGTAAGCAGCGTACCTGATAAGGACTCGGAGTTTTTGACCGTTTAGGCCGCGGACACCCGACCGTCTCTTGGTTGGTGGTCAGACGAAGTCCCGTCGGCGTTTGAGGTTTCCAAGTTTCCCTCGCCCAATTGATTACTCAAGCGGCCGTATGCCGAACCGTCCTACTCCCTCGAATATGAGCCCTGCAAATTAACGTATTATGCGATCCCCTCAGCTCATGGTGTAGGTTCATAGTCCTATCAACCGGAACTTTTTATCCGTGAACGTCGGCCAACGAAGCCGATGCTGTATTGAGGGAATATGGTACATCAAGGTATAACTCCATATACCATTCTCTATGCGTGAGTGGAAGAAATGTTTTATGTAGACTACAGCTTTCATGCCCACATTATAGATAATGCCTAAAATTTACTAGTGCTCTGCCGCTCTCCGGAATGACCAAATCATGGTGATTTATGTCCGCATTAACATAGCGTAGTTAAACACTTTTTCTGCAACCAATATGTAATTATGAAACAGATCAGCAATGCGTATTCGTTTCTCACACGCATATATCTATTAAACATATCTCTACTACACCCAGGACTCATAAGTCCAGGATTCCATGTCATATAACTATACAGGGCACCGCTACTCCCTCTCTAATCCTTACTAATGGCGTCACTCTTTGTGAATTCATAGCGGCCATGATAGCGAGGCAACAAAGGCTTCTATCGGTAATTTTTAGTCTAATCAACTAAGATTCCAGGTCTCGGGATTCGCCCTCGAGTGAATCCCCTATTTCCGTAGACACGCCATATGGAAGACCGAAGGTGCATTGGAAAAGTTGATGTCAAGGCTACGCGGCAACAATCAAGGACCCGGTATTCCCACCACGCTTCGAAGCCCGCGGTATTGCGCAACGGTATCTTTCGGGATGACGATGCCACCACTTACCCCAACGGAGCGGGCAAAAATAACAGCGCTTCCCGCAGAGTCCCGCAGGCTATCGATCAGCCCTCATCTGACTTAATATGAGCGAGTGTACTATTAATTAGCGACTAAGCTGAAGGTGGACCGCGGTAGCATCGAGTTAGCATGTGAACGATATGTAAACCCTCTCAACTCTCAACAATTCCCCCATTCGGTAGTAGTACGCCTTATCTAGGCACTTTGCATTGCGGTAGTCGAGCACTAATCGATCGATGGAGCCAACTAGCAGGTATTTACTATACCTACACTAGGATGCCGCTAGAGGGAACACATGGGACGGGAAGGGGGGTTGGTTTCGTGGATATAAATATCGCTTGTTTCTAAACGAGGGATTCGAATCCTTGTGTAACGTCGGATCCAGAGGTGCGGAACCCCCAGGTTTATTTATCTTGGTATTCTATGTCCCACTCGCAACTGATGTACACATATAGTAGATAGGTAGATGGGTTATGATATGCTATACCACGTTGAGACACACTACGTAGGGTAAGTTTCTGACTAATTATACGAGAGATCTGAGACCGAATGCATTGCACACGTGTGACGACAATGACCTCGTCATCCCGTTTGCTAATTGATAATGTACTATAATTATTACAAAGACGAGACTAGTAGCAAGCTTCTCGTATATATAATACGCTGATACGGGGGTATACGAGGTGACTACAAAATAATATCTTGGCTTGTTTCAAAGTTGGTGGTGTCCATCGTGGGCTAATATATGTTTTATTGTGGTTATCATTGTTTTAACTTTCTCTGCCTCGGCCCAAATCCCGAAACTACCGGCATTGCGTTATCTTGTATACAAGCGGCGTATCAGGGAGTACGGGATAAAACTACATCCACACAAATATCTTATGAGAGAGGGTGAATGGAGAGGGCAACGTACAATACTGTTTCGTAGCAACTAGATATTGGAATCTCTAAGTGGTGTATGGATAGCCGAGAGAGTTTACCCGTCGAACATATAATAACTATTAAGATGCTCTTACCACCAGCTTCCCCAATAAATGTGGGTTATGGACCAACACGACCAGAACGAAAATACAATGACAAAGCTAATTCCTATTCAGGGTGTGTTGCATCTCGTCCAGAGTGATATTGAAGAGATTCTCTGTCGATACGGATCCTAAATTCAAAGGCAATTACGATTTCACTTTTACTAAAGGACAAGTTGGTTATTTTGGCGGGTAAATGGTAACAATGCCAGTCTAGTATCCTACAATTAGCTCGAACCTTGATTGAACGAGTGATTTAGAGAAATATACTGAATTCTATATGTCTACATGTCGCGCAATAGCACTGCACAAATGCACATCATGGCACTACTGACATTGGTAGAATGTTAAGCCGGGCATTGATTGCCTATGGTTACTCGTTTTGTCAACCCTTACAATATGATATAAATTCGAGGGCATTAAATTGCTCATATGAATGACCTATAGAGATAAATATCTCCTAACCTGCACTGACGAATGCTGCGCTAGGTAGGCTGACATAAACGCGGTATTTACGAGTTCCATTATATCTGACTTGCAGTGTTGCGTCTCGGTGAGGTCCAATGGCTATGAGATCCAATGAATTCATCCAGGGGACTGAATTCGGCATCTTGGAAGTCAGCCTACTGCCATAGGGACACGCCGGAGCGTGAACTCCAAGGTATTCCGCACTAGTTACTTGGTTGTTTCTTCCTTTCTTCCTAATATTTCCTTGTTTTGGTCTAAGTATCCCAGATTAGGCCTTTTGTTCTTTTTGTCTTCCCCCACACTTATTCTGAATGCAATGAAACACTGGCAACAAGACTTGACTATTCGTTTCATAGCCGGATTGCCAGACCAAATGGCGGTTCACTTATAGAGGCGTGGTCGTCGATTTAGGCCGCGGACCTCGCATGTATAGAGGAGCCTCTTAAGATAGATGCATTTGGCGTCTGCAAATTGCCTGACTAGGCTAACATGCGATGCTGCTGCATTGCCGGCTATCGAGCTAGCCATGTGGACTCCAACATTCGCCCTAGACTAATGGCCAATGATAGTTGCTGTACATTATCTCTCGTCGTCTCATCTTACCCTCCCGACTGGTAAGCGGTAGGATATAGAGGCATTGAAGATCTAGAACTGAAGAGATGCATATTTCTATGCATTACATCAGAGCCTTGAGTTGGCGCTAAGGGCGGTTTGGGGTCGGGTAGCATTGAAACATCCCATGCTAAGTGTTTATTCAGTACTGATCAGGTGATATAAGCAGCGATGAATAATCTCGAGAGGACAGTACCATGGCCATTGGCCGCGACCTAGGCGACCATAATCCAACGTTCAACATTTTTTTCCTTTTCTCCTTGTTGTTATTGTGGTATCTTGGGGGTGGTGGCACTTGAGGATCACCAACGTAACATTGGGGCCGCGCTCGGCATAGTGGAATTGCCTGCGCCAATCAAGGCTCCCGGAGCTCTAAATTTATCGAATGAACCGCCCCCACGGGATTATGCGTACACGGGAGTCCCCCAAGCCGCGTGGACTGATGCGCGCAGGAGAAGAGGATGCGTGGCTGAATGGACTGACCACTCGACTTGTTGTATAACCCTGCATTCTAGCATATTCGCAACAGGCTATGTTCCATTGCATGCATCCGTTCACGGCACATCTGTACCCGCTGGTATTTGCGTTGATATAATAAAGTTCTCCATCATCGCTTGTCCTTGTCCGCGGCTCCCAATCTTGGCTCGGTTGTTTCCGCTGCCTCCTGCAGTCGCCGTGGATGCGTCACCGCCCCGTTCCGCCCGATCGGCACCACTACTATCCCGTCGCTTGACAACTAAACAAAGTACGCGTCCGTAAATAGAAAAACCTTCGTATGAGATATCCATGGCCAATTTCTTCTTGTCATCATCATCGCCCTCGGCTGCGGCTAGAGCCGGTCTCCAACGCTTTGCGGGCGGGGATTCTTCCGTGGGGCCTTGTACAAACAGACCATCGTCATCTTCGCCTGCATCGTCCTCATCTGATATGACCTCAATTTGATTATTTTGGTCGCCTAAAACGTGGCCTGCATCTACATGGGTATTGCTGCGTGCGCGCTTCTGTCGCCTCGCTCCATCTCTAGGCGTCGCCTCATCTATTGTCGGAATGGCGGCCAGTGTAACCGCAGTATCCTCGTCGCCGCTCTCCTCCCGTAGTATCAGAGGGGCCGACTCTGCAGTCACGTCTAGGCCGATGGGGGCGTCATTGGTTTCGCTGATGAGGCGGCCCGAATTCGACTTTAATTTGGTCTGGGTCGCATCATGGAAATGTTTATGTTTGGTGACAAGTGTGTGCCGCGTGCTTGTTTCGGTGAGAAAGATAGATACCTCGAAATCATCTGCATAATATCACGGAAGCCGTCAATCATGGGCCGGGCAATTACAGGGTTCGATTATGTAGAGAGCCGTGACAATGTACTGTACTTTGTCTCCCGCAAATGCTAGCTAGAGAGGTACTTGAAGTACTTTGGGAGGGGCATGGGAGCGTACCTTGGATGACTACATCTTTGATCCCCTTCTTTTTGGTGCTACGCTTACGACTTCGTTCGCGCTCCTCTCGTAATTTGGGTAGGACATAGGGCCGCACGCTTTCGATGACTTTTGGTAGAACTGGTGTTCTCGGGTTAAGCAGCCAGCTATGCACGAGCCCAGGATTATCGAGGTAGATTCGACATTCTATCACAGAATACTTGGTGATGCGAAGGTATCTGCGGATTGGTGCCATGATATTAGTAGAATGCTAGTCATCCGAAGCCTCATCTCTATCTCTACTACTAGCCTTGATGAGCAGCTGGAGACGCTCTGAGCTATGATGACGGAACGCCAAATGATAAAGCCCAAAAAGGCAGTAGAAAAGTATGGCTGTGCCTGTGGCTGATGGAAAAGAATTGTGGCTCGCGGCTGTGATGTGATACCTCAGGCAGCTATCTAGATTGCTAGAGTCTCTACCTTGTACCTAGGTACCATACCCTGCGCAATCGTTATCGATAACCGACTGAACTCTTCGAACCTGGAAGCCATCGCAACAACCTTTTAGTGAATGCTTGCACAACTATGAATGAGGCTTAGAAGCGACCAGAATGTTCTCTGGGGACGACGATGTCGAAATCATGGTCAGCAACATTAAAGCTGCCTAAATCTACGTTCCCGTAAGCCAATTTGGACGGAAACCAGTCGTAGTACTAATCAAGTTTGTGTGTTCAGTCCAAGACCTCTACCTGCGTGCCGTGACCAGTATATACAGCGATGCGCCGATCAATTTTATGAGTGGCAGAGGCAGAACCGGCCTGCAAACAGCACCTTTATACTCCACGATGGTCCGCCATATGCAAATGGCAGCCTCCATGTCGGCCATGCTCTAAATAAGATCCTGAAGGACATGATTCTAAGGACAAAGGTTCAACAAGGTCAGCATATAAAATGTTGTCACCAGAAATAAGGCTAGACTAAAATTTATCCTATAATAGGTAAACGTGTGGACTATATTCCGGGATGGGACTGTCATGGGCTTCCAATTGAGCTGAAAGCTCTTGAAAATGCTAAAGACACGAAATTCACTCCCCTTGAAATTCGGAAGTCTGCCCGAAATCTTGCCTCGAACACTGTTGTTAAGCAGATGAAGAGCTTCCGCTCGTTCGGTGTGATGGGCGACTGGAACCAAAGGTGGACTACTATGGATACAGCCTACGAGATGCGACAGCTCCGCTTGTTCCAGAAGATGGTCAAGAAGGGCTTAATATATCTCAAATTCAAGCCTGTTTACTGGTCGCCATCCTCACAGACTGCTCTCGCCGAGGCCGAATTAGAGTACAAAGATGACCATATTTCGCATGCTGCTTGGATCAGATTTCCTGTCACAGATGATTGGAGATTGCTCCCGCAGTTTGAGGCCTTACGAGACAAGATTAAAGGGAATTTATACGTTGCTATCTGGACCACGACGCCGTGGACGCTTCCGGCAAATCGGGCAATTGCTCTACACCGTGACCTAAAGTATTGCGTGGTTCAAGACGGTGCGGATGGCTTGCTGGTAGCCGAAACTCGGCTCGACACGCTATGGCGGTTATTGGCAAAAACAGACAGTACTCGACTCGAGTCCGAGCAGGATAAAGTGTGTGGGGTTTTTGAAGGGGGTCAGCTCCAGGATCTCAAATACACTAATCGCTTAAGAGGCGAGACTGCGCCAGCTCAACCTATTATCCATGCAGACTTTGTGTCGGCTAGTTCTGGTACTGGTCTCGTCCATATGGCTCCTGGTCATGGCTTTGACGACTATGAAGTATGTAATTCTCACGGTATACCAGTGGTGGCTCCTATAGATGATAAGGGAAACTTTACTAAGGATGCATTCCCTGATACTCCGGAGGTACTGCAGCGAGCACCCTCGGTCATTGAAGGCGGTGGCCGGAATGTTCTTGATCTCTTGAAATCCCATGGCGATGTTTTGCTGGTAGAAAAGCATCAGCACAAATATCCATATGACTGGAGAACTAAAAAGCCAGTGGTTATCAGGGCCACAGAGCAGTGGTTCGCCGATGTTGCATCGATCAAAGAGGAAGCTCTTGATGCCTTGAGTAGTATTCGCTTTATCCCCGAGACTGGCAGAAATCGACTCGAAAGTTTTGTCAAAGGCCGTAGCGAATGGTGTATATCGAGGCAACGTGCTTGGGGTGTTCCTATCCCAGCTTTGTACGATGAAACTGGCGCTGCTGTAATAGATGAACAAGTGGTCGAGCACATCATCTCGGTTATCCAGGAAAGGGGCACGCAGGCATGGTGGTCAGATGCTCCGGATAACCCTGTATGGATTCCAAGTTCAATAAAGGGTACATATAGACGAGGCACTGACACCATGGACGTCTGGTTCGATAGCGGGAGCAGTTGGACTATGATGTCTCATCAAGCGGACGTGTACTTGGAAGGCTCCGACCAACACCGTGGATGGTTCCAGTCTAGCTTACTCACCCGTATTGCTGCGGGGAGTGAGGCTAACGAGGCTTTTGAGAAGGGTGCGCCCTTTAAGCAGTTGATCACCCATGGCTTCACCCTGGATGAAGAGGGCAAGAAGATGTCCAAGTCGATTGGAAACATCATTGAGCCCCAGCAAGTCATGGATGGCACGCTACTGCCACCTGTGAAGCGCAAAGGGAAAGCCGCTAAAGGCCAGCCGACATACGATGCACTAGGTCCTGATGCCTTGCGTATATGGGCTGCGAGCAGCGACTATACCCGAGATGTCGTATTGAGCGTTCCCGTCTTGAAATCTATTCACAACGCCCTCATCAAGTATCGTACAATCACGAAGATGCTTCTTGGTTCTATGCGTGAATCTGCGCGTACCGCGCCACTCACTGTCACGGACCAGATTGCTCTGATCCAGCTACAAGATACCATGTACGAAGTAGGTAAAACATTCGATAATCACGAGTTCTATAAGGGGTATCACGCCCTTAACCGATGGGTCAATAACGATCTCTCGGCGTTTTACCTCGAGGCTCTGAAAGACCGTCTCTATTGCGGTGACGGTGGAGGTGTTCTTGAACCTATTCTACATGGCTTCTTTCGGATGTTGGCTCCTATGACCCCCCTGCTCGTTGAAGAGGCCTGGGAACACCGTCCGGAGTGGATGAAGCAAGACACGTACGTATTTCCCCCATGGCCTAATTCATAGACACCCTATATTGCATTACTGACTAGTATTAGATCCTTGACACATCCGCTTCATCAGCTCTACACCGACCCTGTAATCGACTCCAGTCGCCTGACTATCGACCCGGAAGAGTTGCAAAAGGGTATTCCCATCCTAATGGCCGTTCATGGCGCCATTAAGCCGGCCCTAGAGCGGGCTCGTAGCGCCGGGCACGTGGGTTCGTCACTACAAAGTATTGTTGAGATCCACATTCCCGAGACCTCTAAAGGGAATCACGAGGCCATACTGTGCGTGCTCGAAAAATACGCAGACGAGCTTGCAGGCATGTTCGTCGTCTCCACGGTCCGCATCATCACACCCCGAAACGTAAGCCCGAGCGACCCTTCGCCGGATTTCCTATTCCGCGAGGAATTCGAGATTCACGGTGTCAAGGCACATGTCGAGGTTCGACCTCCTGAGGACCATAAATGCCCCCGTTGCTGGCGCTACGTCGCCTTACAGGAAGACGTGCTGTGTGCTCGCTGCGAGGATGTTGTCAACACATAGGACGGTCTAGCCTGTTAGTGTGAATGGCTATTTATGTAATAGTTCCTGTGGGATAGAGTGGCGTGGCGGTGATCAAGATAGATAAGCGTATGTATTACTACAATAGATGTATCAATAGACGATACCCATTTCACCTCCATGATTGCTTCTAATTCATCTCATCTCTTCACGGGGAAGACGGGGCTACTGGGGGCACCGCTGTTCCTCTGTTTGGATTAACCGCAGCATTAATAAGTAGCCGATACAAAATATCGAGTAAAAATTGCTATGTTTTAACTTGTGATTTATATTCTGGTGGTGTAATATTTCGGGTTGAATTCAAAGAATTCTAATACCACCATAATAGAATTGGGAGTTTACTACTAGGTATGTCCCCTAGCATCATTTATTATCTCCCCTTTAACCCTCTAGGGAGGAGAGCCTTGAGATTTGCAGTCTGTAGCCATCGATAATCGGCGACTAGGATGGATTATAAGAGGAGGAGAGAGAAAAGAGAAGAGTATTTTTGGGTTAGATGGGTTAGGTAAGCCATTAAAATGTAATTTCAAATGTGTTCCTCATAAACACGTGTGCGCATTGCGTTAGATACAAGTATATATCGCCGGATACTTTTGTTCATCTAGGGGGCACATGATGGGTCTTGAGGGAATCTTCTAGCTGATGACAACAAGGGATCACACGACCGGCCGCAAGTATAAGGCACTAGGCAATGGACCCCTATTGTACATCCGCGATAGGTACTAGATATATATGTAGGTAGGTACTGGGTGGTAGGTAGGTACATAATGTTGGCGTCTCTACATACAGCAGTATTTTATGGTAGATACCAACGTTAAAACCTATGCCTCTCCCCCCCCATTTCGGGTACCTGACCCTGCTGGGCCATTAGTTTCAAGAGGAATAGATGAAGAAACGCCTATCTACCGAGGCTAGGACAAGCTACAGTAAAGAATAGAAGCATCTGAGTGAGTGTAAGTACGGACGTACCTACCTTACCTACATGCATGTGTAATGATATGAATATATATTTCCCGATACCTCAAGACTTAAAAAGGAAAAAAAAAATAAAGTATCTAGGAGAAGTTGTAGTCAAGTTCACAGGGTGTTTTCATACTAGAAATGAGCATACTATTGCAAATTGCAATGTGCTTCAACAAATAGGTATCTCAGTGCTAATAGACATGAATCCCTGACCAGTCCCTACCATAACAAGCTGCGCCCTCCTTTTCATAACCTCCAAAACGCCCGGGTTTATAGCTTCCAACTTTGTAAAGATTAAACTGTGTCGTTTTCAGTTGAGCCTAGGGCTCTTCCTTCTCGTGATGCTCTGCGAGAAGATCTCCTTACCACCTCCTGGCACTATTGTCGCAAGAGGTGGTAAATTTTCCCGTCCTTCGACGTTCAATGTTGACCTGCTCGTCCTGCTCCGAGTCGTCTTACTCTTCTTAAATAGTGGCATCGTCATGCCTTCGGGTATATCATCTTCAGCACCCATCAAGCTGCCTGGGTTTGCGCTACTGCCGAATCCATGTATTGTGCTTGCTCGTTGGTCGAAACCTGAAATGACATTATTGGCATTGACATTCGGATGCAGCTCCCGGAGACTCATACTTAGTGGGTTGTGGCCACGATCACCTAAGCTGGCTGAGTCGTCGCTAGTGGCTGGCCGAGAAGGTGATCGATTTTCTTCTCGTGTTGTATCGGTATCCATAAAAACAGCCGCTTTGCTGGGCGACGAGTCTCCGTTCAATTTAGCAATGAGAGAGGTATGTGCCTGTGTGCGAGGAAGTTCGGTGGGATACTCGTACGTCACCTTTTGGGGTGTATCACCCGTAGGCTGGTATTCCCGTATTACTGTACTGGAAATATCTTCACGAAGGTCGGCAAGAGGCTGGCAGACGTTGGAGGACAGCGGCTCTAATATCTCTTCTGCGGTTTTGATATCCATGTCCATTTCCGACCCAAGTTTTTCGACTCGAGCGTATGTTGTTTTGAAGTGATCCCCAATACTTGTGTATGAATCCTCAACCGTGCCAGAAAGCATTTGTAACGATGTTGTATGCTGGTCATCATGTTGCGTGTTCTGTGAGCGGGCTCGAGCGACGAAGTCATCAAGGGAAGTCATCTGCTCATTGAGATCCCGCATCTGTTCATCAACAACTCGCACGGTTTCAGCATGAACCGATTTGGTTGTCTCTTGGATCGAGGTACTGTGGATGTTCGCGGCCTTGTAATTCAAATTAGCAGTGATCTCAACAACTGGGTTTTAGTGGATAAGACTTACGGTCCAGTCGTCCTGAAGTTTGGCTTTTAGAGTCTCACGTGAAGTGGAAATCTCATTGAGAAATCGCCCTTCTCGGGCGTTCCAATCATCCATACCTCGAACGTACTCTGTTATACTTCCTTCCAACGTGGTGGTGTTTTCTTGAACACTTCGCTGAATTGAGGTCGCCCTGTTGGCTAGGCGAGACTCCTGTACTTCGGCCTGGGAGTTGATGAGAGAGGTGATTTGTGTTAATAAGGTGCGACGTTCTTCTGCGGCTTGTCTTCTCTCCTCGTCTATCGCAGTTTGTATCTGCGCTGAAATAGATGCATTGGATTGTGTGAGTTTCTCTGTGGCGCCTTGCAACTGTGCTCTCAGGTCGTCGGACTCTTTCCTCTGGGCGGCATTGTGTTTCAGTAACTCTTCAAAGATAGCCTTGAAGTCTTTCCCAAGAGCGGAGTATGATGTATGTAAAAGGCTGTGAAATGTACCGAGCTCACTGAGGACATCTTGGGCGATCGTCTCCGCAGCTGTCGCAATCGCCTGAAGACTATCACCGACCCGTTCTTTAATATTATTTCGCACTTCTTTGATTTCCTCTAGAACCTCATCCATCTCTTCTTTCGACTTCTGCTTCTGCTCCATCAACTCCTTCTTTGATGTAGCAAAGAGTTCAAGGTTTTGATTAAGAAACGACTGTGTTGACGAAAGCTTCGCTAATTCCGCCTGGACGAAGGTTTGCATACGTTCTGAAAGGTCGGCGAGGTGTTGTTGCTGCTCGCTTTGAAACTCTCCAATACGGGTTTCAACTAAAGATGTGATGTCGGACACCTGTTCTTGAGCAAGCCCCCAATTGGTCCGATTGAGCGCCTGAAGGTCGGATTTCCTCTTGTTTTTGGCATGTAGACCCCCTACATGTCCAACCGTTCTATGAAGCGTGCTGATAAGCTTGTTTCCCACAACATGCATATGCTCCTCCGTTTTCTGATGCGCTTCACGGAGAAGAGCTTCTTCAGCCAGTTTTCTACGTGTTGCTTCCAACACAAATTCTGTCTGATTAAGCACGCCTTCGGTATCCTCGAGCTGCAATTTGATTGTGTCATGTTCCTTCTTCAACCCCATAAAAGTCGAAGTCAATGAGAAAAGCTCTTGCACCTTGTTTCGAAGGTTAGACTCAAGCGTCCCAATTTTGGCAGCTTGCTCCTCGTTCTGTATGCGCCGTGATTCGCTGACCGTCGCCATCTCTTCATAGCTTTCGTTGGAAAGGTAGACTCCGTTTCGCTGCCGTGTCGCAATCAATTCGCTTTTTAGTTTCTCAATTTCGTTGGTGAACTCTCGAAGTAAAGCACCCTTTCGGATCATTTGATTGACCTGCGGCTTGTTCCGGATGTTCTTGGCCCTGAAGGCATAGTCAAGGGTCGAAATAGTTTCCTCAAGGTTGCTCTTCGCTGGAGAAATGGTGGCTATTATGCAAGTTTTTGTACGGCCGCCGAGGGAATCTTGTAAGAGACGAGTTAATTTGGACTCTCGATAGGGAATGTGTATACTGCGATCCACGAGAGCGTTGATGACTCGCCCGAGGGTAAGCAGGCTTTTATTGATCAAGCCAGCTTCGGCGGCGCGTTTATTTTCTGCACCTGACCGTTGGATATTCTCGCTGCCAGCAAGGTCGACAAGGTTTAATTTTCCAGCACTGACCCAGTCTTCGCCATCCTCTCCAACCCTTTTGACGCAGGCTGTTATCGTGAAGACGGTGTGACTTCGGCTACTGAGATCATTGCATTTGGTGGCTGCGACCTGTCTCTTCAAGCTACCCTCTTGAAGTCGCTTGATTCCCTCTGCCGCATTCCTAATATGGGCTTCCTCCATCCCTTGTACGATAGTAGTAGCGTGACCTTTCCGAGACGCGTCGTCAAAAATCTTCAACTTGGCGTTCTCCTCGACTGACATGAGGTCTCGAAGCTCTTCGTTGTAGAGCTCGATGAAGGAGCACTTCACAAAGCTCTCTGTGTCCTCGGTATCCAACTTATTGAAAAGGGAATGTAGCACACGGGGAATGATACCGGCCGCATCGGACAATAGACCGAAAGCCTCGTCCATATCTCCCGACATGGTGTATGTTTTACCCGTTCCAGTTTGACCGTAGGCGAAAATAGTGCAGTTGTACCCACTCAACATCTTGTTTCACTGTTAGTTTGGACGTCTTTCAGGAATTTGAATATAACAGACCTCTTCTAGAATGGGTTTGACAACGTCGTCGTATATCATGCTCTGATCGGCAGCTGGGGAGAAGACGCGATCGAAGTTATAAGTTTTGTTGCTGAGGGCGCTGGGCCCCATGGATAGATCGACCACTTTTCCTTGAACAGCATCGGTAGACACGACGACGGCGCTGTTTTCGCGTACCTCCCGCTCGTTCCGGCCACGACATCGCACCACTACATTAATATTGGTTTCCTGTATCCCGTCTACCTCGAACTCACGCTCCTTGCGCTTCGTCCCCGTGGTTGCAACAGACGACAAGGACTCGGCGGGCGATGGGGCAGCAGTACGGTCGATTTTCGCAGCAGCGGCGACGGCATGATGGATAGGCTGTCTCAAGTTGGAGACTCTGGATGTATTCGGTCGGGAGCCGGCACGCGCTGCAGCACCGAAGCGGCCACTGGCGGCCAAGGAGGGCGTCTCGCCCCGACGAGAGCGGCTTTGCATGAGAGGGCTGGGTAAGGCGATATAGGTGAATGATCTAAAAGGTGCGGAGCTTGCCAATAAGAAATGAATAAATTATAAAAAAGAACAAGCGCATATGGTGGAGAGAGTTATTCAATCAACTGTTAATGGATTACATCAACATGGTATAGCAGAAGTTGGGATCCTGACTTCGATAACACCTTATCATTTAGGGATGGGTTAGACGCGCTGGAGGGGCGGAGTAGGCTAGGTGTGGATGTTGTAGATAAACAGTAGGCACTGTAGGTAGGGAGTGCAGTATAGCCGCAGTATAGGCAGTATGCACTTGGTTGCCCCGGGAACAATCTGCCTCCAGTACCAGGTACCTACTAGGGTAGGTAGCGTAGCAAATCCCCCCCCTTCCCCTACGCTTAGGTGGGTACCTGTACCGTGCCTTATGATAGATACCTACTGAAGTACCTATAGTAGGTCCCCTATGGTAGGTCCCTAGACAAGGATTTCAGGTACACTAATCTTATCCTAGCTAGCCCGTTTTCTTTAGACTACCTAGGTACAGGGTCCTCGATTGGTAGCATGTGCCGGCTCACTTGTGATAGACAGGTACCCCTCTATAATGCGGTACCAGATGACGTCTCCCCAGGTGCAGCTCTCTGATGAGTAAGTCCGGTCTAATGACCAACATCTCTCTACGCTCTAGTCACCTAACTCACTTCTTAACTTTGGACGCATTTTGGTTACTTCATAAGGTGTGATTCGTCCCGGATAATAGATATCGTCTAATCTGTCTACTACCTAGCACCTAGGCACGAACCCTAGGTCGACTCTTCCCCAAAGCTGCCAATTTCTATGGACACCACCGCTGTTGTTTATGCGACAGTGGCTTTGAACCTCCACTAGCACTCACGCCCGCAACTCTTTCGACTTCAAAACATCATGTCTCTCTTCTCCGCTGCCCTACACCCAAACGTTGGGCTAGGTTTCCTAAGTATGTTTCCGTCCCTAGAGACCGTCCATTTCATGGTAGATACTTGTACACAGGCCGAAGAGGAACTGACCACATTTACCTACAGTACTCGGCGCATCTCTTCACGATATCCTCACAAGGCTGAAAGCCGAACCTCAGCGCTTCCCCAAACTCGACTTGGCCTATTCCCCGGCGGAACCTGTTACTGAACCCGTAGTCGTCACACTTCCTGCCAACGGTATCCGCTTGCGATTCGATGGCCCCGAACAACGACTCCGCCTCATCGAAGTCCTCGACTTTACAAAGAATCGCATTACCTACCAAGAAAAGGACATCGCAAAAGCTTCTAGCACCCAGGGATCTTCGGGAACCACTAGAACCGGCAACGAGATCACTAGCGGCCCTGCTTTCAAAAATGTCTACCACCGATTGTTTGGGCCAACATATGCCGGCGAATACATCCCTCCAAGCAACGATAGCCCTAGCAGGGTAGGTACATACATTCTGTCATATCCCGGAGTCGCTTTTAGCTTTCCTTTGCCTGCGTCGGCATATTCTCCCGACAAAGACGTCGTATCACTGCTCTCTTCCTCTGCAAGCCAGACAGCAACTTCCGTGGCCGTCTTTAGTGGAAAATCGTGGGCGCATGCAAGGGAAGAACTCTGGACAGAGATTCTCCCTAGTGCCAAGTCTGCCTTTCTATTCAGCAAGAGCAGAGAGGTCGTGCCGGATGAGATATCTCTTGTCAAGATACATGGAAGTGGGCGGCTTCAATTATTCAAGAAATGGACCAGCGCCTCTGTATGGATTAATCTCGGAGAGACTACTCCTCAAGGGCTGGTCGCTGAGCTGGGCCCTCCGGACGCCATATATCGTAAGAACGATCAGCGCATGTATATCCACAAAAACCGGACATCAAGCCACAGCAGGTCTAGGTCGAGTGGTGCCGATTATAAACGCCCGGATGATTTTACCGATACAGATCAATCATCGGCGCCTACCGGATCTGATGATTCGGACGACGAGGCGGTTGAAGACGAGACAGTAGATAACGTGTCAGGAGAATGCTTTTATAATTACTTCTACCTAGGTTTCGATATTTTGATGTCGTCACCTCAACAGCCCTCACGTACGCCTCCATCGCAGATTAACCTGAACGGAGATCAACTCCCGGGAGTAAACGCTCTCAAGAGTGGGAGCCCGGACCGGCTGGTTGCCACCAAGGTCGTGTTACACGCCAATGTCCCTGGTTCGTATCCATTTAATCGGCACCGCCGGTCACGATGGGAGATTTCCTACCTTAGTAGGCCTGAGTCCGACGTTATCATTGATTCTGAGACACCATTCGATAAGATAGAGGAGGAATTACGGGACGAATGGAAGAGTACCTATGTGTCCGAGGAAGACGCAAAGAGGCGTCAACGAGGGATGGTTCTCAACCGTGGATGGGGCGATAGTCCTGGAAGTAGTTGCGAATTTCTAGGCGGTTGGGAGGATAGTAGTGGTGGGATTTCTGCCAAGAAATTAGATGACAGTGAGGAGTCTACTACTACCTTGTATGGTTTTCCAGGTCTCGTTTTTGAGGTATTGAAGAACGGATATGTCAGCGCAGTTACGGTTTACTAAACAAAGATGGATCATAGCGGAGTTTGAAGTTTTTGCATGGCGGATTTACATATGGAGTACGGACCAAGAGGAACAGGGCTGTTTGTAATAATTTTATTAGGTTCGGCATTCGAGTTAACTAGGATCGCCTCGGTAGGGTATCATATCAATAAATAATATGAAATTGAATTCTTGCTTGCTAAACTAAATAACAAACAACCCCCCCCTTTAGCTAAATGAGATGATCTCTGAATCAGCCTTAGTTCTATTGACCTAACCAGACGCCATCGCAATCTTAAAACTATAAAAACCCTTCGAATAATTTAGCGGCGTTTAATACCATCTTATTATAGGGAATCCAGCCCTGGCCAGTAGCTTTCACTGCTTTAGAGGAGTTGATATTGACTGCCTCCGGGTCAATGGCATAACCCGGTCGATAACCCTCACCAGGTGTACCCTTTTTGATGATATTTTGTCTATCCGGGTAGGCTTCGCGCAATAGATCGGCTGCGGCCTGCGGAACACCGACGTTCCCGTTCCCTCCGACGATGAAGCGTTCGCCGCCCGCAATTTCCGGGTTGGAAGCGGCCCATTCCGTCATCCGCGCCACGTCTCGCACGTCAACATGCGTCCCATATCCAGACGGACCGTCGGGGAAATCCTGGCCCGAAAATACTTTCCAGATGAACGAGTTTGTCTCTGCAATGCCCTCGGGCGAGGACGGTAGGTATAGCGGAGGGCCGGCTACCCAACTATATAGCGGTTTTGGGCTTCGTTAGCAGACTTGATCTGGCGCTGTGGGGATGGGCGAAGCGGCAGTTATCTATAGTTACGAGTACTTACCAAGGGTTCAACGCCGTGGCGGCAAACGGTGGCTCCTTTTCCTTCATCCACTCCCAGAAAGCCCTCTCCGACGCAACCTTGCTGGCAGCGTAGATGACGTGACCAAATGCCTTGTCGCCCGCTTCTTTGACGTCGGCCTCGGCTTTGGTATTCCAGTCCTCTTCCGTGAAGGTTCTAGGGCCGGGGACGGTCATGCGCACGGCGGAAGTACTGGACATCAGTACGAAGCTCTTGAGGCCGTTGCCCTCGGTTGGAGCGGAGGCGGCTTTCAAGGCGGACTCGAGGATCGAAAGCGTTCCCTGTATAGCCGTCCCGACAATGTACTCGGCATCGCCGCTATCGAATATCACAGGTGTCGCGAGATGCGCGATTGCCTGCACGCCCCGCACGACTTCGTCGAAGGCGCCTGGGGCCTTGATGTCTGGTACTACGACGAGCTCGAAATCCCCGACCGCCTGTTCCGCGGCGAAGTGTGCGGCTAGCTCGCGCACGCTCCTACTGTTTAGGTCCCGGACTGTACCCCGCACGACCCAGCCTGCGTCGAGGAACCTTGCGATGGTCTGCGCAGCGATATACCCGTTCGCACCTGTGATGAGTACGCGGCGGCTAGAAGTCATGTCGTAGGCGTATTTCGGCCGCGTCTATATAGAAGAAGGATTGTAGAGTTCAAGTAAGTATCTAGACTAGATTGTAATTGATCGTGTACTGTTTTACTAATATTCCAGAGACGAGAGGCGAAAGGTGATGAGATTCAATGTCTTGTGATTTAGGGAGTTGGGCTGAAGCTGGCATTTTGACACCGGCTACCGGTTATCCACACGCGATCTACGTATATGCCAGTATATGCTGGGTTTTTCTTGCAGCGTAAGCATTTCATTTTCTCTCTTTCGGTGTCCGGACAATATCCGGGCTTATATATATTCATATGCACGAGAGGAGCCTAAGACATGTTCCGGCGCCGATGTTGTGACACGTCCGCCATCGTATGATAAGCAGAACATTATCGTATAGAGAGCACTTCCCTGAGCAAGGTAACACTCGGTGCTCAGAAGGGGGAAAACCACCTAAGGTCCGATTCGTTTCGGAATTGATTGCGGCCTAACACCGATATACACACGCCGCTAAGACCGAAAGCACGATGTTTCTCACGACCTACCTAGGTACCTAACACTACTATGTAGCTACACTACAAGAGTGCCGATCGGCTTACTCTACTGCGGGCATTAGGTGCTAGACAGTAAGAAATTGAAGGCGGTACCCTCTAGCCTTTGGATGTCATTTTATTGCACGAACTTTGGTTACAATATCTAGAGAACATAAAGACTACGCTATCAAATCATATAGAGCTACAGGATAGATAATACATCATGCACCACGGACGAGAACTTTAGGTATTTCTACTACCTAGACGCTCACGATAATGACGGTCTTAATGAAGCGAAATACGGACATAACTATGTGCGTAAGTAGTATTGTATTTACATGAGGAGTATGCTCTTACGCTTGTCTTGGTGGCTCAAGTAACAAGAAGCGTTGCTTCGCACCCCAGTGATAACCGTGCGAGGGTATTATTAACTGTATGGGAGCACTGTAAACCCACCATCAAGGGTCAAGGACAGACAACTCACAGTACCTCTCAGCTGAGGCTGAGCGCAGGCGACAAATCAGATGTTTCTGCCTGCTCGGACTTGGTATTTCATAGAATGCTTCAGATAAACCAGCTCTTGGAGCATGGACATGATACAACGACAATAACAAAAATAACAAGAACAACAATATCGCAACGCGACACGAAATTCTCTTTAGCAAAACAAAATTGATATGACAACGCCTTATCTAATATTGACTTTCCTAATTCTAAAGAAACTTATTTAGGATGGTTGCGTCACACGGCTAAGCTCTTGTCACCTTGCCAGGTGAGAATGCCAGTAACTAGTGCCGGTATGAATGAACTGTTTAAGGTTATTCAAGATAAAGAGTGTTGAATGGACGGTATAAGGTGGTATGGTCAGTCCGCCGCAGAGGATACCTACGACGCTATTTACCTATCTACTAACCTAGTACACTACCTATTGCTTATTTACCATTCGATCTAATTTGACAATTTGACACTTCTTCTCGGTCAGTTAGAGCGGGTGCACATGGCTCTAGTGTAGTTGTCTTCTAATAGGTAGGTTAACCTAGCTGTGTACCACTACCTAGGTACTAGTAACAAGCTAAGTAGTGGGGGTAGGTGGCGTACGGTACTATAGGTTTATACTTAGCTCTAACCTAGCAGTCCACATTGTCAAAGATTCAAGCCGCGTCAACACATTCGAAATCTTCGTTTTCCGTTTCGCTATAATTTTTTATTTATTTTTATCGTGATATACTACGTCATCTACGTCATTCAAAGTCAATGCGATTTTGTTTTTTTCATACCTTACAATTCTAAAGCTTTTCGGCCTCGAAAGGCTAATATTGCATCATTTGAATCACATGCTGCCCATGTACTTAAGGTTTTGACAGAGGCCCGTGCTCCTAGGCCCCCAGCCCTCTGCCAACCTGGGGACATAAACAAACACATCGCGCCCGCGTCCTCCCATCGTCTCTCCTTCTCCCAAACAACTTCATTCTCACTTCGACTTCCAACTGCACTTTGCACTCTGTACTTAGCACCGCTTTCAATCGCACTTGCAACTGCTCTCAACTGCTATCATCGTGATTTTTATCGCGCTATCAACTACTCTCGTCGTGTTTTACCACGCACTACTGCTTTCCGTCGTATTTCAGTTACGTCCCCGCGTGAGTCGGGTCATTCCTCACTTTTTTTCACAATGGATTCCAAGAAAAGACAATACCTATCCCGATCCCGCATCCTTCGGGAGATGCATAATCAGGCTGAGCATCCCTGGTCACCTCCAATGTCAACTGGTAGCCACGGCACAGTCACACTTACTTCAGAGATCTCTCACAATCCTCTGGATGCAGAACCCACACAAGAACGCACATACCCTCGAATCAACACCTCGGCCTTGATTCGCCACTTTCCAGAATGGAAAGGCTACAAGGAGCCCGACGACGAAAAAGAGAAGGAAAACAAGAAACCTTCACCCCCCGCAACTATCAACAATGATAATAATGTTAGTAATTCGTCCACCACTTCTTATGATAATACTGTCATCCGCCGCCGAGATCCGGTGCGTTAGTCGCGTAGTCCTGATTCGGTGCTTGCGAATAACGTGAGGCCACCGTCACGCATCGTATGCCATAGACGGCTCCGCCCACACAATGTCCGCCCCGTGGCGTCGCCGGCTCCGTCGTCGTCGTCGTCGTCGTTGTCCCCCACTTTGTCTTCTCTTTCGTTTGATTCACCGTTTGCTGATGTTTGTTCTCCCGTTACTGCTATACCTAAGTAAGATTACTAACAAAATGCTTACACAGACATCATCTATTTTTGGCCCGGACTCACCTAGACTGCGTACACATCATCAAGTACCAGTTGTAGAAGATACAATGGAGCTCAATCCTCCTCTCAATCCTCAACGAGGAAACCTTACCACACTGTTAGATACACTTCAGACAGCTAGATCCGAGAAGGTACAGGCAGATGAGGAATCCGTGAAACGATCATCACAGATCTCACCAAAGTCACATCTCAATTCTGGTTTCTCTGCCAACGCAGCGGCTGCGCGTCGACTCAACCGACAGTCACATGCCCCTGGTAACTATAGTGCCATGAGCCCATCTATCGTCAATCAGACGGCTCACTCGTTCTTCTTCCCTAATTTCAATCATCTCAATGATCTCGTTTCCGGAACCTTGAAATGGTCATCATTGAAGAATGGAACTCCAATCTTTGTCAAACATGGCAGAGTGCATGATAGAGGGACAAAGGTGTCTCTAGATGAACATGCGGACTTCGAAAATGTTAGCATCCCACTTGAGGAGGAGGAGATTTTCGTTTCACTCGATAAGATCCGAGAGGAAATCCAGACCTTACAAGAGCATGATGAATTTGTTTCAAAACAGGCTGAGCAATTGCACGATGAAGTGTGCGAACTCCAGAGCCTTCTCGCCAAACTCAAATCCCGCAAGGACAGCGCCATGGGCTCGGAATCTGATGGCTCTATGATTCTACAGCTCACCACCCAGAAATCACGTAAGTTTATCTGCAGACCCATCGATTTGACTTGTGACTAACTGAAATGCAGAGCTTGAAGAGCAAATTGCTTCTCTCAAGACTCGCCTTGACCAGGCCAATCGCAAAATCAGCCTTAATGAAATCCATAATCAGTCTGTCGTCGAGGAGCGTGACGGGGCTCTTCAACGTGTGTCTGATCATGTCATCACCATCAAGCGACTTCAGGCACGCAACGATTCTATCACCCAGCAGAAGCTAGAGCTTCAACAGGCTCTTCGAGAAACAGAGGAGGAGCTTAACTCCGAGCGCGCCCTACTCCACTCTCTTCATCAGAAGTATGATATGATCTCGGAGGAGAAGAGCTTGCTCAAGGAAGACAATCTTGGCCTCGAGCGTCACAATGAAGAGCTCTACAACAACAATAAGCTACTTCAGGAACAGAATTCTCTACTCGAGCGTGAGAATGCCAATCTCAATATCAAGGCAACACAACTACAAACGGAAATTAATGAGCTCAAGAAGAAATTGTCACAGAAGACAGAGACTCAGTACACAGAGCAGCCTAAGGGTTTCGTGCCTGGTTTGGGCAAATCAAAGCTCACCAAGATGACTCAAAATTGGGAGTCAGAGGACAGATATACTGTCGTGAGCGAGACGTCGGCTAAGACTATGACATCTCAGATACACTTGCCAAAGCAAGACAATGATACCCGGGGGAGTGACTTCACTCGAGACTCTCGTCGTCGATTTTCACAGGAATCTAAGGGCCCCATGCCTGGTGCGGGCAAGTTGAAGCTCGCCAAGATGGCTCAAATTCAGGAGCCAGGAGACAGAAACACTGTCGCGAGCGAGATGTCTGCTAAGATCACGACATCCCACACGGACTTGCAAATACAGGATGATTATACCCAACAGATTGACCTTACACAAGAGCCCCAACTAGACTCCGACCCGGAGGAGAACATGACGTCAGCCCTGTTTATTGATGATGTCACATTGGATTCGAATAGGAAGTTTGCTCAGAAGCAGAAGTCAAAGCAGAAGGCTACACCTGCAGTTCGCGTGCTGTCACCTGTCCTATCTGTGAACGAGCATGATACACAGACGGAGCAGGTAGGCGCAGAGAAGCAAAAGACGACCATTCCACCGGTGCTTACGCAATCCGCTAAGCGCGTATTGAACAACCTATGTCAAGACCACGAATGCTACAATTGCACGGTTTGTGCTCGCATCCAGTCCCACCGCCATGAATCAAATGGCAAGTGCGGCAAGAAGACAGTCCGAATTGAACGCCCAGTGCCAGTTACGGATAGAGTGAAGAAGCAACCCTCCACTTCAGCTTCTTATGTTTACGAAGACCAGCCTACTCTACGACCATCTCAAGATCCGGCTATCGCATTAGCCAAGGTGATGAAGGGTCTGAAGGACGAAGAAAGACACATTCGAACTACCATTGCGAGAAAACAGGCCGTCTATGATGAGTGCGATGCAGCAGTCAACAAGAGACTGTGGAAACAGCTTGACGCTGAGATCCGGGTTCTTCGCAAGCGTCGAGACCTAAAGCGAGATCAAATCTACGACTTGCATGATGTACTTGAGGGCCAGAAGGCCAATGCTCAATTAATGAGCCAGGACGCCATCGACATGACGATCACGAGCGTCCTCAGCAAGGATCCAACCTGGAATGGGATCATGGACTACTGATCGCTGAATTTCTTCCCACTGGCAAGAATCCTACTTTTATTGAAACGACAGACCGCCCACGCGAAGTTTGGTCTCGATAACAAGTATTGTTTATAATATCGAACGATGGATCATAGGCTACGGGCTTGATCTCGGTTGCAATGGATGTATGTATTACAACAACCGACCACCGATGGAAATGTGGTCACGATTGCAAGAGATATATATGGTTACAACAAGAAAGGACCGTGACTTGGGCCTTGGTCTCGACTGCGAAGGATAATATGATTACAACAACAGACGATCGATTAGGATTTGGTCGCGATTGCGGAGTCGATGTACATGGGGTACGACGATCGACCACTCATACGGTTGACCTTGGTGGCCTAAACGGCGCATTGAACGGAGTCAGGATTATTGAGCATGGATTTGGTGTTGTCTAAGCATAAATATGGTGTTGTGGCGTTCCTGTATGTTTATTGAACGCAAGGCATTCGTTTGTTGGATTGGGCACGGGTTGCACGAATTGCATAGTCTGATGGCGTTGGGTAGACGGAGAGGCTCTTGCCGGATGAACCGTATGGGATAGTGGAGGAATGCCGCATACAATTGCGATGCCGCACATAACTGCGATGCCGCATAAATTGCGAAGGAATGCTGTAACGCGTTCGAACGAGTATATATTAATGAACCCACTCGTTTTCCTCCATGAATGAATAGCTTGACTGAGTTCTCTTGATGCGCAAAAATCCCAGATATTGAGCATTAGTGGGAGGTAGGTAAGGTAAGTATATAATCTAGTATGGGATATGGTTATATGCTAGTCGCCAGTAGGCTTTCCAAGCTTCCGATTCAGCTCGTTTCCGCCTTCGTAGATGGGTCATGCTTTAGCCAACGTGAGTGTGAATTGATTAGGATATACATAACTTATGCAAATAAGCTACGTTGCTCTAGTAAGCTTGTACGTCGAGTGCCTATAATTGACCTTATATTAATTTGCGACTGCAGACAGTCAACCACCTTTCTACCCGTAATGTAACTTGATCTCTTCAGATATTTTTGTTGGTCTGGGCTTTGCGCATCATGGCAAGAAGTGAAGCCGCAACCAATCCTTTGTTCATCCTCAGTCTAGGTGTTATCTAATACTTTCGATGCATACAATGAACTACAAGGGTAATTGTCTTCGAAAACTAATTGTATAATAGCGCTGTCCGGCTTTGTTCTGCGTCGATGAAAGACGCTGTAATTGAAGAGGATATCTATATAACATAACTACTTGCTCTTACCTAACAGAATCAATCTACTTGAGCATTCAGCACTACAACAACCAACAATTAGAAACCAACGCTTAGCAGCCAACACTTAACAACCAACATCTTATTCTAATCTAGCAGCATCTTTCTTCAAAATGCCGTCACAATCTATAATTGGTACTAGTCTTCTAGTTTTCCGAGAAAACTCCAGGGGACAACTCGAGGTATTTGTGCGCTTTGCGCCTGAGGAATTACGGCCAAATTATTGCCTACCGTACCGGGAGCTATCGCCCGGTTCCGACGCCCTAGACTGCGCTTTGAACATCGGCAAAAATTCGCTTCAAATGAATATCCCAACCAGGGATATAAGCTATGAAAAGTCAGTTCTCGTCCATAACACGGGGGACACGGCAGAAAAGGTTCGTGTTTTTATTGTAGAATCCCGTCCGGGCTCTCCATTCGAAGCGATCGCAGAGCGAGACCATTTCCGAGGTTGGAAGTATGCGTTCGTCCCCGCTAGAGTGCTGGACCCCGTTTGGGTCTATCCACGCATTGATGTCACAACAGAGACGGTTCAGTTTATGATATTGGGCTGTTAAAGCACAGTCACCACAGCACAACATCATTCTTAACTAATAGATAGGTTACAGCAAGTTCTCAAGTTTGGAAATATCGATTCCAAGAGTAATCTATTATTAGAGCTAGGGTAGCTAGTGTTGCGCTGGTTTACCACCCCATTCTATACCCCAATGTACATTTACCCTACCTAATACCATGACTTTTTTTAAGATAGATTGAATAGCAGCGCTCAAAATAAACCCAAAAAATATATCTCCAAAGTATTTATGGAATTAACGTGACTCTAGTTACTAACGTTCGGACATAATCTCTAGGTAGATTAACAGTTGAGTCGATCACAAGAAGCCGATGTCTGGTGTTGTGTATAAGAATTGATGTGTATCGAGGATGGGATGGCGGGGCACTTGTGCAGCTGGTCATCACCTGTCAAAGATGTGTACATAGTATGCGGCGGTGGCAGGGAGAAGCTACCTCGCTACAGGTAGAATAGGTTAGACTAGAAGACTCTCAGACTAGAGATATTCCCCCACTACGATTCCATCCCCATTGACAGTCCGCAATCCACCGAGAAGGCTGCAACCTACAGCAATCCGAATTCCTTGTAACCATTCTTTTTTTCTCTTCTTCGAACGCTCGAACTTAACTCGCACACACACACATATATATACACACACGCGTTCGTGTCTAAAATGGCAGACGTGGAAATGGACGTTGATGAGCCTGGCTCACCCCAGGCTACGCAGGCCAAGGTCGGCGACATGCAAACACACGCGAAAGCCACCGCCGTGCGCTCCATCGAAGGCTGGATTATCATGGTTACCAATGTGCACGAGGAAGCCGACGAGGAGGCCCTCCACGATAAGTTTGCCGATTTTGGTGAGATCAAGAACCTCCACTTGAATCTCGATCGTCGGAGTGGTTATGTCAAGGTGAGCCCCGTCTAACTAGCTATTTATTGGTCTTGGTTTTTGGTCTTGGTTTTACTCTTGGCCTTTTCTCAACGCTTATTCCTTGACATCTCGCACGAGAGCACAAAAATTGAAATCAATTGGAGGTAAAATGAATGCTAATCGCTATATTCCATCGACTTAGGGATACGCCCTCATCGAATACCCGACCCTTCAAGAAGCACGAGCTGCCATTGACGGCGCGCACGAGACGAAACTACTAGATCAGACCATCTACGTCGATTTCGCATTCGTGCGACCACCGCCAGGCAAAGGAGGACGGGGAAATCGCCAATCACATCGGGGTGGTCGTGGTAGGAGTCGTAGCCGTAGTCCAGAGGGAGGCCGCGAACGGGAACGGGGACGGGAACAAGATGATAATAATAACGGGCAATAATCCAAGCCACGCAAGGGCAAGGTGATAAGACACTGGCTACGATGTGTTCTTTGGGCAAAACAAGTGTAGTGATGCCCTCAGCTAAGCGTTGGCCACTTTCAGAGATACGAGGGCATGACGCAAAGTCACAGTGATTGGCTTCAGCCGATATGTCGCCAGATCAATAGACGTGTCGGCGCACGGTTTCTAACTGAATAAGTAAATATCCCACATGTGTTAGACTAACATCTCGCTAACTAGATTGCATAGCTTGGTTACATCATGAAGTGAGCAGCAAATGATGAGGTTGTCCCAGCATCAATGATTCTATAGTAAGAGGTGGGATGGTACGCTTGCCATACAGTCGCTTCTACCAAATAATTATGAATCACAAATATAAATTAATATTTTCTCATCGCATATTTTGTGTATCCTCATGAAATAGGCTGTGATCAAGCCATCGTCCAATTTCAGTCGCAAGCTAATACACCGGACAGGACTTCTCATTTTAAAAATAAACTGAGTGTGCTATCCTTGCTGCACTCCTAAACGAGACCATATTTCTCAATGTGCCGACATGGATTCTGATGAATGATTGATGCCAACTGACGGACTGCCATCTTAAAGGGGCTCTAGCTTACGGCGTCGGGTTGGGATCAACATAAATTCGGACTCCGGTCAAACTCTCATAAGAGCATGCCGAAGCCCAGCTTACACGATAATACCTTAATGTGTGCATTGCAGAGGCGCCAAATATTAACCTAGAGAGGGTTTGGGAATCGTTCTACACTACTATCATCTAGCGATCCGCCCTCTATATATACATCTAATATTATTCAAGCATTATATATATCCCATAGACCGACGTTGGCCTATCTCGGTAACGTTGTTCCCATGCGCTGACATACATAGCTAGGTAGTAGGCATGTCGGTGCGAAGGTACCCTATCTCCCCTTTACACATGGAGTTTTGGCCTTCTCGTTGACTTTCCATAACGCTTACATGCAGTAGACGGTCCCAGACGCTTCCACCCTTCGAGTTTAATGATTCAAAATCTAATGTATAGAGAATTGAGCCCACGGGTGCGAAATAGTTGTTTAATTTTACGACCAGGAGTCATCACGCCCATGGCCCGGCCCCCCTTCACCCCTTTTCTTTCCTTCTTTCTACTTTTTAAGTAGTAGCCTTCACGGAGTGTTTTATAAACCAAGATGCTACTTGATGCGAATCACGCAACGGCCTCCGAAACTCGCGCTCTACCAGCACTTGATAAATCTTGGCGAACGACATAGCCGAAAGGCCGAATACGTCTGTACTACATTATCATGCGGGACGAGGTCTATCGTTTTTATGAGGACCTCTTAGACTCTTTATGTGTCACACCTTCTAACCTAGGACAAAGGAGGCGTCGTTTACATAAATTAAAGGTATCAGTTTAGTCAGTCGGTATTGGATTAGGCTCCTCGCATAACAACAGATGTTTATCACCCCCTATACTTGGGTCATGACATTATGTATGTCTATAACGACCTTTCAACTTCAGACTATGCCGTTGATACTTTGCCTGTGTTCGGGAGTTAGTAACCGATTTAGGGCTTTCTAACCACCATAGCCACCACTCTTGTCTATTCTAGAAAGCGACGCCTGTCACTATACATGGGCTAGTACATTCCCCGATATTTCCATATAAGTATTGTGTATTCTACCTCATCATCGATCAAGCAAAAGGAAAGAGTCGAGGAAAGTTATCTAATTTAACGGTGAGATTATTGAGCTCACTGTTGGACACACATTCCATTCTTTACCGAGGCTGCTGCTTCCAATGAACCGCCCTCACAGAAGCATAGCCACCCCATCTATCATATGATGACAGCCTCCATCCGGCCGCAGCCGAAGCACCGAGAACGATAATTCAATGTCTGTGCCCTTAGATACTGCCGACAATGGCCTACCGAAACTCCATTGCCGAAGACTGTCAAGGAATTCTTAGTAGTACCCAAATATTTGGTTCTGAGAGAACGTCTGACTTAAATTCTTGAAGCCAGTGACCGACAGGATAAACGGATAACTTTACCTTTAAGCACAGCTGGCATTATACAATTCAATACACTCTTGAGCTCTACTATAGCTATAACTATTAGAGAATGAGGTACCGCCTAGCACTTCCAAGAGTACTTCAAAGGCTGAGATAGACAAAGACTTGATTTTGGTACAAATAGTTCGATGCGTGGTGACTAGACACGATGAAATGAGGCTGAATATATAGCTATATAGACTCTGCTGCTTGGAAACTAGCCTCTATTCGTAAAAGCCAAGGTAATCCTCTACGCAATGATGCAATGGAGTAACTTGGATTATCATACGCAACTGAAGGAGGCCACCACCGACCAGGAATTGGTGTGATTCTAGCAACCGGGTTGTCGGATATCGTTATACAAAGAGCCGATTTCTCCATTGTTAAGGATACAACTAGCTTTCTAAAGATGCTAAGCTCTGAAAAACTATCAGTTGGGAGGGGCCAGGTATAACAAGGGCCGCTGAGTAGGGTTCGAAAACGACTTCGAATTACGACCTTCTAAGTTGCTAGAGGCCCTTTAACTTCTTCCGAAACCTCCGGAAATGGCCCTATAATTCTAAGTCTATATCGGTACACATAAAGATATCGGCAACCGGAGTTTTATATTGGAGTCCAAGGTTAGGTTCATGCTAAAGGGCCTACTCCAAAACCAAGATACCCCCCGCTAATATGTTGCCATCAGGTCGAAGTGTTTATAGGCTAGGGCTCATGTAATTGGTTCCTAAATTCCCCCAAATATTATAGAAGGTTTCGGGTCCTTGCATCACTGTCAAATTGTGCTGGCTACCCTTTAGTCGCCTTGCCGTCTCATAGTTAAACGAAATTAAACTTTTTAGATATTTCCTCGGCTAAGACTATGCAGAAGAACCTAGAAGATCGACATAGGTCGGGCCTAGCCGTTATCCACCTACAACTGAGACTATTACGTACTCTTGCACCTTCCGAGACGAAGAAAGTGCCTTGTATATATAGTAGACATTACCATGTTACAGTAGTTAGTATTAGGCCCCTTGCGCAACAACGGTTGTTCGCCGTGTACCCATGTAAGGGTACAGGAGCGACTGCAACTCTCGGTGAGGCGGTGCAGAATCACACGATTTAATTAAGGAAGGGTCCTTGTGGTCAGGAGGCCGATGTTCTGATTAGGCCACTGGCCATCAATACTAGGAAATAACTCATCATGTCGTATACCTCTAGGAGTTTGTTCTTAGGCGCCAACAATACCAATTAATCATATATTTATACCCAAGTTCTTGATGCTCGCATCCGAGCAAGGCACTAGATTAGGATCTTTAGATAGCCTGACGCTCAACTCTTTAAAAATCAGTTCAACGAATTAGTTAGGTATCTATTGATTCACGCAAATGTCGGGTAGCGGTGGTGACATCACCAAGGGGGCCTCAACAAGTTTAATAATATAGTTCTAGCATTCTCGTATTCACAATTTTTATCTTAGGATGCTATGAATAAACACGTAATTCGCACATAAGCCTAAATATGAACATGAGAAGAAAAAGGCGTTCCAAATGTGCAGATCGCCTGAGTGCAAAATGTGTTTGTCAGTTAGTCTGCTGATCTCTGGGGTAGTGGGAATTGTTTAGAGCCTGACAGGGTACTTCAATCGTAGTTTTTCCCCATACTTGGCAATAAAATAGGGAGCAGGGATCAGAAACAAAGCAATGAACCCAAGTAAAGTATTCCCCCACCCAAGACCAAGAGTTGCATCTGCGGAGTTGAGAATTAGTAGGTACCTATACAAGCCCCTGTCCTAGAGTGAGGTGACTTACAAAGGGCCGGTCCCGCCAGAGGAAGAAAAGTGCCGACTAGATTCCTCGAGGATGACAATGCGGCAGTCGACGATGCCGCATATTCTGGGAATGCGTCAACCATGTATGTTTGGCAGGGAAGCAATACTCCGATCATCCCTGTGCCAAAACAAGCAAGTCCAATTATGGGTGCTAGCCAAAATGCGTGTTGGTGGCTCGACCACCCATACCACACAAACGATATCGGAATCAGAAACGAGAAATAAACGCAGGCTCGTAGTCTGACTTCCGGCACAGCGACACCGTTGTTCCGTTTCGTATGCTTCACCATCATACGGTCACTAGTCGAACCAATGATCAGAACTCCGAGCATGAAACCTATACCAATCCCAATATAAGAAAGACTAGCGATTCCGATGCTCCAGTCGTATTGCTTTACGAAAACGGTCGTTATTGTCGTCAGCAGCAGGTAAAGAAGTCCATAAATGAATCCCGAGTAAAGACAGATAATTCCAGTGATCGGTGCCGTCAAGATGAACTGGAAGTTAAAGCAGAAGTTAGCATTTCTTCATGAAAGGTATTCCCCCTTCAATAATTCATACCTTCCAGGGCCGCAAAAACAGCCTTATCAAGTCGCCATCCTTCTGTCCTTCCGCATCTAGGAGTTGGACAGGGCCGTACCAATCTAAACGATGCCACCACTTCAAAGATCGATGTTTAAAAGCATGCTTTCTTGCCGAGATGACTCGCAGGTTGGTCTCTCTGCTCAGAAACACCTGAAGTAGAGCTGTGAGGCTACACACTATGACTAGGAACCAGAAGATCTATATGGATTTGTCAGTGGATTTCGATCTAATAGAAATAGTAGGTCATTACCCATCTCCAACCGGCAGCTTGCGATAGGAATCCACCAATTATTGGACCGATGACGGGGCCGACTAATGGCCCCAATGCAAAGACCGCGGTTGCGATTCCTCGCTCGTTCGAGTCAAACAAATCGGACACGATACCGCCTCCAATTGAAAGACATGGAGAGCCACTAAGGCCAGCAAAGAAGCGAAAGACGAGGAGCGACGCAATGTTTGGAGCAAGGGCGCAGCCGACTTGCCAGAGAGCAAACGTGATTGTCGCGATATCTAAGATCTATTTCAATCAAGGTAAGTTCTAATAAGAGCAACAACAGTGGTCCATCGCTTACTAGTTTACGACCATACTGCTCGCTTAGGGGAGCTGCGATGATAGTACCGATCTAAGTTATGTCTTAGTCTAGGTATCGTGGCAGTGTTTTGAGGTCTACTCACCACATATCCCAGTATGAAGAATGAAACCGTAAAGGTGGTCAAGACGTCAGAGTAGTTTTGGAATTCTTTATTCATCAAACTTATTGCTGGCGCAAGAATCGACGATGCCAATGGGCTGCTAGACTTAAGCATGCCATTAAAAGACGCTACGTTTAAAGAGCTTTACCTGACAAGACAGAGCCAACTCGCAAGTAGTAGAATTAGCCATTTGCGCCCGAGCCGCCAAGATCTGGACTCATCAGCATGCATAGCCTCCTTAGGGCTGCTGTTTCTTTTTACCTTGGGTCATCGTTAATGACCAGCTCTTCAGCCCCCTGATCGTCTAAGTTGACGTCGAGGGTTGGTGCCCGAGAGAGATCAGAAATCCCCTCTTTCAAGTCCATTATCGAGGAAAAGCGTATATTCGGCGCAAAGTCTAGCCAAATATGTCGTGTAACTTTTGTGGATATGCGAGTTGCGCTTGGAATGTAATAGCATTGCGTACCAAGCCTTCTCTTCATAGTAAATGAATCGCAACCTTTCAGGGATGCTCGGTATATGTCACGTGTGGCGTGAGACGAGTCCTGGAATAGGTAGCAATCGTGATTTGTTATTGCCGAATGCGATAGAAATAACCGAAGGATGCAGTGCTACCGACGACATATTACCGAGCTCATACAGGGTAGCCGAATGGATTGAAATGTACCTAAAGCAAATAGAGATATATTCTATCTTCAGCAGTTTTCATGTGCTACATTCATATATTGTATTGGTTTGACGGTGTCGCTTTTGTTATGCGTGGTTTCTATTGCTGGCGCATCTAACAACACCTCCTTTTAACTGGCAGAGTGCAGTGTCGGCTTAGTCACCACTGCCCATACTCTCAAAATGAAGGCACAGTCACGCAGAAAAAGTGTATTGATCACAGGCTGTAGTCCTGGATCTATTGGCGAAGCTTTGGTAAAAGAGTTCCTCCTCCACGATGGTAGGCATTCAAATCACATCTCATACTCTCTTGGATAGTGTGGCTGATATAATTCTAGATTTCGCGGTTTTTGCGACCTCGTTGCCGGGAGAAGAGCTTCCCAAGCTGAAAGAGTTAAATGTTAATTGCTTTCAAGTCGATGTAACTTCTACCGAAAGTGTCAAGACATTGAAAGAACAAGTGGCAGAACATCTGGGTGATGATCTTGACATATTGATCAACTGTGCGTATGTACATCTATTGCCGTAGCATCACTATCCTTCAAGACACTGCTAACATAAATAGGGGGATGAGTAAGACTTAGCCTAGGAACTACTCGTTTAGGACTAAGAAATCGCTAAAAACTTCCAGATTATGTTATGCCAGCCCTTGACGTGGATGTCGATGAGCTCAAGCGAATTTTTGACGTTAATCTCTTCGGAATCGTCCGAATGACCCAGGCATTCTCGACCCCCTTAATCAACCGTAAAGGCGTCGTCGTAAACGTGGGGTCCCTGGCCGCATATGCGCCTTATGTCTTTGGGTCCTCTTATAATGCCAGTAAGGCGGCTCTGCTTGCCTACGGCAACACCTTGAGAATAGAGCTTAGCCCTTGGAGGTGATTAACCTAATGCCCGCCGCTTTCTTATGCCGATGAAGTGCTGACACACTCACCTCTTATAGCGTGCGAGTGATGACTATCTTAAGCGGGCCAGTCGTTAGTGGTTTGATGACGCGAAAGCAAAGAAATCTCCCTAAAGACTCAAGGTATCAGCCTATCGTGGACGCTTTCGAACAGCGGACAACTCACGATAAGCACGGAATTCAAGCAATGCCCACGAAAGAGTTCGCTCAATCTGTTGTTAATCAGATATTGAAATCCAAACCCCCTCATTCATACTGGATTGGGCCATTCGCGAATGTGGTTTGGTGGTTAGAAACTATGGGATTAGGTTCCCTGTGGTCTTGGTTCTTCCGGAAAAAGTTTCAGTTGTGGAAATTAGACAGGCACTGAGAGTATATTGGTATTAAATTTAAGCACTTTCATAGTCGCTGAGCGCGACGAGTTGCTATTGTCTTATTTCATTATTATTCATTATTAGACGTCACTACCTCTTACTATAGTATTCTGGTGTCGAACTTTGGCCGAAAATGGGGCCTCCATGTCAACCCCTGAAGCTTATAAAGGAGAAGAAGGCCGTAATAGTACCCTCAATTTCTGCGGAATGAACGAAGCCAGCTCATGGAAATACGTGCTCAATTATCATCTAGGGGTTATTGCGTAATAAGAAATAACTGAGGCCATGCATATCTAGAAAACTATCTAGGTACCCCCTAGTCTCCTGAATTATACTCGCAACCGCTCGCTATCATCCATTGGTGCATGTATACTTATTAAGTGATTCGATAGGATACACCGACGCGAATTATTTTACTCTAGCTTATCGAATTTCCTGTTTGTTGAGTGATTGATTAATACTGAACATATAGTTGATGGTACGGCCTTTACCCCTAGAAGCATGAGCGCTTTATACGTAGCGATGTTACTGGAAGGCCAAGAAATCCTGGGGGATTGAAATCTGTAGATGACTCTCGGCTAGAGCACGTAGTAACTTCCACTACGACGACAGATCTGTGCACACAGTGCGTGAGGAATGGTATCGTAACGTAGGTTTTATTGAGTGTATGTGTTGCGATACTACACTGGAACTACCTAAGTAGTCTGTCACTAAGAAACTTTAGAACCCTTGCGCAGCAACATCCTCCGTGACCTCTCCATTCGGTTAGCTGTTACAGCTAAAGCATAGCCTACTGGCGAAAGCCAGTTATCCGAACATTTTTGCTGCATGTAGTGTCAAACCGGCGATACTTTCCGCCAAACGAGTAAGTTAAGCGAGTGGGTGCTACTAACCTAGGTACCCTTTGGATGCGCGAGAAATTCCAGTAGAACAATGTCAAAAGCAGTACTTAGTAATCCCGTTAATTCTTATGTTGTAGAGGCTTAAGTTACAATACATGATAAATGACGGAGTAGAGGTCTTATATACAGCATATGGATCGTAAGTATTCCAGCCTCCTTGTTTTGACAAACAATACTACTTATCTAGCCCTGTACGTAGTGGTACTTTGGACTCCGTCACGGATGGCTCAGTTAGACAGCCACTCTTGCCTGAGCACTCATGACTGCTTCGGTTCCCTGGCCCTTCTCCCAATCGCCCTTCTTGAAGCCGTCAGACTTTCCAGCCATAGCTCTCCTGACAGCCCACTCCTTGAACGACGGATATTTCGTATCAGCATCGCTAGGCAGCGCCTTTCTGCCTAGTGGCTTCAGCAGAACATGGTGATCAGGACGAGTGAAGTACGCCAGACTGTATCTAGTATGTTTAGCTTGCTCCCCAGGAGGGTTCACCACTCGGTGGATGGTGCTCTTCAGTTCACCATCCGACCACTTGACGAACGCATCGCCGAGGTTGAAGATGGCCATCCCAGGCTCAGGCTTGGCGTATCGCCAGCCCGCCTCTTCTCCAGGGCCAACAAGGTTCTCTGGGACGTAAATCTGAAGTCCGCCCAGCGCATTGAACAATACAGTAAACGTTCCCCAATCGGTACTGTACACGCATTAGCCTGGTAGGGGAACTACATATCCTGAGAGAGTTAGAAGGAAAGGCACAAGCCGAGGGGCTGGGAAACACGTCCTTTAGTCCTCAAGTACTCCTCAAGCTCCGTGGCTTCTATTAAGGGGGGTTCCTAGTTTGGTATAGGAAAGATACATACTGCGGCTGAAGACTGACGTTGGCATTGTCAGGCTTGGGTGGACATCTCAACAAACGAACATGACTACCGGAGTTGTTACTGTGACTGTGCAATTTGGGTAAGAAATCGGGACTTTCTGGTCCAAGTCCAAGAACGGAAGCGAGGATAATGAGGAACTTGTCGGTTACGGCCTTGCCGAGATCAATAAACTCTTGAAGTTGAGCCCTCTTGCTGTTGATAACATCGTTGTAAATGGCGCGAGAATGGCCATTGCCCTCGATGTCTCCGCAGCCGATCCAGTACTGCTCATTATTGTCAAGAGTTCCCTCCTTGTCTACAACAGAAGCACCTAGCCCTTTGTATCTGTGAGACTAGTTAGTCCCCGTGCCAAGAGAAAATGAGACACTGAGAATAATTCAATTACCCAAGTAAAGTGTCGCCATGCTTGAGAAAGCTGTCAGCAAGCTTAGTCTCTGGTGGAAGATTGAACGTCTCTTCAGCCAAAGCAAACATGTTGTTCGCAGCTGCTAGGAACTTTTGGCCGATCTCAGAGTCTCTGAAATCAACACGGAAGAACCCAATAGATCGGGCAGAGTTGATGATCTTGGAGATCTCATCGACGTCACCGTCTAGAATCTTCTGGTGGGAGATGTTTGAAATGTGCGCGACGGGTAGGTCGGCGGGGAACTCTGGCACTCCGTCCAGCGCTTTGAAGGCGTTGGGAACCGAGTTACTAGTGATTGACGCCATCTCCAATCGTAGTGCTTTGGGATTGGGGTGAAAATTGAAGTGTGATGGGAATTGATCCCACTAGTAGTGTAACCAACTCTTTATCAACATCACGACCTTCGGCCCAGATATCTCATCGATGAGCGAACCATGTTCGGATAGTTTCGGATATATCGGTTGTTCGTATATCGGTTATTCGGCGGCCATGGTTTGAATTGATACACATATAATCGAATGAATTCATTCAATCCTCATCTAGTAAGTAATTCTTTACCGAACGTAGCAAAAGACGAAGAATCCAGTCGCAAGCTGACGCGATTTTCGGGCACTGTATGTGGGGCGCTCCTCTTCCTCAAGATCAGATCAGACCCTGACTTATTAAGGTAAGAGATCCCGACTCGGTAGGGATGCAGCCGAATAGGTACTGAACTCTGCTTACACGAGATGTGCGTTGAATATGTGTGATTGAATTGTGGTCTTTTCTTTCATTGATATCAGTCAATTTCACTTGCGCAAAGTCCAGAATCCTACCGCTCTTTCAGTGTTCCAGCATACTGCCCGCATAAGCAGGGAGTGAGTCAGCACAACGCCCCTATCATCTAGCTGTATTTGGCACCAAATCATGTCATCACTAGATATCTCAAAGCTTTTCTCCGTTCAGGGCCTGGTTGCGGTCGTGACCGGGGGTGGAACAGGTATTGGTTTGATGATTGCTCGAGCCCTTGAACATAACGGCGCCAAAGTCTACATATTGGGCAGGCGTGAGGAAATCCTAAAGGTTGCAGCAAAGCAGAATGCAGTAAGTCCTCTAACGTCGTTGATTTGAAGAGAGAGAGAATATTAACACGTGTGCCTCTAGATCCACGGCAATCTAATACCTATTGTCGCAGATGTGACTGATAAGGGATCTCTGGATGCTGCGGTGTCCCGAATCAGCGAGGAGACGGGGTACATAAACCTTCTGGTCAACAATGCGGGCACCATAGGTCGCAGGCATAATGCTATCACCAGGCCGCCACCTTTTAGTGATGTCCCGGGCCAATTTGTTCACGAAAAAGGTGAACACGACATGAGCACAGTTGACGGGATTCGCGATTTCCTCTGGAAGGATGAAGTTTCTGACTGGGATAACACGTTACGAACAAATATCAGTGGTGTTTGGTTTCCTAGTATCGCTTTCCTCAGCCTCCTTAACAAGGGGAATGAGAAAGGAAATGTCTCCCAAACGAGCCAGATTGTGACAGTTGGGAGCATTGGGGCATTCATTAGAATTTTGGGCACGTCTTTCACGTATAATCCCAGCAAGGCGGCGGCGAACCATCTTGCGAAGATGATGGCCACAAACTTCGTGCAGTGGGGTATTCGATCTGTACGTTGTTAACTATTTCTATTTCTAACGTTCTTGGAAGGCGATATTAATAATTATTTTTAGAACGTGATTGCCCCAGGCATTTACCCGTCCGAAATGTCAGTTGGAAAGGGACATCTCGACAACACGAATAGAAACCATATTCCGGTTGCTATCCCTGCCGAAGAGATTCCTATGGGGCATGTGGGGGACGAAGAAGACATGGCGACAGCGATCCTCTTCTTAGCAGGTAGTGGGGGAAAGTATATGAACGGCAATGTGGTGATCACAGACGGTGGGCGTCTTGGAATCAGCCCAGCAACCTATTAGTTGAATTTCTTTTGAGATCGCGTGTTAATATAGACTATCTATAGCTAGGTAAATCTTCACCCTTACTTCATAGTACTTGGCACCTGGTTGTCGCGGGAGCCTTTAGAATCGAGAGTAGAGTTATTTACATCGAAATCAACTTTTTGCCTAATTTGTTGATTCCAGCGTCACTTAAAACACTCCTGGAGGTGCTTGATAGTAACTTGATCTCCAAGAGTTGCGGTGCTAGTGGAGTGTAAGTGCATATTCTATTATGCCCGTTGTATTCAGTAGTAAGAGTAGTATTGGTGGATTTCACGACTATGTCGCGGTTGTTATAACCAATAACAATATTTTCTTCACTCAAGCGTTTGGTTAAATGATTATCGATTTATTTATCCCTTTACACTATACGATTTTGCTATTCTTGATATATCTACAGGACACTTCAGGTCACTTATGTAGTAAAGGTAGCGCATATATTGGGGAAGCGTAATCGTAGTAGGCGATTTTATACGTCGAAACAGATGTTGTAGGAAGGTAAGCGGCATGGGGGGCCCCTGTGGCCCTGTAGGACCAACCACTTATGCTTGTGAAGCATTTTTGATACAGAGGCATTGAATAGAGTTTCTCTATAGCACAATGCGGCCAGTCTTTTACATCAACAAAATTCACATAGTTTGTTCTGCTGGGTAAAAATGTATAGTGTACTATATATAAATTGGCTCATACAGCTGATTCTCTTGTAAATACCATGCTCAAAAGTCCCCTCCAGCATCCGTAATCTCAATCAGGAATCGTGACAGTGCTTGCGCCGTCATCTTTGTCGTAGGCACCCGGTGGAACCCTGAGCCCGTATATACAATGACTCTATCATCGGAGTCCTCGCACTTCTTCACCAAGCGGAAGCATCGCTCTTCTGCCACAACCGGGTCGGTAGAGCTGATAAAGTGAAGTATGGGTGTTTTGATCTTCTGAGTGTAGTATTGCTGCAGACGCTCGTCGTCTTCATGGTAGCCGCTGTATGAGATGACGAGTTGGAGCGGGCCATGCACTGTTGTAAAATTGGAAGGGCGCGCGACCTTTGGTCTCTCCAGGAGCGCTGCAATCAATGAGGCGACGCTGCCGCCTTGGGAAAACCCGATGATGCCGTCAAAGGGGCCTTCTTCATCTAAGATGTTCGAGAGGTAACGGAATGTGTAGAATTCTGTTATAGTCGGATCCTCTGGCCACCACGCGTAAGTTGGTTCATTCAAGGCCGTTGGGGTTGACGGAAACGGGCCTGAGGGGTAGTATAAATCGACTTCTTCCCCTAATGATTGCTCGAAGATTTGTTGTAAAAATGGCGTCTCGGCCTGCATGATTGCAGCCGACTGCTGGTAACCGTGAAGACAAAGGAATTTCATTTTTGCGCTCCTCATACCAGAGATAGATTTCGGAGAACAGATTGTGGTTAGTGGCAAGTTGTAAGAAATATTATTCTCTTCATCCATACGTACCTTGCTTTCGGGTATTATTTCAAACCTGCTGGGATACTCGGTTACTTCGAAATATGTGTAGTCGATGTTTTTTTCGGCGGCTACTAGTTTCAGATAAAAGATAGGAAACAATTGTCGATTTTGCCGTCGGGCTGCTGAGTAAGACTCAAAATCGTGGTCGGCTTCGGTCTGTTGTCAGCCGACTACTCGAACCACCAATCTTTTCCCTAGCCAGGCTCGCCTATTCGCTTACAGTGCTTACTCTTAGGATCCGTTATCTGTACTCGCCGAGGATTCTGCAAGCCGCATGTTATGGTTAGATTTTGATAGTGTAGGATTATGATGAGCTCGGAATCTGTTGCTTCTGATGCCTGAGGTGATGCAAGAAGGAGCCGACTTGAGGTTATTGTTTCCGCTCGACCGATTGAGTTTGATACCATGATGAGATTTCAAAAGATATGGAATGCGAAAGAGTCTCCTATAAAGGAGGCAATCCGCAAGCTATCCTGTCTACAAGTTTCTTAGACCATCGAGAGCCTTCATTTGCCTATTGAATGGTGCAATAACTCCGTTTAACTTGGCTTTTTACTTTACACCAAGAAATTGCTTCAAGAATCGGGAGAAAGCGTAGAACGCTTGCGCCGCAGCTATCACTATATTTACATTATATACAGTTCAATATCACATAATATGGCGCCTATTTTAGATGAGCCTAGCAGTTCTAGCTCGGGCTTCAGCTCGAGGAGCCGCACCCCTCCCAACGGGCTCTCGACTGGATACAATGGCGCTGAACCTATCGCCATTGTTGGAATGGGTAAGTTATTCCTTTGCACCAATTAGTCTCGCGACGCAGCTAACACCCTATGAAAAGCATGTCGCTTCCCCGGCCAGTCTGATACCCCAGCCGACTTCTGGGAGTTGCTTGTACAGCAAAGATCAGGATACTCTGAGCCGCCTCCGTCAAGATTCAACGTCGATGGATTTCATTCAGAGAAAGCCAACACTGGCTCATTGGGGCCACGCGGAGGTTACTTCATCTCTGAGAATATATACAACTTCGACCCACCATTCTTCGGGATCACACAGACTGAGGCTGTCGCAATGGATCCCCAGCAGAGGAAACTTCTTGAGTGCGTTTATGAAGCATTCGAGTCCGGCGGTATCACTCTAGACAGCGTGTCCGGGGGAAACATTGGTACTTTCGTTGGCAACTTTACCATCGACTATTGTATGATGGCCCTCAGAGATATGGAATACCCGAAGCCGTATAGTATGACCGGACACGGAAATACGATTTTGAGTAACAGAGTTAGTTATGTGTTCAATCTTTGTGGACCTAGGTTTGTACCTGCCTATCCCTTGTGTTGCGGATAATTCTAAAACTCTCGCAGTTTTACCATCGATACGGCATGCTCCTCTTCCATGTACGCCACACATATGGCTTGTCGTGCGCTTGCGAGCGGTGAGATCAACGGAGCTGTAGTTGGTGGCACTAATCTAATTCTTGACGCTGCAACCCAAATGGCCGTTGATAAGATGGGTGTTCTTTCTCATAGTACGTTCATTATAATAACACGATTCTCCCCTCTCAGTTATTCCAGAGAAATGGCGTTGTTTCTATGCTAATTAGCACTCTAGCATCGACGTGCCACACTTTTGATGCATCAGCTGATGGTTACGGTCGAGCGGAGGGTATCGGAGCATTATATCTGAAAAGGCTTTCTGACGCCCTCCGCGACGGTGACCCAATCCGAGGCGTTATCCGAGGCACTGCTGCTAACGCAAACGGAAAGACTAGCGGTATTACGCAGCCCAGTGCAATTGGGCAAGAGGCTGTCATCCGTAAAGCTTATGCCTTTGCGGGAAACCTTGATCCTGATGAGACATCCTACTTTGAGTGTCACGGAACTGGCACCCCTGTTGGCGATCCGATAGAGCTGAACGGCATCACAAACATGTTTTTGAAAGACAGCAAAAGAGATTCTCTTTTAGTAGGGGCTGTGAAAACAAATGTCGGCCACGCAGAAGCAGCGAGTGCGATGGCAAGTATTGTGAAAGTCGTGCTGGCTATGGAGCTCGGGACCATCCCCGCTAGTATTGGCGTGAAGAACTATAATCCAAAGAGTAAGGTTCCTTCTAAACGGCCATACAACTAGGCTAGCAACATGGCTAACAGTCTCTCAGTCAACTTCTCAAACGGCCGCCTGCAAGTGGTAAAGGATACCCTGCCGTGGCCAGCTGGATATAATGTTCGACGTGCAAGTGTCAACTCCTTTGGGTACGGGGGGGCCAACGCCCATGCTATTATTGAATCGTCAGAGTCGTATCTTCCCGGCTACAAGTCTTTCAGGAAACGGGGGGCTGTTAGTAAATCCCCCGCCGCTCAAGCCCCTGTCAGCAACCGCAGAAATCGCAATCTCAATGTCCAGGAAAGAACACAATTTCTGCTTCCTTTCTCCGCCCAGGACTTCCCAAGCCTCAAGGCTAATGTGGAGAGACATAGAGGTGTTGCCTCGGAATACGATATTCTCGATTTGGCATTCACACTAGGCACTCGTCGCTCTTTCTTTTTTAACCGTGGATATTCTATCGCTTCGGCCGCCACCGTCGTTGACGATTTGAACGCTGACGAGATGACCTTTGGCAAGCGAGGAAACGGCGCAAAAATTGCCTTTATTTTCACCGGGCAGGGTGCCCAGTCTGCACAAATGGGCAAGGAGCTAATGGAAAATTTCCCAAGTTATCTTAAGAGTATCCGGGATATGGACCGTACCCTTCAGAGCCTTGGAGAGGATGCGCCAACCTGGAGCATTGAAGAGTCCATCCTTGAGCCCAAGGCCACTAGTGCTATCGATCAAGTGCATCTTTCGCAACCGATTTGTACCGCTGTTCAAGTCGCTCTTGTGAAGCTGCTGAGAGAATGGGGTGTCACACCTCTGGCATGTGTGGGCCACTCCTCTGGCGAGATTGCGGCTGCTTACGCTGCTGGGGCCATCACAGACGAGCAGGCGATTCTTGCCGCGTACTTCCGTGGTGTTGCGGTGGACCAGCTCACCCAGCTCGGTACTATGTTGGCCGTCGGTCTCGGGCCCGAAGAAGCCACACCCTACCTCGGAGACGGCATTCGCATCGCTTGTTACAACTCCCCGCAGAGCGTGACCCTTAGCGGTGACGAAAACACTGCCGCTAAGGTTAAAGGAAAACTCGAAGCTGACGGTATCTTCGTTCGGCCCCTGAAAACCAGCGGCAGGGCCTATCACTCCCATCACATGAAGGATGTCGGGCCCATCTACGAGGAGTGCGCTAACCGTGGATTTGCTTTCCTCGATGCTTTGGAGTTCCCGAGACACGAGAAGGATGCTAAACTCCCGATTTTCATATCCTCGGTCACAGGCGAGCTTAAGCTTAACTTCCGGCCTGGACCGGAGTACTGGAGACAGAACCTCGAGTCGCCTGTTCGATTCACGCAAGCCATGACCCGAATGACTGAGCTCGAAGGTCTAGGAATTAATCACATTATAGAAATTGGCCCTCACTCTGCCTTGGCGGGCCCTATCCGACAGCTCCGTGACAAACTTGGTGTAAGTTCTCGAGATCTTGAGTACACGGCTACTCTGTCTCGCGGCGAGAACTCAGTCACCCGTCTCCTCGACCTTGCAGGGTCGCTATTCATAAAGGGGTACCCCATTGACTTGGCTCGTGTCAACTCCATCGAGGATCAAGACAGGCTAGGAAACATTACTCTACGACAGGGACTTCCCTTAATAGATCTCCCACCATATGCATGGAACTACAGCGCTGGTCCTCTAAGGGCTAAGCACCGCTTCAATATGGAGTTCCAGAATCGCAAGTTTCCTCGGCACGATCTCCTTGGAAGTTTAATTCCGGGCACCATCCGGGACCAGGCGCAATGGCGAAATATGCTTGATATCCACGACTTGCCTTGGCTAGAGCAACATAAGCTTGGTGCTCAACCTGTATTTCCCGCAACTGGCTATCTTGCCATTGCCGTTGAAGCTGCACGCCAGTTTTTCCATGAGAAAGTTAATTTTGAAGGCCCATTCAAATACTTCATGCCACGAATTTCTATCAAATCGGCTCTCAACCTGCCCCCATCCGGCACCCCAATTGAGGTCACGACCAGCGTGCGTTTCCAGACAGTCTCTAATGCCGTATCCTCAACCAAATGGCTTGAGTTTACCATTTCATCGTTTTTAGAAGGTATTTGGACTGAGCACTGTGTTGGTGTCATCGGTCGCCAGCCTATTGATGAAGTCGTTCCTCTTTTCGACGAGACCAGAGTCCAAGAGCCCCGAACTTCACACACATGGTACAGAGGTTTCGCCAACATCGGGCTCAACTATGGTGCTGCGTTCAATGGGCTGAATGACATCCGCACTGACCCGTGGACAAATGAATGTGTAGCAGACACCAAGTTGCTTCCTATTAACGTTCCTACAGATGACTCTCGCTACTTGGTTCATCCAGGCGCGATGGACACTTGCTTACAAGGAATTTTGATAGCCGCCCACAATGGATCTTTGAAGGGAGCGAATAGGTCTTTCATCCCTGTCGATTGGGAGGAAGTTTCCATTTACTCCTATGAAGGCACAGATATGCCGGCGCCAGCTGATGTTAATGGTCAAATTCTCGCTACTGGAGAGTTCACTAGCTTGCGTGCCCTCTTTGGCGCCTTCCAGCTCAGCGCTCCCGATGGACGACCGCTATTCACCACCAAGAAAGTTAATTGCATCACTTACGCTGAAGATCTGAACAGAAACGTCATTGAGGATCGTCATCCGTACCTTCGTGTTCTCTGGAAGCCGGATATCGAGACATTTGAGAAAGGACCATTGCCAGCCGCAGCGACAGATATTGGACGCTCCCTATCCCCCAAAGAAATAGCTATTCTGTCAACGTGGGCCTACAATCTTACAACCACCGCTCAAGCCTCAAAGAAGAAGATTCCTTCGGCAGCTCGCTTGATTGATGCTATTTCTTCTTTAAATATCTCAAATAAGGCGTACGATGTTGACCTTGCCGCATCCGACCCCGGGGCCTCGGAGCTGGATCCTAGCTTCTACCGCTTAGAGGGCATCTACGCTGCCATGATGCTGACTCTCTCTGGTGAATTGGCTACAGTGCCTAGCGTATCCACGCACGCCGACGGGTCATTGTCCCAGACACTAGACTTGCTTGGGCACAAGTACTCTGGCATGAACATCCTCCAGGTTGTTAACTCCGAGGCAGATCTTGCTTGCAAGCTTCCTGCTGTTTTAGAAGGAGACTCTTCCCTCAAAAGATATAGCTCTTTCACTTACCTGGCTGCCTCTGATGCTCTCGTGGACGCCGCGGAGAAGATCTACCCAGATGGGCGTGACGTGTCTACAGAGAAGGTGACACTTTTCGAGAATGGAGAATACGGCCCCTTGGAGGGTGCTACATTCGACCTCGTGATTCTATCTGATATTTCGTCCTTTTCTCGTCCTGCTACCGAGGTTTTGAAGGCTCTGCAGCCATTCCTAAGCGAAAGTGGGCGTCTTCTTATCCATAGCAGCAATCACGAAGAAGCGTCTTTCAATGAACAGTTTTGGACTCTTCTTGATCTCTTGTCAAGAGAGGTTGCTCCAGGCAGTTCACTACCAGATATACAGATGCCACTATGGAAGGGCGCTTTAGACGCTCAGGGGCTGGCTATTCAGGTTATTAACGAGTCCGTATCTGGATGGACCTTACTTTCAGAGCCGGTACGAAAATCTCAGCCCACCAAAGACGTCGTAGTGCTTTCAAGGGACAATAGCGTCGGTATCGCAGAATTCTCTAGCGAGCTCGCGCAAAGCGGCTACAATGTTGATTACGCGTCAATATCAGACACGACTTTCACTCCAAACCCCGATGCCATATATGTCTCGATCGTGGAGTTGGGTTCCAGCTTATTCAATGGTAATTTAAATGCGGTTGAATTTGCTAATTTGCAACAGCTAGCCGACTCGACCCAAGCAATCTTCTGGCTCACTTCGGGAGACTTGCTTGGAAACGTCGACCCAAATGCGGCCGTTGTGCAGGGCCTGGGTCGTACACTCCAGACAGAGTATGTGCAACTTAAATTCATCGCGATTGATCTTGATCATTCCGACGCCCGCAGGGCAGCCAAGCAAACCCTGCATCTTCTTGATAGACTCCCGATAGAGTCCGACATCATTGATAAGGAATACATTATCAAGAATGATGTGTTCTTCGTTAGTAGATTGGCCCAGGATGCCGCCCTGGACAAAGAGTATGGAGCGATCATTGGAAAGGAGGCAGCGGATGAGAAATACGATGCCACTGTGCCCATACGCCTTGATATTGAGAAGATCGGGCTCCTCGATACTCTATATTTCAAGGCAGACGAGCGAGAGCGTGAACTCAAGTCCGACGAAGCCGAGGTTGAGGTGAAGGCGGTGGGGCTTAACATGAAGGAGTACGCAACCTTCCGTGGTAGTTTCCACTCCGAATCTCTCAGCCATGAGGGAGCCGGTATTGTACGCCGTGTTGGATCGAGCGTGACTAATATTAAGATTGGCGACAAGGTTTGTTGGATGGGCAAGGGTCTCTTTGGTAACATTGAGCGCTTCAAGGCCATACACCTTCATCAGATGAAGGACGAGGATGGCGTGAGCTTCGAGGAAATGGCTGGATTGCCTCTTGTCTTCGCTACAGCCGTTTATGGTTTGCTATACCTCGGCCGCCTGAAGAAAGGGGAGAAGGTATTAATTCATTCGGCTACTGGCGGTGTTGGTCTCGCAGCCGTCCAGATCGCCAGGATGGTTGGCGCTGAGATATTCGCTACAGTTGGTACTCCTGCTAAGCGAGAATTTCTAAAACGTGAATATGGCATCGAGGACTCCCATATCTTCAGCTCCCGAGATACGTCATTTGCGGCTGGTATCATGGCTGCTACGGGCGGCTATGGCGTCGACGTTGCTCTTAACTCGTTAGTTCGCGAACTGCTTGCAGCTTCGTGGAGCGTCATGGCTAATAACGGGCGTCATATCGAAATCGGCCGTACTGATATCATGGAATTCGGTATCCTTGACTTGAACGTCTTCAAGCGCAACACCACATTCAGTGCCTTTGATTTTGGTGTTGTTGCTGACGAGCATCCCGAAATCGTTGCCGATGTCATGAAAGACGTCATGAAATACCTCAGAGAAGGCAAGATTCGTCCTCTTCAGCCGATGGCTCTTTTCCCTGCCACCCAGGTCGCAGCAGCTTTCGCGGAGTTCGCGAACCCCCACAGAATTGGTAAGGTTGTCGTGTCTTTTGGTCAAAAGCTCAACGGTTCCGGCTCGTCAATTTCTATCCGGCGGGAGCATAAGGACGCCATTCAATTCAAGGCTGATGGAACGTATCTACTTATTGGTTGCCTGGGTGGCCTCGGTCGATGCCTTGCCCGCTTCATGGTTGGCCGTGGTGCACGTAACCTCACCTTCCTCGGCCGTAGCGGAGCAGACAAGAAGGAGGCGGCAGCCATGATCGAGAGCTTGCGTGCCCGTGGGTGTGTAGTCAACGTAGTACGCGGAGACGTCTCCAATAGGGAAGACGTAGCTAAAGCAGTCGCTGCTGCCGGTGTTCCCGTGTATGGAATGGTTCAGGGCGCTATGGCTCTCGAGGTAAGTTTCGCTCCCTTTACCAGCCTCCTACTGTATATGGTTAACTAACATTGCAAAGGATAAACTATTCAGTAAGCTCGATCTTCCAGGCTGGCAATACCCAATCGACCCGAAGGTCCGAGGGACATGGAATTTGCACGAATGCCTCACTGGTCAGCCCCTAGACTTCTTCGTCATGCTGTCCTCTATTTCCGCTATGACTGGTGCGCCAACTCAGAGTAACTACTGCGCCGCCAACACCTTCCTGGACTTCTTTGCCCGTTATCGCGACGGTCTCGGTCTACCTGCCACGACTGTCGGCCTCAGTATGGTCCTGGAGGTCGGATTTGTGTCGCAGAACTTGGCTATTGAGCAAGGTATCTCTCGCTCGGGCATCCACGGAATCACGGAGCGTGACTTTTTGATGCTTATGGAGCAGGCCATGAAGCCCGGGCGTGTCGGTGGCTGGCGCCTCGACGCTGGAGCTAAGAATTTCTTGGTTAGTGGTCTCGAGCCTGCAAAATTAGCAGCAGACCTCGATATCCACGGCTTCCGGTTCTGGCTCCAGCCTCGCGTCGGGCCGTTGCTGACGGCAATCCAGCGCAAGAACGAAGGATCGGGACGTGGAGGTGCGGGCGGGGCCAAGATGGTTCTCGATCTAAGTGATATCGTTGAAGCAACAGTTGAGAAGTTTGCTAAAACGTTCATGATCCCTAGCGAAGATGTTGATCCATCGAAGCCCCTAGTGGCTTATGGTATGGATAGTATGATCGGAACGGCCCTTCGTAACTGGAGTTTCTCAACTTTTGGCGTGGACATTCCCGCTTCCGATTTCATGGGTCCAGTCCTTACTGCCCAATCTCTTGCCGAGAAGATTTTCGCAGGTCGATCTTAGAATGTACATACAGTACGAGTACGGTATTAATTAGAAGCAATAACGGGGCATCAAGATTGACTTCTCTCAGCACTACACTAGCTTATTCTATTGATGACACACCTTTCTAATGAATAAAATAAATTGCCGACATAACATTTTGCCCAGTGCCCTTAGGTAACTATGTACTTACTTAAGCGCATGTACAGTACAAGTATGCACGTAGAGTAGGCAGTACTGCCCTAGCGTACATTACCTACAGTAAGGTACCTTAGTACTCCACTGTCAGGATGTAAGGTACGATCCCATGAACTATGTGGGGCTTCGGCTAGTAGTTCCCGCTACTTGGCGAATTCGTTAGGACGAGCCGCCTCCCCATCCACATCCCTATCCACAAGTGGGTTCTATATCCACAATAGGAGGTGCCTAGGTTCGATACTACCTACGGTACATAGTACTTAAGCACCCAGGCAGCCCGGCAGTCACTCGTGGACTACCTAGGTAACTTTCCAACTTCTACTCAACTGATGGCCTGTCAGAATTTATATTGCGAGAGTCTCGTAGAACTAACCTCTTAACTTAATATATTTGTTCAATGGATGATAGCAGTACCAAGAAGCAGTAATGTCAGGGAGAAGTGGATCCGACAGATCCCAGTATGTAGAGGGATCAGTAGAACGATAGACCGAGTGATCCCTGGTATAAATAGGTCTGTCTTCTATACTAGTTTACAACTTAGAACTGGAACTTAGATCATCTAAATACACTACTATCTGATCGCTTCCGGAGAAAGCACTGGTTCCTTTCTTCCAATTGATCACTCTCTACACCTCCGAAAAGTAAGGATAGCAATTACGTACGATATTAATAGCGTTATCTCTTTACTTTAGGCGAGTCGAGATTAGGACTACCTAGCAAGCTTCAAAATCAAATCTATGTAATTCAAGTCAAGTTTCACCGTAGAAGCTCATTCAACATACGCTGAAGCTAAGTCCCGCAAGATTAAGATACTCAGACTTTTAATTCCGAGAACTTCCATCTATAATAACTCCAATCTCCAATCTAGGCTCGCCCACCTACGCCACATTGAGAACTAAGTTCATGAGAGCCATGTTTGTTCCAGTACACCTGGCTACTAAAGCTGATTGAATAGTCCATCAGAATCATTAAAACCTCGAACAACATTTTCAATTACCGTCCTTGAACGCGTTAGTCGATAGCTCATCTAATGATTCTAAAAAGCATGAAGAACCCACTGTTCCGTCATTACTAGATGCAGCGAGAGGATCCCAGATATCAGGAATATGATCCTCAATTTGCCAGAAAGTATCCATTGGAAAGCTGTCTATGCGACTTTGTAACGCAGTTTGTCGCGCAGAATCAGCTGTTGAGTTCCGCTGCGAGAAGAAGTGCTGAGGCGTATTGCGTGGTGAGTTAAGCTTCTCGATTGCTTGCAAGAACAGGCCGCGGATAAATGTCGCTGAAGAATAGATGTCCTGGATCCTTCTTAGGACTATCATGAAAAGGTCCAGCTTGTTTAGACTCGATTGCCTTATGAGTGGGTCAGATGACTTGGATTCGAAGAGATGACTATTCATAGCTGGTACGAGAATCGGCACCCTGAAAGGGGTTAGTCTTTGTCACGCTGGAGAAGGGTAAAAGGTTGCCTGTATGCGTACGTCATGGGGCCGATATAGCCGATTAGTTGACCGCTGATCACCTTGTCTAAAAGAGCATTCGTGTTCCCAGCAGCTGCTCGAATCTTCTGGTGCACGATCGCGAACCACGCACTCTCTTGATCCGAAGGAACGTCTGTCGCGGCCTTATTGGTGTAGGGTCTCCATAAAGCAATCATCGCCGCACTTTCGAATACACACTGTCAGCTTTCCATTTTACGAGAGAACGGAGCGGGAAAGCAGAAGACGAAGCATGGGGTCTAAAATCTTACTTGAAGTGAAGCCGCACATGATACGAGTAGAAAGACAGAGATGGGCCAGCATCTTCTGGAAGCTCACCAACTTGTGCAACACACTGCATAAGTTCTTGTTCAGTTGCTTCAACCCAAGTACGCGAGGGTAGAGGACCGGTAGGATTATAGTTTTCTGATAAGATTGTACCTAGTACTTTGCTGAGGTGTAGAAGAACTACCCAGTGCTCAGCGAGAAGAGAAAAGTCCGGGGGCATGTATATGGCCCTCACCTGGGAAGGCAGTTCGTTAAGGTCGTTTGTTAAGTCTTCACTTGAAGGCATCGGGGTGGTACAATCGCGGCTGTTTATGCGCTGAGGGCGGCCCATACTGAAACTCAACCAGCGGTCGCGGAAAAAGCAGCCTACAAAGTCGAAGGGTGTTAGAAGAAGATTACTTCAATGCGGTGTAGTCTAGTTGCGTCAAGGGAAGCGGAAACTGAGTATTGAGGCAGCAAGGAGGTAGAACTTACTCCACCAGATTCGCCGCCAAATTTGGCGCTGCCGATTGGAGAGACGCTTATTATAATGACCGCGATCAGGATCGCGGTTTAGTCCCAAGGTCTGACATAAACTGATGGCAATACCCAGCCAATGCCATGATTCCGTTCGCTCGCCCAAGTCGGAGTACCAGAAAGCCAGGAGGCTAACAGACTGAATGATGGAAATGCGGTTCTCTTCACATCCATTATCATATAAGCACTAAAGCACAAGGTTACTTGATTAGTCAAGCCAAGGCAGCATAAAGAGAGGGAGCTAGAGGACCAAGGTAGAGTGAGAAGCGGATAGGGGCAGTCACTTACCTTAGCACGGATGAACATAGACTTCTTCATCTCCTTATGGGATTGGTAGCCGGCTTGCCGAACCACGGCCTTATCAATATGCTATACGCTCTGTTCAGTATGCGTGCAGCAAAACAGACCTGCAATAGATAGGACCAACTCACATTAGCCGCCACAGAGAACATACTCCACAGAAGCAGTAGATTGACACCCGAAGCGCCACCATTGCGGAAGGATGTGAGGACAGCCGCAGCATCAACTACTGGTAATATTGGATGAATGTGATGAAAGTAGGCCTTTAGCAGTTCTTCGCACACAGGTTCACTAGGAACTGAGAAAACACCTTTGGATCGAAGATAGGCCATATCCGCGTGACTGCACTCACGCGTATTTACCATATATGGTAAACCGTAATGCTGTGGAACTACATTTGACTCACCCACGATATCGAGAATGTAGCCAATCCCTTGCTGGTCTCCTACGCCAGAGCGAATTAGCCAGTAGGTCAACATACGTAAAGCAAAATCCATAATGATAAGTAACAGTGTGCAGTGTCACACTAATGTCCAACGGAAAGCGGATGGACCTTGGGCTTCGCATAATGCGATGTCTAAACGCATTTAACGAATTAGGCATCTTTGGTCCCTCCGAGGCCCTCCCTAGAATCGGCTGTGGGGTGCCAGAGCTTAATTTCCAATTCTTCATATAATATTTCTCGAGGAGCTTCACTACCCACTTGGCGCTAGAAGCTAGGTCTAGGTGATCGAGGCAGGAGTGTATTCTGAGACTCGATCAGATTGGGTAGGTCATATTCGTGCTTACCAACATAAAATGTCTCATTCGTGGCTTCGATCGTATCCTCCATGATAGAAGAGGCCAAGGACTCAATAGCATAATCATCTGGCCCACGCTCGCGCATAGTCCCAAGAAGCATGGTGAGACTGGGGTCGACCTCGACGGCGGCCTCGCAGTCTGTATCATCTCGCATACTGTTTGGAGGAGCAAAGGGCGTAATGGCGCAACTGGCCGGAGGAGTTGCTAGAGGGGCCGGAATTGGAGGCTCGGAGTGCGCCATAGGGGGGGCGAAGTCAGTAGACGAAGATGTTGTTGATGCAGCGCCCGTGACACCCCATGTATAATTAGGAACTATATCATTGTATTGCGGCTCCGGATGGCTGGATTGCATTATTGGCAGTTTTCAGTACTGGAACCCAGCGAGTGAGAGTTTAAATAGAAGAGGGATGAGAAAGGGGTTAGAGAAAAAGAAAAAGTAAACCCGATTCTCGGACTGGAGTTACTTACGCGCGCTTCTTCCGCCCACTTACCTCACAGGCATGTCCATCACGCACACAATTAAAGCATGGGATGCCGACCGCTGTGACGTCGCACTTGACTTTCCGTTGCCGACACACCCGACAGGCGGCCGGTGCACGTCTCCGGACTTGGGGAACACCCACTGAGGCGGAGGTCGGAGATAGAGACTCTCTGGCGTGGTCGGGTTCCATTGTTTGTCCCGTCGCAGGCGCAAATAGAAGGGCTGATTATCTGCACGAGTTGCAAAAAAAGGATAGATCAGCGACAACGCCTCATCATACTCGGCGCAGCAATGTCAACGCAATAGAAGGGGCAGGATGCTTATATATGATAGGGCTTAGAGGTCGAATCCGATGCCAAGAACGTGTGAGAAGCATGAGTAGTAGTACCCGAGAGACGACGGTCCGGTTATGGGCTTGGTAAGATTCAACGGCACGCTAATAAAAATCAAGAGGAGACAGATGCTAAAATATGGATTCTTCCGGTATAATACTCATCAGGTACTTAAGTAGGTATGGTGATGTAGAGGACAAATAAAGCCCATATCTAGATTTTAAATACAGTAAACCAAGTAGTTGTTGAACAAATCAATAAGTACGGTGAGGTAGGTAGGCTACCTGGTACTACCGCGATAGTCAAGGTTAGCTAACGGGTTCACTCCCTCTGGCGTCGCCGTAGGTAAGTTGCCTAGGTACTAGGTAGTTCCCTAAGTTAGTGGGGTGATCCATCAGATTGGGCCCTACCAACAGAGCACCACTCCCACCTGGGTTAGATCCTATGTACCGCTGCGGGTTCCAGCGCGGGTTCCAGGCTACCTAGTGTAAGTGCTGGGCGATTCAAATCCCTTCAATCTAGTCTTGGCGGGGCTCCAACATCCAGCACGTCCAGGCGGTTACCACATACATATGTAGGTACTGAACATATATAGTGTACATCTACCATGTTGGGTTGGTGCTACGATACTTACCTAAGTAGATAGGTAGTGTAGCATCTACTGCACCCAGGTAGCTAGCCAGCTAGGTAGGTAGAAGAACGTGGGAGAATCTTCACATATGCCCCTGCGTAAGTGAGCAGTAGCCAGGTTAGCAGTCATATCATCCACCCTGTATAACGTATTAGCCTGGAGGTGGGATTATGCAAGACCCATTCGGTGTTCCCATGGGAAGGATAAGGAAAATGCTAGATTATGGGTTTTTGTCTGTCACTACTGCACCAGACTAAACGTGGCCGGCGACTGCGAATGCAGCAAGGGCTCTTCAAATACTAACATTCCCAACCTGTTCGTGTGGCGCTCTAAGTGTAGGTACCTCCTACCTAGGTAAAGTGTTTTATTTACACGATGTTTGCAGCCGGGTATCCGGGCTTTGGATAGATAAGTACTTAAGTATGTATACACCTAAGGTACCTAAGGCAGCCAAGGCATGTTAGATACTTAAGGTTGTGTAAGCACAGAGTTGCTGCCTCTCGCAACATCATCCCATTTGATGTAAGAGATTACCCAGCTACCTACCTAGTAGGCAGGCAGTGTGTGTTGTTTATGAATTATTCAGCACCAGTGAATGTATAGTAAGATATACATGTCACATTTCAGGTGCTAATACCACCAACTTACTAAATAGTCGATAGTAGCGTTACCTCGGTCAAGGTGTAACTGGCCTCGGATTTTCAGAAACGAAGCTTTACACAACTACCTAGATAGGTACCTAGGTACTAGGTTAGATGTTTTTCTTACCAATTAGATTAGTGTACTTCCAGCCCACCCGGGTCGACAAGCTTAGCTTTGTCCCCAGATAGGCGCCAGATAGATGGTAGTAGGGAGCTTCCGGGGGTTTTGTTGTTTTGGTTTTTAAGAAAAAAAAAAAAAAAATCAAATTCGAGGCGTACCTAACTACCGAACATAAGCTTATGTCTAACGGGTTTGGGTGCAGTGCAAAGATAAAACTCCATTGAGGCGCCGTTGAGGTGCGCCTAGTCCCACACGGCCCGTCTTAGTCTGGGTAGAAAGTGCTAGGCTATTTGCTATTTGCGTGGGGTTCGTCATGGGTTACAGTGTAGATGCCCCATACCTGTATAGTGGGTCTAAAAAAGTCCCTGTAAAACTACACTACCTGCAGTAAGATCCTAGTCATAGCTGCTGTGTTCAGATAATGCGTTCTGAACACGTGGTTCAGTTCTCTGCACGCTATTACGGCGTGTCCCAAGTCGTCGGCCGCCAGTCGAAGGCCGACTAAGAGCGGACTCATCTACTATGTATCTACTATCTATTATATGCTCAGAATCGAGGCAAGGGGGCGGCAGGTCGTCAGGCGACATACGAAACGCGGCCGAACAGAGACATTATACACTACTACATAGTAGTATTGATTCCTTCCCCGGTGAGCTAATCTACTTTACCGAGAATCCTTCAGCATCCGCCTTCACGCGCCAACCTGCCTAGGTAGGTTTGCTCATATTTACCGACAGTCCCCATCAACATGGGCTCAGGAGGACCGGGCGTCTTGGCGCATCTTTAGCACATTGGTTATTCGTGTGTTGCTTTGATCAAGCATTTCAACAGGGAAAGATAGGTAACTCTTCCCTCAATGCCGACAGATAATGTTTAAATACGGATACTAGTACATATAGTGTACTAGTAGTTAGCCCCCAGTCGGAATGTGGCGAGATCTGGACATGTCAAGGTCTCTGTTACTAGCTCTTTTTCGTACAAGTCGTAAGATCGCACGTCCGATATACGGTTTGGACCTGCTTGTCCCCTGCACAGACCCCCGTCAGGGCTGACACGCGTGCACTGAAGGATCTATCTGATTGATAGTGGCTTCCTCGTGCCGTGAGGAGTGACAAGGGCCGGGCGGTTCCGGGTCGTTGATGATACCCTCCAGAAAGCCTAGTGTGGTGTATAGAACGTAGTGTACATAAAGCTCGCAATGATGAATAATCTCGACGTCATTTGTCTGCGAAATAGGCTTTTGTAGGAAATAATCCCCGACAGTTCAAGTTTGTGCGAGGTGATCCTTTGTATGCATGTGAGAAACCCCTTGTGCAAAAGTAGTCCCGATATCGTCAATACTACATTAGGTGATCTCTTGATGGATGATACGATTTGTGTGTAACATAACATGGTGCACAATAACGAGGTAGTATCTATTTAGCATTATTAAGCTACTTCATTTGTAACGAATGAGCCCCTAAACAAGTGGTTAAACGACGTTTCGTCGAGTCCTACGCAGTCCTACACGTAGTAAGACTGACAGTACAGTGCGGATCCATCGCGACTAATCAATATTACAACCTATCCATCCTCGTGGAATACTACGTAAGTTAAGTGCTTGGAAATACGCGGATTCTATCTAATTAGTCCACTTGTGGATTTACAATCAACTACGTTACGCACCACACTATTAAGACCCTGCATATGTAAGAAGCCTAGGGCTAGTCAGTCATCTCTGCTAATGATACACAAAGCAATTTTGTTCTAGAAGGCGCGACACGTGCCGCCTCATTTGGTCCCGGCAGCATCGGCGGTTTGGACTCTTTCGAATAGTCTTGAATACGAGGAATCATTGGGATCTGCATTCGTTTCGGCTTACAGGGGTACAGTTTCTAAGTTGTAGTTACACTACACCAACCTTATGCCGTCAGCCAACGCCGCTCATTCAACCATTGACGAAGCTCATATTTATCAACAATCCCAATGTGACCAATGACGAAGGTGCTACCAGACACCGTAGGATTTCCTCAGCGTAGTAGCTCCGCGTAAAAAGGAGCTTCACTATGTCCAACGTCTCAAGTTTTAAAGTAACGTTTAAAGTGCGGGAGTAACCCGCCTCGCCCTTCGGGTGTCATCTTAGCTGGTATACAGAGTCCACGCCCCGGACCATCCGGGTTGGTGAGTCGCTGTGACTCTGACGCCGATGCAACTGCCTAACTATATCTCAACTCAACCTCTCATTTGTGCGTATTGAAAGACAGCCCAGGATCCCAATAGTGACTATAAATGATTACATAAAGCACCTCTTTTATAAATACGGGGAGTATCTTCGGGCCGAGACCAGTTTAAAGCCTTTTAAATAATACAGGTTTTTTTCTTTTTTTTTTCTGCTCGAGTTAAGTGAGGAAGCTTTTCCGATGTTTATGAAACTTGATATCCTTTATAGTAAACTAGTGATAGCCGTATAATCTGTTCGATAGAGCTATTTCAGCTTACCCATAATTTGGCTCCAGTTATCTACATATGTATCCTCAGGCACCGAGAATCACAAACTGACTTTATTATCACCTAATGAAGCTTTTCCCCAGTATCCATTACCCCAATGTTTTGTTCGTGTAACTTTTCACAGCGCATAATTGGTTGTGATTAAGTCTCTAAGCGTGCGACTACTAGAGAACCAATTTGTGGCTAGTATTTTCTCTAGTGTATTCAACGGTCTAGCTTTTAATGCTTGGGAACTAGTCGAATGAGACATCTATATAAGCATCACTGCTCCTATGTGACTACAACAGCTTTATGAAGAGCACGTTGTTGAATTTGTTATTGATAAGTAGGCCAAGCGAGAATAAAAAATGAAGGAGAGCCCTCCTAATTGGACCATAACACCCAGAGGATAAAGTTGAGTACGACAAGCCCCCCCTTCTTCCGCGAGGAACCGAGGAAAACGGTTAGGAGGTCTGCACCAATATCCACAAATCAAACGTCTTCCCTCTAACTTCAGTGGAACTCAAGTGGAGTGGAGGTGGGCGATCTATTCGGGAGGTAGAGTCGTTTTCGGAGAAATTCCCCTTGGCTCATCGTGGATTAAGTGTCTAAAACGCACGAATAAACTAGCACATAAACAGTGCGTACTCAGGCAGAAGAACAAATGGGGACTAAATGGAGGCTTCTGATACACTACTTACAAGGCCCAAGTGGATGGAGAAATTGCTTAAGCGGATAATGATATTGAAGTTCCGTTTCCGCACGAGTAGTAGACCATGTCAATATATATTCTCGCCAGGCCACATCACTGTGAAAATGTCTTCACTTACAAAGGCGTCAATAGCCCCATTTCTATATATTTTCATTTGCACCACACAAAAAATTATAACATGCTTAGCTCAGGCCCTGTCTTTTTTACCGCCCTAGCTATCATTCTTGGCTTCGCTCAAGGCGAAGATACTATCGGCTTTGGCCCTTACTTTTCTCTTGGACCGACCCAGTCATGGATCAGAGAGGCGACGACTACGTTGGTTCTGCCAAAGGTGCCGAGCCCGCAAGAAGAGCGACTCGCTCTTTGGCCTGGCATGGGAACTAGCGGCGGTGATCTAATTCAGGCCCTCGCTGTTTCATTCGAGAGCCCCGCTGCGTAAGTAGTTGCAACGGGATATGCGACAGTCTTTAGGGTTCGAAAGTTTGCTAATATCTCGCTCACATAGGAACTGCGGAGCATCGGCTGGGCAGTGGTGCACATGGGCGAGCACGCTCCAAGGTGCGTAGTTCTCATACCACATGGCTGACAAAACAAATGAGCAGCGTTGATATCTTCCAGGAGTACAACTTGGAGGCAAGCAAGTTCCAGCGTCCGCGGGAGACCGCCTTACAATGCACTGTAGGCTTACAATAAGAATACTAAAATTTGCCTCGACGACCTGGAGATACTGACGTATTCTCTTAGATGTGTATAATGACAGCACAGGGAAATACGACCAGGTTAGTCTCCGCAGCCATTTGTTGCTCCCTTTGACGTGTTAGGAGCATAAATTGTCTCATCAGGATTTTTCTACTCCTGCTACTCTTTCGAACTACTAAAGTCCTTATGGAAACTACTGACTCTAGAGACTTATATAGACTGTGTCCATTAACGGCAATGTTGTATCAACTTTATCAACCAGTAAGTACCGTCGAGCGACTGATATAATCGGACACAACTGAGTCTCTCGATTTAGGCTCTGGGCACGCAGAGGGCTGGGGAACGGCTGTCGAATGCCAGGTTGACGCTTGTACTGGAACCGTTGCCGCGCACCGTACGTCTCCTTCATCGTTCCTTGCTCGTCCTAGCTCTAACATGATAGCTGCAGAGTATGTTGATACCGTCATTACTTTGAACGCTGCAGACTCAACATTTGCGCGCACCCTGGCTATCAACGAGGCTTCGTCAAGCGGACTTACTACGTCGGATAACAAAGTCTTCAAGGTCTCCACGATTAATATTCAGTCTCACACATTCAACATTTAGGGTAGTGAGATTAAGAGACAATGCTACTGTATATAGGAGTAGATTGAGTAATGAACAAGGAGTGACGATGACTTGCTGATTGTAGTCAAATACTAAGTCCCTAACTAATAGTCATGTAATAAATTACCCCTACTTTAAAAATGGAAATATAAATCAAGTTCAACAATGCTATCGACCGCGTAGTAGTAAAATGTGAGCGAGTACAATTCGACCCTGCACACACTATATACCATCCTCCCTTCCTAGAAAAAGCGATTGACTGTGTTGACGATCATATATACCACTAGAATACGTCTGGATGTTGTTATTGGTTTTTAAACTCAATATAGAACTGAAATACGCTGCTAGCCTTTCTTCGTATTCCTCATTTTTCTACTGACTTAAAAGCTGAGGTGTTAGCGGTGATTCTACTAGGTGAAAATGGAGCTTATTCGTGATGTAGAATAGGTTATTGTATTGGCAAATGTGGTAAGATAGTTGGTTAGTAGACTAGCCACACCTTATATGGTGTAGCCATGCAGGTGGCTGCCTTGTTATCTAGGCAGACAATTACCGGTGAGAAGCCAAAGGAGAGATAAGAAATCGAGGGAAATCGTGGGATCAATTGATTTTTATTTACGACTGTTTTATTATACATAGAGAGACTATTCCCGATGAGGCCTGACGCGTTACCGCTTATCCTCCTCTCTTGCTACCTCTTCATCACTCAACCCCTCATACACGTCTTTCATATACGCACTAGGCTTTCTTCGAGCCCTAATGAAGTTTTTCAAAGAATCGAAGCCGATGTTTCGCCTCCCTGGCGTGACATTCTCACCATGTTATTGAGTGGTATGTAAGATGATCTCAAACGTAGATTTTAATTCTCTAATTCCTAATAGACATATCGAAAAGACAGTACCAAGATAAAGTGCCACACTTGTCGTTGCTTGATCCAGTGTGGCAGGGCTGCCTACCTGTACGTAGGAGCTTCGCCCGGGCGATAGAAGTCACCCTATAGTTGTCCTATGGGTTGTTGGTCCTGAAAGCTGTGTGTAACTTAGGTATCTACTCAAGTACCTATGCAGGTACTTAGGTTAGGTACTTGTACTTTAGGTACGGGCGGGGCAGTTGGGCGGTTTTTGCCCCACTCCGTCGATAGATAAATAATGCTGGCAGGGTAGATATATATACCTAGGTAGATAGTAGATCTACCTACCTACCCCTAGTAAACAGATAATGATCATGTACATATTCAAAGATAAATGCTTCTTCATACCAACCAACCAGTGACGGCTTCGGTGCTGACAAACGGCACATACAGCCAGGTTGTATAAGTAACTGACCGGACGAACGTACAAATTACGATCGCTGTTCGAAGGAGAGGAAGAGAGGAAGAAGAAGCGGCATCTCCCCTCATGGCCTAACTTCAACAGTCTCACGATGGCCTTCTTAGTCGGGTCTACGGCGCCAGGTCTTCAGCGTCTCGCCGTGCCTTTCGCCAGTCTTTTGATTTCCGTCCTTGGCTACGGCTCGCAGTGGCTATTCGCAACCTCTCCGGACCTCGAACCCGGACCGTTGACGCCGACGCAAACCCGCCTCTTCAACACGCTGCTTGTGTGCCTCTGGTGGACATACTGGCGCGCCTGCACCGTCGACCCCGGCCGATACGAATTCCCCCGACCAAACAGTAAGAAGGAGCCCGCGGCGGGGAAGAGCAAAAAAGAAAAAGATGTCACAAGAGATAGCTCAGAGGATGAGGATGACGTCGGTGATGATGGTGACCAAGCCGGACGTCACGGAAGCGCAGGCGACGCATCAAATGACCGCGTTCGCGCAGCAGCCCGCCGTCGCTGGTGCCGCAAATGCGCCGCACCCAAGCCACCGCGCGCACATCACTGCAAGGGCTGCGGCCGCTGTATCCCCAAGATGGACCACCACTGTCCGTGGACGGGGAACTGCGTCTCGCTCCAGACATTCCCGCACTTCGTGCGCTTCCTAATCTACACAAACATCTCGCTCTGGATACTCGCCTACTTTCTCTGGTTGCGGTTATCCGCGATCTGGTCATCCCGGAATCTCCCCGCATACCTGGGTCCGACGCTGGGCCAGCTCATAGCGCTCACCGCGCTCTCTTTGACGACAGGGTTTACCGCGCTGGTGTTGGGGATTCTCCTCATCACGACGGTGAGGGGATGGCTGTTCAACACGACGATGATAGAGGGTTGGGAGATTGAGCGACATGAGGCTGTGCTCCAGCGCGGCGGTTACGAGGAGGAAGACTGGTGGCGGACCTCGGACGGAGACGCCGATGCCGCGCCCCGAACCATGGTTGACCCCGTTGAATTCCCTTATGACATCGGCATGTACTCGAACATGGCGCAGGCAATGGGCACGGCGAATCCTATTTATTGGCTTCTCCCCTTCGCGGTCGGGCCGCGGGTTGCACGGCTAGCACCGAACATGACGTCTGATGATCTCGTCGCGATATTAGACGGCGCGAAAGGGCGGAGCGCACGGCTAGGCGTGGGCTGGGCCTACGAAGAAAACGGTCTTAATGATAGAGAGGGCATGTGGCCACCCATCGACCCGGAAAAGGTGCGGAATGCGCGACTTTGGCGCCAGCGTCGTCGGGATGAGATTCGGTATCACCGCGAGCAGATGCAGGGCCTGCGGAACCCAGCGCTTCCGGATATGGGCTTAAGTCCTGAGGAAGAGAAGGAGGCTTTCCGTCGCAGACAGGAGCGCGACCTTCGGCGATGGCGCGGCACCAGGGCCGAGATAATGGATGAGCTTGAGGAGGTACCCGGAGCACCCCAGTATGAAGGCGAGGACGAGGCTGACTACGACTTTGTTAATGAGACTTATTCTCGTCGCTCTGCAACTGGTCGCGGTTATATGGATTCCGCCGAGTCCTACGGCTCTAGACGACACATTATTCTTAACGGAGGGAAGTCAGGTTGGGTCAACGCGGATGGTGAGCATCTGGGCGATTACGGCGTGGATGAGGACGCCGAGTTCGATAATGACTATTTTCCCGACGGATCAGGGCAAGGAGTAGACGAATACACTTCACGTAGCATAGATCCTGATGGGGAGGACGTGCCCTTGGCAGAGCTAATACGCCGAAGGAAGGTACGCACAAGAGATGGAGAGGATATATAGCATACATAGAGGATTATATACCTATACTCACGTTACGATTTGACCTTATATTCACGAAATCACACCGAGAATCATCTTAAGCAGTATGTTAAAGTGTTCTATGAGGCAACGCTTTCACTGCCATAAGTGTCATCTATTATCATTCTTCTGTTCACCTTCTAAACACCATTAAACTATGCCTCTGCGGTTATACCTGATTGAGGGACCGATACATAACCTACTTGTCGTTTCATCCCAAGCATCCCAGTTTTTGATCGGCCCCTGCTGCCTCGAGGCCTACCACACTCCCTTATGGAATCGACGTTTTCGATATTATAAAAGGGAGAAAAGGGCAAATTACGTAATAGTCTTTGAATTGATGGTTTGCCTCCACGTTCCTAAATCGTAGCCCAGGTCCGTAAGCGATAACGCCGATTGAACCACCCGAGATTTTCTAAGCGTGTGCAATTTTATGATCTACCAGTCCTCATCCTCATCTCTCCTTTGCATCGCGTTCTTTCTCGCAAGGAGCGCGTCGGCTAATGAGACGGCAGCAGTCGGTGTATTGCTCCTACTTCCGTCTGAACCATTCCCGTTCATGCTCATCCCAGAATCTCGGGCCTGCAGAGAGCCTGGCTTCTTAGCGGCGGTGGGTCGTTTGGCTGGTGGAGTTGGCTTAGTCCGGCCCGCGCCATTCATCGCCGGTGGCGGTGGTGGAGCCCGCGGGATGAGTGCTGGGGCGGGTGCTTGCTCTTCGACATACGCAGCGGGAACCCAGGCTTGTCCTGCGCTACTCCTAGCAAGCCACCAACCTAGGAAGAGTTAGCACACAAAATGTATGAAGTATAAGTTTTATTCTCACCATTATTTTCCTTCTGGACGACTTCAATGATATCGCCCGCTCTGATCGAAAGTTCATTCTCTCTTTGGCTGGCAAAATCATATAGGACTTTGGCCATAATCTTGGGTTTCGAAGGCGGGGCAGGGGGAGGTGGGGGAGGCGGAGGAGCTCGAGTAGATGACGTCGAGCTCTTGTTACGTGTATGGCTATGAATACTATTTGTAATAGCGGAGGGAATAGGGACTGGTCGAGTAGCTTGTGCTGCGGCAGGGGTAGGGACTGGGACTGGTCGAGGAGCCTGTACTGCAGCCGGAGTATGCTTGGCAGTATTTGGTCGAGTGTTTGTTAGCCGTGATGGCCTACCACCAGGACCGCCAGGCTTAATAAGTTTGCCTCGAGTGATCGGACGAGGCGGAATAGGATTAGCTCTCGGCATAGGGCGAGAGACTGAAGACGGCGGCTCGCCGGGTTGAGTATGGATTGCACCACTTTTGTAGAAGTCAACAATGTTCGGCGAATCCCTCAAAACCTTGACCGTTTGCATCTTTCCGGGCTTCTTGGCGTACTCGACCGTTTCGCCAATCTTGAGGTTGAAACCACCGGGCATTCCTCGTTGCATGTGCGTAAAAAGTTCCGTCTTCAGAAGGCAGTTCAGAAGAGGATCAGGTTCTTGAGGAGACCCAATGCCTAATGAAAACCAATCATCCCTGCTAGTAGAAGCGCCGATGAATTTGATAGCCCCCAGGGGTACTGCGCGTTCAATGGATATTTGAGGTTGACCGTTGACAAGTGCCTGTGCTACTGTGTAGAACTTACTGTTAGTCACGATGAAAATTCGGGGGCTCGCTTTACTAGATCGGCCAAACTTGGCTTCTAGAATCTCTCCTCGGCACGAGAACAGAGCCTTCTCGTTTTGGGGGATTCCAACAGCATTGCGAACCTGCGATCCAGGGCCGGTGGAGGCATTAATGCCCAAATAATCACCCAAGAAACGACGGGAACCTAATAAACTGAATCTCCTTCGCTCTTTCCGGCCCTGTAGCACCGTGTGGCCGTGATCTCTCAGCTGGAGGTACTCGGCGCCCACTCGTTTCTTTCGCCAGAACCGCTGTATCCGGGTCGCTGATTCAGCACGGTACGCCAGATACGCCCTCCACATCCGTTGGATACGAATCGCCATGTTATGCCAATATCTATCACGCATCGTTTCAAGAGCGAATAACGTTTCGGGAGACTTGATGAAAGCTTTTGTTACACCCAATTGCCACTCCTCTTTGGGGATGCTCGTATCTTTGAGAATTTGCTTGACAGCTGCTTCTTCTGTACCTTGCCAGGTATACTCGCCCGCGTACGATGTGGCGGGAGATAAGAGGAAGAAACGTTCTACAAACTTCTCGTATGACTGACGATAAGCAAAGCCGGCTCGTCGAATCCTTACGTTTTCCTGGAGACCAAGATATTTGATCTGATGCAGTACGTTAGGCACGTTATACTCCGTAGGCGACTTATTCTCATTCGGTTTAATAGTGCGGATGTACGAAGGTTGGCATTTCATTAATGTGTCCACAAGCGCGTTCGCTGAAGAACGGATTCGGTCACCGGCTGTCGGCGGCTGTTTGCGATTGTTTTGGTCAACTTGTTGCGGGAAGAGTGTGTGAACAAATTGATTTGAACTCTGCTGGAACAGATTTTGGACACCCTTAAGCAGCTGATCCTTATTCTTATCAGTGATTCCGTCGACAGTGTAGCTAACATCACCGGCGTAGTGTTTGATAATAAAGTTGCCTTGCCGGGGGGTGAGATGCGGGTTGGACATGCCGTTAATACTCTGCATGAAAGTGCGGTCGCAGGCAGCAGGGTCAGCGTGCGCCGTCTTAGTTGCATCCTTCAGGGCAGAGAAAACTCCAACAGGTCGTATCTGCTCAATCAAGTCGCACACGACTTTGTTATCGAAGTACTTGATGGGCGTCCATTGGATCTGCTCGCGAGCATATTCTTCTTGTTCAGCCTTGAGAGTAAGCTGGATGAAGATTTGTTGTAGCTTTTCATTGACGTAGTTGATGCAAAGTTGTTCGAAGCTGTTCTTCTCGAAGATTTCAAAGCCGTAGATGTCCAGAATACCGATGTTATTCGACGTAGCTTGCCTAGCTTGTAGAGACTGATTAATCCTCCCCACTATCCAGTCAAATAAATTGTTGTAAATACCCATGCTCAATGCATCCCGCGTTGCATTGGCTTGAGCGATATTCGCGGGTGACTCAATTACTTCGCCATTCCGGGGTGTCAACACTCTGATGGTTATACCCTTGATCAGGGCAGCTGGTGTAACTTCAAGCAGATATGCTAAGAAGTCTACAACGGACTGGTCTCTTACGGCTGCGTATCCATCGTCACCTTCAATGAACTGAATGTTTCCAGCCCATAAGATAGCGGCCAGCATACGGAACACCTCGTCCTGCTCAGCTTGTGATAGCCCAATAACTTTCATCGCTTGTAACGTATCACGGAACTCTGCTATGTCGTCAATGCCGTCGACGTTGAAGCATTTCGACCGACTAAGGTATGCATAGGTCTCCGGCTTCTGTATGCCAAACATGGTCCTATAATTTTCCGAGGCACCTTTTGCAAATTGGTAGAAAATGTGGAAGTTCCGCTCATTTGCGATCTGGCCCACGACTCTCGTCTTCTCTAGCAGGTAGTTCGTGATATCAGCACCAACGGGCTCTCCATTGGCGTTGAAGTGTATCTGTAGATACTTGCCAAAGCGCGATGAGTTGTTATTTCGAAGCGTCTTAGCATTTCCGAACGACTCGAGTAAAGGATTGGTTGCCAGCACCATGTCCTTGATCTGCTTAATCTCGCCGCTCTCACCTCCCGACACGTTAGCAATGTATTGCATAATGCGCTTGGCGGCCTCCGTCTTGCCGGCGCCAGACTCTCCGGAGATAATGACACATTGGTTCTCCTTGTAGGCTTTCATGTTATAGTATGACGACTCGGCGATCGCAAAGACGTGTGGAGGCATTTCGAGACGGTTCTTGCCCTTGTACGAGTCAAGGACCTGATCGGTGTAGATACCAAGGTCGCGGAAGGGGTTGACCGAGACCAAGACATGGCCAATGTAGGTGTAGATCTCGCGGCCTTCGAATCGCTTCTTCAAGTTCTCATTGATGGCCTCATTGGAAACCTTGCTCAGCAACGTCAAATCCGAAACACCTATTTCCTTCTTCTTCGTCGTCTCGAAGGTGGCCTTCTTTGGTTTCGGGGCGTTGCTCTGTGCCCCGCCGCCCCCGGCTTTGTCTTTTGGACGTCTACTGATACCCTGTGTTTGCGCTCCATGGTCAGTAAAAGCGCAGTGCGCAAGATCGGGCGGGAAATGTCACAGAATGCCACGACGTACCATATTGGGCTCTCATAAAGCAGGTCGTCAGCCTAATGAAGAGGGAACAGTGCGGCGTTGGCAGGTGGCTCGAATTACCGCAATATCTGACTCATGCGTAGCACAATGGAAAAATAGCAATGGCAGAACAAGACGGAAAAGCGATCGCACGGAGACAATAAACTTCAGGCGGAAAGAAGTAAAAAACGGAGCGGAAGTGAAGGTTGATTTCGCAAAAGTATCGCTCACGCTGTGCATGTGTACGAATAGACCGAGTCGGGTTCCTTGGCCAGGACCTCGACGGAGCCAAGTCCCTTAAGCGCTAATGCGGGCAGCGACGTAATGCAACGGGGGGCTGGGTTTACGTGGCGCGCTATTCAGCGTGGCTGAGCTCAGCATTGGGTCCCAGTGTGCTGGAGTCGCTTGAGTCGCTGCCTAGCTGCCTCGCTGCCTAGCTGTAGAATAGCTGGACCTTCGGATAGGCGCTGCTCCAGTGTTATACATTAAAAAACACCGCCTGATGTGTGTAATTGTGGCGACGTGCAGCACCGCATTCATCTCTGGTCAACTGTTTCGTTACACCACACCACCCAAACACTGTTTTTTTTTGGAGTGCAAAGGCTCGACCAGACAATAACGCAAGGCTTACATACCCGCTTATATACGATGACTTCACTCGGTGTTCATCAACCGAATGATCTAATATTAATTCACGTGTGCCTAATCTAGTGTAGTGTACCCACGAGGTAATCAAGCAACTACCTTCGGGGAAATCGTGGCAAGTTCCCGTCCCGTCTGTCTCCGTCCAAGGCTTCAATTATCATCACTACTTAGGTACATAGTATACACTCGTAGTGCGTCATTTCTGCTCACCTCATTTCCCCGTAAAGAATTTGGAATATTCTCCCATTCATTTACTGCCTATACGATCAAACCCAACTTGGATATCTTGATTATTGCATCTCGTATCCCGAAGTTCTAATCGAACCACGGCTAATACTAGGAAGGTGTGGTGATAGTACTATCAACCATCTAAGGCTTCTAGCATGAGCTTGCTGTCTTGCTCTACGTAGCATCACAACAATGGTACACAGGGCTATGCTACTCGCTATATAAGGTCAATCGTTCAGGGGGAGCCAATATCTCCTACGACGAGCAGCTTGCTTCATAGACTGTATCTACCGGAAATGCTTCGAAGCACAAGGTGGTCTCTTCCGCATGTTGAATACGTCGTCTACCTCCGTCAACGCTTTCTAGATAGTGACTAGCTAATATATTCGTTGTGAGAAGTTTTTGAAAGCCTTGCTTTGCCAAGGGCTATAAATACGGCTCTACAGAAAACAATTCTCTTTCTGCACATTAATTTTGAGCAACTAGACTTTTAACTCACCGCAGTTCATAAATGGCTCCCGAAATCAACCTAATACTTTTGAACTAATTACAAGCTGTAACAACACCATCGCTTTATTAGGTAGTTGAGAGTAGATACGTTTGTATTTTCAGAATCTTCATCATTAACCACCCTACAAAGAATCAACATTCCCTCCGGTCCTATAATGACTTGATGTCCGGGCCTATATGGATTTGTGATTCCATGAAATGGAGAAATCCGCGTGGCCCGTGTTTTCCCCTGGGAATAAATAATCTCCCAATTCTCTTAACTTGACGCCAACATCTATCTGCTTCGCCTCGTCGAGGCATAGCATCTGTTAGAAGAGGCATATCACCTCTCGGTTGGAGAGCAGTAATAGGCGCCAGAGACATTACCATGGACACGAAGGACACGAGAACAAAATGTAGGAGCCTCCCCCTGGAGGGGTACATAGTTGTTATGACCAAAGATTCACTTCCTAGAGTAACCCGCCGATGCGCTCACATACCCCGGGCCATATGCTAGGTGAGACGACCTACACCGTGAAACTCGGCTTCACTCCGATGGGTTCTGCTACGGGGAAAGGGGCGTCGATTACTCCTTCCCCGCTGCCGCCCCAAACGTGGTTGACACACCTTGCGATTGGCCGTAAAATTAGCTTTGATAACTACATAAGAGGTAGTACAATTATATACCCATCCTTAATAGCTACATACCTATTGTACCTCTCCAAGGATTCGGAGGAATACCTAGGAGAGGTAGTACCAAATTAGTTTTATAATACGGGGCAACCCGCATATCGCATAATAAAAATGGATATACCTAGGTATCTACCTACCTTATGTAGGTAATAAAACAAACAAGAAGATAAGGGATAAAACACTCACTGGCGGCCCGGAACCTACCTACATGTGGGTAGGTAGTGTAGGTAGTGTAGGTAGGTACCTAAGTTAGGTAGGAAGCAATACGTCACAGCAACCCCTGAAGTGACGCCATCTGAGCCACATCGTCACCTACTCGTAGAGTCGGACAACTGCATCCATCCGTAGAACAGCTGGCAGACAAATCAAGAGCGGACCCCGCGATTTTGTACATTTTGTCATCACAATCGGTTTACACGCCATTCGCCATCCACGCCAGCAAGCAGTCTTGATCAAATCAAAAGGATTTCGGTACAATTTGGAAAGTGCTTGTGCACTTCTTAATTGCATTTTCAATTGTCAGGAAGAATATACCTTGATCCATCAAACTCATCTAGCACTGCATTTGCAACCTTACCTACCTAGTCCAACCAAAAGACCGGCTCAAATGACTAGAAGCTGCCAATTGACTACCGAGGTGACCATCGAACTCTGCTGAAACGCTTTGGCTTGAAAAATACCCAAATATGCCAAAGCCACAGATCAGATATCAAAACCGAGCCGTGTGTCCGTCTTTATTGGCTAGCTATAGGTTTTGCATCCAGGCTCCTAGATACCCTTTGAGTATAAAAGCCTCCTTGGTGGTGTAGCAGACCCTAGCACAAGGACCGATGTATCGCCGGACTTCGCATTCCTGTGACCGGCAGATGTTGTCCCTAAACACAACCCGTTCCACGATACTCTAGATCCGACCTAGGAAGCTTCAATCCCTTATACTTTCCTCAACCCAGCCAGGCTAGCCGTTGCTCTGCTTGATCCATCGGTGGTAGTGTTGTAGTCGTCGGTATCTATTCTTCTCCAGCCCGTATAGTGCCCGCGCGGCCCTATCCTAAGTTGATAGGGTAGGTGTAGCTGAACGTCGCCAGCCACTAACGGTTCCAGGCAGCACCTATAGAAGCAAGTCTCGGGGGTAAGGGCACATATAGCTGTGCGTGGTCTCTAGCGACCCAAAGTTCATGGTAGTGCTAGGCCCCGCTATTGGTGATCATGCACCGAAGGAAGGCCATGGTATTTGTCGTCTTCGTTAAGAAGATGCCATTTTAAGGTATGTTTGCTGGCTGAAATTTTGTCGAACGATCATAAGACCGTTTACAAATCAAGGTCTGGCTGCTTTCCACACATATATACACCTTCGGCCTCTTGAGGCTCTGTTCAGCCCTGTTGAGAAAATGGCCTGATTTTACATCGTACGATTTTATTCCAGGTCAGTCATGCACAAATAATGCGGGATATCACTTTACCATTGGCTGTCACTCGCAAGAGTCCAGGTACTAGTACATTGATCGGACTGTTGAACAACCCACCAAAACACATGCAGCAGATCTTGGCAGGACATCTCGGCGTCTATGCTACTGCGTGGTGGTAACATTAAAAAACTGGATCTTCCTACCATGTCGCTGCCGAATGTCCCAGTGATCAAGCAATCCAGAAAGACTTCTTTGCAGACTACAGGGGCATATCGTGGAAACGCCAAAGGGATGCTGTAGGCCGTTTGAGCTTAGCCGATCTGCCACTCGCGCTAATCCCTCCACCTGAGGCCAATCTGTAACGGAAAACGGGTCTGGACAGGTACCCCATGCTGCATCCATGCAGTATCCATCTACTAGTATAGTACATACTTAGTACAGGAGAACCCTTGTCTTCTCTAGTCGCCTTGCCCCTGGTCCCTTTGCGGTGTCACCTGCTTTTCGAATTCCTATTGGTGACATGCTCGATACGCCGCCGCAATGGACGAATCCGCGATAGAGAAGAACCGCCCGCCAACCTCGCCGTTCCATAATTATCCCCGACTCGACCAGTCAATCGGGAGACAGAGGTGCTCGCCTCACCAGAAATATGTGTGTCCTCGTACTAGTAGTAGGCAAGATGTCTTACATTAGGGACTGTAACCCATCTGTCTCTCGATTTTCCTTTTCTCTGTATCTGCAAGACAGACAATTGCTCAGCTGGGCGACAAAAGGCTGAGAAGATTGATGCCGGGTAAATTGGCACTGTAAATGTGTGCCGTATACCGTATCCCTTAACCTACACCACACTAGAGACGAGACTTATTACTAGCATTACTAGCACTTAACCGAAGCTCCCCTTGGCCAACGCACCCCAGCGCATCAAACCGTACCTGTCTCATCTACTGCAGTACCGTTTACTCCAGGCTCCGCTACCCGATCAGATTGAGCTTCCCTCTACGGCGCACATGCAATCTGATACTTCATAGACAGCCTGCGAAACTACCCCTTACGTCTGATCAACCAAACCATATCTTTCACAATACTTGCCTCTCTCGATTAGATTCCCTGTTGCTCGTGCGAACCGGACACCCTTGCACTAATTGGTTGGCTACACTAACCAACAACCGCCATCGCAATTCTAAGCCCCCGCGCGTTTCAAGATAGCTGACATCCGAATCATTTACCTTACCCTTGCTAATAGAAAAACATCTCGTTTTCTGTTCCGGATCCTCCACTTCCCTTTCCACCCCTGCCCGTTCTTATTTGCAGGGGTTATCATCGATCGCTAAGCTTTGGGCTCGTCCTTTATGACTTTATCGCTGCCCACAAGGCCATCTCTTTCATCGTCCTATTCTCTCTCCACTCGGCATCGAGGGAGTAGGAAGAATCGGCATTCGACCTAATCCACCAACTTTCGCTTCATCCGCTGCTGGTTCAGACCGTTCATTCATTCATTCGTTGGTTATTTTCATTTCATTTGGGGTTGGATAATAGGCGCTTCAAGAGCAGATTTGGAGGACAGGAGGACGAGAAGACGGAGAGAAAGAGACACGATCAAAATCCGAATATCGGCTCACGCCCTTTACACTGATCCTGCTCATCCAAATCGACACGCCATTACTGTCGCAGGCCGACAATTACCTTGGATTCGTTCGTTGGCAAAGTAGGAGACTGTACTCACCATGACGGCCATGGACCTCGGTACTTTAGTGAAGAAGCAGTTTACTGCGAGTAAACTTATTTTCCACTTTCTGTTTTGGGGTTTCCATTTCGGTATCTTTGCCTTCGGCTGGTACGTAATTGGCAAGCTTTTATTCTGTTCATTCAAATGGTCTAAATGATGATTAGGTACAAACAAGCGAACGAACCTCGACTAGTGGCCCTGAATGGCCTAAAGTGGTCGGTTTGGATCTCGCGAGGTGCTGGCCTTGTCCTATCATTTGATACAACCTTCATCTTACTTCCAGTATGTCGTACAATAGTAAGATGGGTTCGGCCCAAAGTCAGGTTTTTGCCTCTAGATGAAAATATTTGGTTTCATCGCCAAGTTGCTTATGCCATGCTGCTCTTCACGCTTCTGCATGTATCCGCACACTATGTCAAGTACGCCATGAAACCGATGACTAACTACATGGGATCCTCTACTGACATCCCCCCAGTTTTTACAATGTCGAGAAGACACAAGTTAGACCTCAGACGGCTATCGAGATTCACTATCACCAGGCTGGTGGTATAACAGGACACATAATGCTTTTCTGCATGTTACTAATGTACACAACGGCTCATCATCGCATCCGGCAACAGTCGTTCGAAACATTTTGGTACACGCATCACCTGTTTATCCCGTTTATGCTTGGCATGTACACTCATGCGGTTGGATGCTTCGTCCGTGACATCCCCCAACCGGTCTCACCTTTCGCTGGTGATTTCTTCTGGAATCATTGTATCGGCTATCAGGGCTGGCGATGGGAACTTTTTGCAGGCGGACTTTATCTGATTGAACGACTATACCGTGAGGTCCGTGCCCAACGTCCGACAAAGATCACACGAGTGGTTCGCCATCCTTATGGTAAGTAAAATCGATCGTGCTTCCTCTGTGGCTTGCTAATCAACTATAGATGTCGTCGAAATCCAGTTCGAAAAGCCGTCTTTCAAGTACAAGGCCGGCCAGTGGCTCTTTTTACAGGTGCCGGGCTTATCGAACTACCAATGGCATCCATTTACCATTACATCTTGCCCCTACGATCCCTATGTCTCTGTGCATGTCCGGCAAGTTGGTGATTTCACTAAGGCGTTGGGTGATGCTGTTGGCGCTGGCGGCGCTCAAGCCAAGTTGTATGAAGGTGTCGATCCGATGGGAATGTATGAGGTCGCGCTCCAGAACGGCCAACAGATGCCTCCCCTCCGCATCGACGGACCCTACGGTGCTCCCGCTGAGGACGTGTTCGACAACGAGATTGCAGTCCTTATCGGTACGGGTATCGGCGTCACACCATGGGCTTCCATCCTGAAGAATATCTGGCATCTGCGAAATAGCCCCAATCCGCCAACCCGTCTTCGCCGAGTTGAATTTATCTGGGTGTGCAAGGACACCGGTTCGTTTGAATGGTTCCAGACACTGCTGTCCTCACTCGAGTCTCAGAGCTCAGAGGCTGCCCGCATTCCAGGCAGCAATGGTGTTGAATTCCTCAAGATACATACCTTCCTCACGCAAAAGCTCGACATGGATACGACTCAGAATATTGTGCTTAATAGTGTTGGCTCCGATGTTGATCCTTTGACCGAGCTCAAGGCGCGAACTAACTTCGGCCGGCCCAATTTTGCCAGTATCTTTGAAGCCATGCGAAATGGCATTCTCGATCGAAGCTACATCAATGGTCTCGAGGGCAGTATGCAGACTACAGTGGGTGTGTACTTCTGCGGACCTTCCGTAGCTGGTAAGTTACCAAGAACTCTTAGCACTTTTTTTTTTTAACTAACATTATTTAGCACGAGACATCAAGAAGGCTACCAAAGCCGCGACCTGCAGAGAAGTCAAGTTCCGATTCTGGAAGGAGCACTTCTAAGCACCCATTGTTCACTTCGATGTACCATTTTATGCATTATAGGTCAAAGGCAACAACACGAGTTGTTGCGTGAGTTTGAGTCAATAGCGAATGATGAGTGTCTAGAGAAGCATTTTTTGTCTTAAGAGGGGGTAAGTTGATTGTCATAGGAAGCTCAAATATGGACTTGCCAAATCCCCATACCCCGACCATACGTAATAGACGTAAAAGTGGCCAGCCTGTGGTGGTTTGTAGATAGTCTCTGGTGGAGGCTCAGGCTTCAATGTCACAGATTACATATACATTTGTCAATTTACTATACAATCTAGCACATCGCTTTTTTTAATAATCAACAAGTTTAAGCAGACTACCAACACAGGTAGACATAATACCTGAAGTCGATAGCTATTAGAATGCATAGGCGTATCGTTAGTAATCGGTCAGCGGCTATTGGGACCTACATCACGACCACTTGAGACAGCGTAGGATTTTGGCTATTATGAAGGAGGTGGGCTCGTCGGCTTCCGTGTTTCATATACCGCGCCCCTTGCAGTGCAGTCTTTGCTATTGGAGACATGACAATGGTAGAATAGGTATAGCAAATGCTTTGATGGCGGTTGTTGACATCAGGGTCCATTTCCAAACTCGAAAAGGGGTAATCAGCTGATTGATTAGACCATATTGTCGGTAACGCTATCAGTAGAACACACCATCAGAGCAAAATGCCACACTGAGGTAAAGAGGGAGGGTTAGAACCGTCAGACACTCATATCCCGAAGTACCACTACTTGCGAGTGTCAGAGCATAACATAGGAATTGGCTGTTGAGTGAATATGTGCGCACGGGCACAGGAGGACTCTGGCAAACTTCCCCCGTCAGTAACAAGTGATCAAGACTGTAGGCGGGAAGATTGAATCGAGTCTTTTGACACCGCCAGACGAGACCAAGCTCAAGCTAACCAACTAAAACGGAGGCGGAGTTGAATGCTCCTATTCGGTATTCGGATATTCGCCCTCGTCCATCCCTCAAATAGTTTTGATTCGTTTATCTTAATTTAATACTGACACCTCTGTCAACTCCTCATGCGGCGACTTTACATCCGCCGATCCCTGGGTACTGCTACTTTCAAGCCGCGAATGACGACTCTGTGGCAGCTCAGAGACCGTAGTCCCCTGATCTTGTATCTCTGCCTCGTACTTCTCGACCTCCTGGCGGACGCGGAAAGCAAAAACGATCAAGGCGAAGACATCGCGGATGTCAAAAATCTTGTAAATCTTCCAAAGAAAACATCGTTAGCACATGTCAATATGTAATAGCGATCTTTGACTTAAGCAGCGCAGTGCTTGGCTGAGGGCTGTGACATGAAAATGAAGACTTACTAATCGCCAGCCATATCCTGCATACTGCTCTCCCGCGCGTTTCTGTTCTTCCGACAACTGGTACATGCTCACACTGTACGCGTAGTGAAAGAATACCGCAAAAATAACGAGCTCGATTTCCACGACTAGTGAGGGAATACCAGTTATAAAGTCAATCTGACTAACGGTCTTCGATTCGGTTAACGAACGGGGGGCATTTGAATTAACGATTGAGAAGATGAACTGTTTGGCATGCCATTAATACGTCTTCTTAGGGGGGTCGGAATAGGAGAGATGGGGAGAAAAACTCACATCCTGCGCTACCTGCAAGAAAATCAACGCCTTGAAGGCCCACAGCTTTGGCATGGCCCTGTGTTTCTTCACTTCCGCCCCTACAGGTAGCGTGGTGCGCAGGACGGCAAGAAGCGCGAGGAACGTGCTAATTGTCTTGAACACAATAAGAAATATGTGCGCATGATGTGAATCATGCGCTGTCAGACAGTATACACCTGCGGCCTCGGTGGCAATGGCCGCGATTGCTACAGTCCAGGCAATAGGAATACCCTGTGCGACACCGATCCAGTTTCGGCGGAAGGGATTGAATACGCGTGCACCAGTAAGAGGGACGCCGAGGCGCCGAGCACGCGTTACCAGCGGCGAGAGGAATATCGAGCGTCGCGAAGGTGGAGTCGTCGGTGATGGTAACGGTGACGACGATGTCGAGATTGGAGCGGCCAACGTCTCGCAAATGAATAGAAAGAAACACATCAACGTTATTGGCTCGCAAAACACCACCACCGAGTATAGATAGACGTAGGTCCGCGGGATGTAGATTCCCACCCAGAGTACGATAGCGAAAATTGGGAGGAGAAGGCAAATCCGGATGATATAGAGCTGTTCACGCGGCCGGCTCATGTTCGTTGCATGCCGCCATATCAAGGCCAGTACCACAATAGTAGAGAAGATGGCCAACGCCCCCGATACGATGACATTTACGTGGTAGAAGTCTTTCGACCCCACGATCGGTTCTGTCGGGACTATGTTGGCAGTGGTTGTCAGCAGAAATTCGATCTTGAAATCAAGTAACATGTGGTTGGTCCTGTTAAATAAGGAAAGGCGCCGTGCAGCTTCAATCCTTCACATGTAAAATCCATATCGCACGCATAGACGAGAAAGAAACATACTAGGAACAAGCGGAGACGGCAAATCGCACGACTTGCCGCCGCTTCTTGGGAACAGAGTTACTAGGCCGTCCATACTTCTTCCCATCATTCACGATACGACGACCGTACAATTGACTATTCGCCAAAACTCGAGATTCAAGAACTCGAAACAGACAAAGGAACCCAAAAAGAAAATGAATTACTATATAAACCCAAAAGAGGGAGATTTCACGCATTAATACACTACTAGTAAGCTACCCTGGGGAACACCAAAACCCGTTTCGTAATAGGTGGGTGGGTGGGAAAGAAATCACATTACCGTTTTCCAATCACATCATCGTACTCAGTACCGACCGCAGCTGCAACTACTAAGTATGACGACCGGCATGGGACAGGGATGGTAAGTTAACCGCAGCACTCGAGATCGCATTTGAACTCGTTCTCCGTGCCCGTTGAGAATATTGGACAGACTAGGTGAGCTAGTTAGATCAAGTCCTGAAATTGGGTCAACGATGACAATAAACACAGTCCCCAACTTTCTGGGTTCAATATCTCACTACACCGCTTACACAGCCCTCTGACGATTGCAACATCCTAACCTGTGATGTTGCGAAGTTTTGGGGGGGACCTATCCTATACTATACTCGATCGGTCTCGGGTTCGCACTGAAGGGGCGCAATCTTCAACAATTTGATAAAGTAGGCTTGGCACACCACGGGGAATCTTCTGCACTAAGTACATATACGTAATGCACAGATGGCAATTGTTTATCTAGTGCAACGCTAAGGGGCTGTATCTTTCAAGGGTTTATTATAATGTACTCGGTATGAGACTGTCATCTGGATATCTACCTACTATGTCACCTAGTGTACTTGACAGCGTTGCTAGCAAGGGTACATTCTGAAGCCACAACGAATGAATTAGGTAGATGATCAACACGTCTAATGCGAATCTCATTAGTCCGCTGCGTACTTTATCTACTACCAGCAACTACCACAAAGACTCAGCCTAGGCCCATAAGCTATTCCCCCCTAAAACACATGACGTACCAAAAAGGTATTTATCATTCAATTTGATCACTTGGTCTTTTCAAGCTCTGGAAGAATAAAAGTTAATAAATAATATCTTTTTAGTAACTTTCCATCAATATCGATGCTGCCAAGCCTGTTGAGGATGGATCCGCGCATGATAAAGAGACGTATAATCCCTTCGTAGTTGCATTTTCCCGCCCAGCGAATCCCCAAACGCCATCCAATTGGTATTTACTAGGCGTAACTTACTGGCGCCCCTGAGGGTTGAGGCTGTGACATAACTGGATATATGCCTTTTGGGAGGGTGGTATATTGTAAGTCCCAGCATAGCGCATCGTCGTTACGATTGGGCAGAGGAACGCAGTCTTCAACATCTACTTAAATAACGGTCTAAGCCACCGTGACTTGCGGGTAATATCTCAATCAGTTTTTGTCGCTTCTTTGTTATCCGTTGTTGATCGCGTACGTAGCGTACCCGATAAAGCCGTCAATTACGAAAAGCACACGCAAGCAAACCATAAGCAAATACTACATTAACTCCAACCATGCCCCCTCGCCCTAAAACACTCTGAATCCCTTACTACCATCTGTATGTTAATATACTCCTAACTAGAGACTAGTCGCTGGAGGGCAAGTTACTTGAGGCGGTGTACTCCGGACTGTGGTAGCATTACAGGTTGGAATTACTATCGGCACGGCCGGGACAGTTTTTCGTCGTCGGTATTTCTCAGTGTGGACACTTCAGAGGTGCACTAAAACCAACAGTCGCTCCAAGAAGCGCATACTAATTTAACTACAAATTATCACGCTCGGGAATAAAGGGAAGAGCAACAACCAATTGAAATTCTTCGTCAAGGAGCAAAAAGATTCAGAACAGCTTTACCGAACCCCTAAGGTGAATGATATCTCTCTCTCCTAGTCTCTTATCGTCTTGCCTCTCCTATTCCTGTTGCGAGCTAATGACAATTAGGGATGAAATTGTAGTCTGATACTGCTACTTCATCTCGTTTTCATATTTTCTTCTGGCATAAATTCTACGTCCTTCTCAGGTTTTATGTATATTACAATATAAACCTTATTTAACATTAGTATCCAGCTTCAGGAGAGGTTTCCATACGAAACTTGGCTAAATGGTTACATAGGAGAGGCTATATTAGACTACCTCCAGAAATGTTATTAGATGATATTTATACCATCTATGTTATAGGCCCACAAACCACTGCCTTACAGCAGTTTAAAAAGGAGACACTTGAAACCTACTATAAATATCCTGAATGCAAGGTGCCTGAGCTGTTCCTTTGATAGAAACAAATGTGTGCCGAAAAAAACATTATTCTCTATATAACAAGTTAATGTATAAGTATTAGCCTACTGAACCGACCCCCTTATAGTCCTACTACTTTTACAATGAAGGGTTAGCCTGTATATAGCATAAAATTAGTTGCCAAGGGAATTTATAAAATTTACGCAACAGTATTGATTATGGTCCCTATCTGCGGTTAATTAGCTCTAATATCACTTGACACGACGTATGTCACATTGGCCCTTTACACCACACATAATGATGTCCTTTGGCTTTGCAAATAATTGTCCATTAAAGGCCGAAGCAGTCTCGTAAGCAACACTTATATGGTCTGAAAAAGGCGGGTTTATTAATGAGAAAAGTACAATCGAAGTGAATGTTATAACTCACCTACTATCACTTCTTATATGAGATACAATACGACACCTGATTGCAGAGATTGGCGATATTGACTTGAGATACCGGGTAACCCTTACTTTGCTATAATTAATTGCCAAATTCTACCGAGGTAGGCAACAACGGATGGGGGCGATGTTAATTTCTCTGTCGTATGTTCAATGCGCTTAAACTTGCTCTATCTACCAAATAGCTTTTTCTACTGTCTCTTGAAGCCGGAGCGAGAGATATATGCACATAACTAAGGCACGAGCAGAGGCGCCCCGGCCTATTATTCGTTTGAGACCTAAGAAGGCTCCGGACCTAGGTACGGATTATATCCGTAACGAACACAATGTGTCGAGTGACCCATCTAAATGGAGATACTAAACTGCGGAGATAGATTATGATCTGTGCTAGAAGTTAGGTGTTAATCGACTCATGTATGGCTATGGCACACTACTAACGTTTCATTGTACTGTAAAAATAGAACACGATGAGATCAGACGTAGCAGGATGAATGAATAAGCCTTTCCAGCCCCTCTTCTAGCTTTCTTTATTTTATATTATACCGATTAAGCTGTATAGAGAAAGCCATATCCGTCTATGCCTGCGTATTATATCTTTATGGTGATTATAGTTCTACATGCGGCCTGGGTTGTCTCTGCTCGCATCTTCAGATACACTTAAGCTCTTTATTCCTTCGTATCCATCTCCATAGCCTGTTTCCAACACCGCAGTATAGTGGCCCAGTATTGCTCGGGATGCATCCGCATATGGCCCACGTGAGGAGAGCCCTTGAATTCTTCCATTACAGTTGTGTATCCTTTACTCCTAGCGATAGCAGCCTGTTCTTCGAGGTGTTCCCAATATATCAAGTCATCTTCTTTCGAATAACAAAACAATCTCAGCGCTCTCGGGGTCGCATAACCATGTTCAGTGAAAATTCGAGCACTATGAGGGCCTGAGGGCTCGATACCCACAGCCAGCGCTAGGTAGTTGGCCATAAATAAGAAGGCGGCGCAGAGGGCTTGTGTGAACTTGAATGGCAAAGGGAACCATTTCGGCACGCCCATCGCCATTGCCCGGCTCCATCGCCACACCTCGGAGTTGAAGTTCAAGCTACCGGGTGTGGAATCGGAAACGCAGAGGTGATGCGGCAACGTAGCGTCTTGACCATGGCGCTCACGGTAAGCGTTTAACGTCGCCGCTGCGTATATCCCGCCTGTATTAGACATGATATGCATGACAACGAGCTCTGACTTATTATCCTTAGTGGGGAAGCAAGCGTCAATGATTGGGCTCATGGCCTCTGTCCGTTTTGGCAGTGTTTGTGTTGTTGCGGCGAAGATGGGGTTGATGATGACCACAATTCTGGCTGAAGGGAAGAGTGCATGGTAACCCTCGGAATATTTTGCTACCTTGGGTGTCAATAATCACAAACTGTCAAAAGGAAGAGGGAAAGGCGGGAATGATGCGCTTACAGACATGCCTCGGGCTTCCATCTCCCCAACCATAAACCAGAATGGTGGTTGGGTCAGTTGCTGTAGTCTTGCTCCTAGCACTCTCTGAGTCTGAGCCAGTTTTCTCATTCCTAATGTAGATTCGATCTGAGATGGGTGTATAACCCGGGAAGGCCGAAGCTTTGATAGCCATAATCTTGACTTGTTGGTGTGATAAATTACCACCTGAAGGCTGAGCTAGATAGTGCCCTTTGACACTCGATCCGAAATGAATGAGCGTGAATTGAACTGATTTCTATAAGTATTGACGGGTTTTGATGTAAATCATGTAATGATATTCCACCGAGACGATGGCTTTATGAGGTCCGCCCGATCACATGCAACACATAGAAATCCACCATCGAGTCTACGATAACCCGAAATTGTTGAGCTTGTTGGGGCCTGCCCCTGATTCTACACTACCTGAGTAGGTAGGCTACCTCCTAGTCACGATGCGATACAGGGGCCTTGATCTAATCGATAAGACCTGTCCAGTCATATCGTCTTCAGTGGACCCTTGTTCGCATCAAGGATTTTCGGGCTCTCTTAGTAGTACATAGGTAGTACCGTAGTGTAGTAGAGATGAAATACCACCTCGTACAAAATATGAGCGTGCGTGGGAGCTAGGTTGAAGGCCACATTAAGAGAAGGTGCCATGATATCTATCTTTCATTTAACATCATTTCTGGATGGGCAGTAGAATATCGACTCTGAGACTGGCTCTATTCCTGGAAGGCGTCTGTAGCATGTTGAGAAGCAAGGGTTTGGTAAGCCGAGGTAAGTGGACTCGATCGGGACTCGTCTTCACCGACATAGTATCTTGGCCCGCAAGTTGCGTGTTTCCCAAACCAACTTGGTCTATCTTGAGACGTATAAGATCAGCCTCGTTACAGCGTGGTCCCGCCCGTCTTTAGGGAAAGGCAACGCTCAAGCTAGACAATGACATTTTCGAAAACGTAGGTAGGACGGTTTTTGGTGCAAGTTGAGTACCTTGCACACGGTGGGCCGTTGGTTAACAGACCAAGCTTCTAGCGTGCCTAGATGTAGTCGATTGACTTAAGAACTAACCCTCAATCTACTTGACGGACTGATTATAAGACTCTTATATGTGGGAATGGTTCTTTCGTTTGGAACTGGCGGCAAATCGTTGCGACTAAAGTGACCGCTATAAGGCTCTGCCATGCCGGAGTTGTCACTGTGGCTTCGTATTGACGCTATCAAAGCTGAATGGTGTGGAAATACTGAATTGTAGGATTATCCTCTTGTGACTATCAACATAATACGTGCTAAGAAACGACTTTAAAGAATCCGTTGGGCTTAACCTATGTTGGTAGAGCTACTTGTCGCTGTTGAAATCAATTAGATTCTAAATTGACTCACTCCGAAGGGGCTGGCTAACTATACGGCTCAATAATTTGAATGTCCTTAGCCGTTATTTTACATCCTAGTCAATTACATAAGCTTAGTGCTCAAAATATCAGGACCTGAAAAATGTCAAATTCGGACTTATGCATGTCAGATATATACTACATAGTAAGACTATCAGAATAACGGCTAGACTACTACAAGGAAGTAATTAGCTAAATTAAGAACTGTGACCCTGTGGATCACGACCAGTCTCCGACCAATGATGCTTAGACCCCGTCTACCCAGCCCTATGGATCGACATTGAAAACCTCCCAATGGTAGGTGGGCTTTACATTAGCCTAACATAACACGCTGTGAGACATGCTTCTCGTGTTCATTGCCAAGCTTGGGTTGAAGGATGGGTTACTGGAAGGGTCAGGCTTTGGGCAAGACGTGTCGGGTAGCTGGCATGTGAATGGCACTTATTAATGCTATGTATGCTGAGCGGTGCCACCAAGAAGGGACAGTAACTCATGATCTTCGTTATTAACAGGCTAAGTGTAGGCTCGACAGTTATACTTACTTAAATACACACTAGTGTAGATCATTTAGTGTACCTACTATATTACTCTTTAAAGAGTAGCATGGTTTTATTTTCGGTAACGACTATCTGGTACCGACTTCACTTACCTACCTAATTCTGTTAGCTGTGGACCTCGGCAGTGGGTTTTTCGAAATACCCACCTGGTGATTAAGTGTGGATTTGATAAATACATTTTACGTCTTACGTCTTACATCTTACGCTGTTTCAACCAAAATTGTATGTTTACACTATTGTCTATGTAGTATATGAAAGCCGAAAACTGTAAAGATTTCTGTGCTAGGCGCTGGCGCCATCATTTAACGATAGGACTGGTGTACACTACAACTCATTGCAACATACTGTCTCGTATCAGTGTAGTTGTTGTTCATGTTGGAGAGCAGATAATCCTGGACGTACTGCTTGAAAGATCCGGGACGAGCATCCGCACACTCCACTGTGAGGCAACATTAACGTATCATATGAGGAAAAGATCTGTTGATGGTGTGAAAGAGGTAATAAGTAGGGTTGCTCATCCGACAATCAAATTATGTGGGGGACGTTGGATGTTGTCTGGAGAAGCGCTGGATCTAATAATATACAGTAACCTAGTGTAGTGTATACTACGCCCCGAATCCGTGTAGATCAGAAGCGGACTATTCACACGCTGAGTCATCCATGAAGTCGCCTAGCTCGAAGCATAAGAAGTAGAGTCGTCCCATGAGTTGAAGGGTGGAAAATGCAAGCAAGCAAGCCCTACATCCCACGCACCTCTCTCTTCCATAATATAGACCGTTGAATCCTTTACGACAGATTCGAGTCTACTTAGCACTGCTACTGTGTCCTTGAACATGTCTTTCAAAACCTATACCGTTCTCCTAGCAATGGTGGCTGGAACAACCCTCGCCGCCCCATCGCGAACCTGCCCGACAACACCATCGAAGACTTGCGAGGAACCGCCCAACCAGACGACCGGGGTATGTATTATTGCATCTTTCTTTCCCGTTATCATGCGCCCGTATAGCCCTGAAATCAACAAGAACAACAACAAAATTGACGAATGAATTGAATATTTACTAATGAGTCATAAAGTACCCGGACTATGACTTGTATTGCAAATGTGACGCCGTAGAAGAGAAGGCCTGGGGCAACCCCTACCTAGGTCTCGTCCGGTGCGATACCACGTGTACGCCCGCAAAGCCGGAGCAGAAGGAGGCACATAACGACAAAGCCGCCTCGCTCTCCGACTGCATGGCTGCGTGTACCGGAAGCTTTGAGAAGGCGAAGCGTGCATCTGACGACGACTACTGGTTCTGCCATGGCGTTAACTTCAAAGAAGGAGAGCTTTGCGAGTTCATCGGATCACTAGGGGACAGGACGTTTGAGTCGGGATCAGGTACCGATTGCTTTTACATCGATGGTCTTGATGGTTAAGCGAAAGCCTCGCGGACTATTAGGCTATATTTGACGCATGGCTTGTTTTTTCTTGTTTGTTGATAAAGATAGATCGGAGCTGTCGGGATAATGTAGAGTGACTGTAACAATATAATATACCTACTAGGTACGTAACCTAGGTACCTTTATCTCCCCGGATGCCAGCTGCTCTGAATAGAGTGTCACGTGATTGTTCAGCTGTGGAGTTAATCCTTAGGACGATATTTCAGCTGCTGGCGGTTGGCGATCTCTCTCCTCCCTGTGCGTGTTGTCGCTTGTCAACTCCTCACAATTCATTATACATATGCGTAACACCCTATTTACTGCTCTTTATAGAATTGCATAAGCGTGATATCTTCTAGACGCTCGTTATTCGGATATACTATATCGCTCAACGGAATGTCCACACCACTTACCTGTGGCTTATGTGGCACAGGCACTCGTCAGGGTATTGGCTTAGACAGCCGATGGACAAGCTACTATCGGGCTATCTACTGTATAGGACCAGATAGCCACGGACCGCGGCTTTCTGGTCTCGCTCTTTATTTAGACCAAGAGACAAACTGTCTCCCACCTGAGGCTCATCAACGGTTCGACGACTCAAACCTTGACCCTCTATCATTGATTATTGTTCAAGGTTTTAGCCCGCCGCGACCAGACCTGCCAGAATCCGAGAAAGAAACCTATGCTTGGGGTTTTCGTTTCCATGATTCCTGCTGGCGGTTGGTTGAACAGGCGTGCGCACCAAAACCAGTCGACTTGGAGCGGCTATGGCGTATTCTGCGCTCCGTTCCGCACACGTCACACCTCCCTCTCTGGGGGCACAACTTCGGCGGGCTTTACCTTGGTAGTAGGCGGGATTATCATAGTGGAAGCCGCTTCACCCTTCTGGGTGGCTCTTCAAACCTGATCATTCCGAGTGCATATCACGATCCTTTCAATGTCCCTGAGTTGAAGAGTACGCTGGGTCAACTGCGCATTAGGATTGACGATACTATTGCAATGAATGAAAAGTCACAAGCTCTCACATATTCATCAACCAAATTCTTTGACCCATTCTCCCTACTCCCGGTAGAGTTAAGAGAAATGATTCTTACTTATGTAACTACCGAGGATATTCTCTCTTTCCGCCTTTCTTCTCGTGTGATGGCTGCTATACCACTTTCTCAATATTTCTTTCAGAGTAGATTTTGGCCCGGCCGTGAGTTGGATTTCTTCTTTGATTTCTTTTTACTCAGACCTTCCGATAAGCTCGGTATTGATTGGAGAGAGCTTTATCGATCGTCGAAGAAGCGAATCAAATACAATCTCGTCGGCCTTGGTGAACGAAACCGGCTCCGCATCTGGAAGCAGACCGTACGGCCGCTAACCCAGGCTATTGATGAGATTGCTAGATTGAGTGAGTTGAAAGGGAAATCATATTGGTCACATAACTCGGAAGACGCTTCTGGGGTTATATGGAAGTTGGTCGAAACATCACAGAGTCTTGACCCTGAACTATTCGGCGAACTCAGTCGCCTTGTGTTTCAAGCCGAAATTGAACTCCCACCATCTAACATCGAGGCCATCCACGTCAGTTTCGTTGACTTCTTCGACTCGAAGTTTATATCTGGTCTCGCATTTGAGACGGAACACGGGGAAGATATCGAGATCGGCTATATTATCCCAGGCTCCGAAGAGCCCCTGCTTGTTGAGACTAGTCTCCAAGGATTCCACTTTGCCGTTGATTATTGTGGCTTTCGAGCCATTTCGCCCTACACGGACCAACATATGGAATCGGAATTCTTAGACTGGGCCGGTAATAGAGGTGACCTGCCTGTCCAGACTATAAGATGCAGTGGGGGTGCGGTTCGGAGAATCCGTGCCACATTCGATGTAAGTACGCGGCTTTTCCTACGACCTCACATTGGCATACTAACCTTCTCACAGGGATTTAGGATGCAAGCTCTCTACATACCCGAAAGTGGTAGTATTCACTCTTGTACATAGGCAAGTATGGGTGTCTGAAATGGCCGTTTACTTACGCGATGTGTCGGATTAGATGTCAATTCATGCTGCCAACAGTCACAAGTGAATTATTGATATGACGGCTATCCCCAGATTACGCTTATGTGATTATTTACGACCTTTATATTCTGATTAATAGCATCTCATTCAATTAACTTGTTCCTTGAGAATACTGAGGACGATCAGCATGTTAGGCTGAAAACCCATACATGTATCATTCGATGGAGGACACTCTAGAACGTGGCTTGGGGGGTTATCCGAGGGTATATCAGCCCAGCCAAACCCCCCGTATGTAAAAGCGAGGAACCACGGGTTAACGAATGTTTCTACACCGAAAAAAACCGGAGACTCCGCTCGCTGCAGAGGCAGCGACCGCGGTGGACGCTTTCGGCGCGCATGGAGACCATGGTGTCGGACCTTTCGATGATAGTTCAACCCGGATGAATCTAGGGAGGGTACTCCGGATGTGAGGATGAAATATTGTTGGCCACTAACGAAGACGATCTTGATGTTAAGGAAGGTGAACTTGCGGCACATACGAGTCGGTACGGCAGTATTCTTGTAGGCTCCGTAGATGGAATATGATGACACCTAGATGTAGTGGCCTTGCCGAAGCACAGTATTTTCGACACTTATCACGCCGAACTAGGGGGGAACACGATCTTCGTGTTGTTCGTCGCAATCTTCGATGCCGATAAGTAGAGTGCTCAAATAGCTAGGGGCCCTCTTCTTTATTCACCCCCCTCATTTTACGACTTCAAAGCGTCATGTTCACTAGAAATCCAGCTTATGGCACTGCTATCGCAGCCTTCGCGGGCCTCCGGGTACAGGCTCTATTATTACCGAGTGCGAAAGCGTATTTTCGCGCAAGTGGCCAGTCCGTTGACTCGTGATATCTGTGACAACGGTCTAGGAAGGAACACACATATATAGTTATTCGGAACAAGTTACTGTGGATAATAGTATATATTCATATCTATACACGATCATTGCAGAGCACTTGGATTACATCACAGGTAAGTGAGTACTCGTCTATCCCGTATTTTTCATAGCCTTGGCCGTCATGATGTTCATATGCCCTCAGCCCTTCCGCCACTGAAAATTATTCTAATCGCAGCCTTGCTTCTCGACGATAACGCTCAAGAGGAGATCGTAGTCGGTATTCTTCCCGCTCACTAGCGGGTCGGGTTTCTGTACGCTGCAATGACCAAGAATAGCATCGGCGTAACCCGCGAACATCTTGCACTTGAACGAATTACTGGGGGCTGCCTTGTCGTTGCACCAAATAATGGCGGCGTCCCAGCTGCAGCTAATACGTCCACATTCCGAGGGGCCGTTACTGCACATAACGGTGTCGGACAAGTGCAACAGGTAGTCGACGCCTTCGGAGACAGGTTTCGGTTTGGCTTTGGGGCCGCCACATTTGATGTCTTGAACACAATCGATATCCTGAATTTGGATAGAGAGTTAGGCTAGGGAACTGATTGGGGCGTTACATAAGTTAGGTTAACCGTGTAGGAGTTGACTTACAGCAGGCTGGACTCCAAGAGTTCGGTTCTTAGCTTTGGAAACGAAGTCGGGCGTGTAATCAACTCCTTTGATTTGCTTCATCTGGTGGATGACGCTCTAGATAGTATGGTTAGAATGGCGCTCGGAAAATTGAGGTGGTGTGACTGCTAGGATTACCTGGATGGTACCCTTGAAAACCATTCCATCGAAGTCCGGGAACCCACGCCACTCAATATCACTAAGCGGGTAGTCATCTGGAGCCTCTGTTCGAAGAACTACACCTTCGATTGAGACACTTTTCTATTGAGGATGAGAATTAGTTGAACCGGCGTTGCGTTGCATATCGGGGTAGATACTCGTACCTGAGGGAGTACGGCCGCCCAAGCTGGAACGAGGAGTAGGAAAAGGTAAGGAAACATCATAGTTGCCGTCAGAGATCGACTCGGCTCGGAAGCTGTATCGAAGTAGAGTGTATTTCCGGCTGTTTCTTATGTGACCCCAAAAGTGATCCTCGTGTTAGGCTAGTATATCGAGAAATTCTACTTGCTAACTATGATCGAGCAATCGGCTCTTGAATGTGTGGATTGATGAGAATTGCCCATATTATATCTATGAGAGGAATTCCAATCAGAGAATACAGGTACTCACCCTTGTCTTGTCATCTGCCGATACCGTAATGCTGTTATACTCCTTCCTATTGTGTACCTTTCGCGAAGGCGTTTCACGAGCAGCATCGCCCTTTCGTAAATACACTAATATCCATAGAGTAAGAACAGCCTGCCTGTCTCGCAGTACCACAGGCGTAACTACATATGTACCTATTCTCAGTCACAAAGCACCTGGTGGAAGCAGGATCCTTCTAAGTCCACCATCCTTCCATCGCTCCAAAAGAATACACAGAGGAGAGTCGTATCACCACATCAGCGCTACCGCGAAATCTCTAACTCTCGGCCGTGACCTCTGATGGGTATCTGGAGTGGTTAGGAAGACTATTTCTAGTGTAACATACTTGTGTATTGTGAGTACGTGTTGCACGGACAATCGCAAGAGCCACCGTATATATCTCATAGCTCTTTCATCAAACACTTATTCATATGGCGTTATCTAGGATAGAAAGTGCGGTCTCCCTCCAAAGCTATCAAGTTCGGGACCATGAACTTTATGATTGCTGGGCAATCGCTCATTCCCGAGGAAGCTCTGAACTAAAACTCCCACTTTGATGGGGATAATTCATCTATATTATCTACGAGGTAGAAGGAGGTGGAAAAGGGGGAATAAAGGGGGAATAATAGGGGAGACAAAAGGGAAGGCCATTTATAGAGATGACATATTATAGAGGGAGAAACGCATTTAACCTTAGATAGTGCACCCAAGTCAGGAAAAGAGCTTTAATGGCGTCCCGGCTCCCAAAAAGAAAGTATACGGGGCCATGTAGATAAAAATTTCCGGAATTTCGCGAAGACTAGAGCGAACACACCGAAAGATGCTACTGAGTTGTAGGAAATCACATGAAGACAGACTCGCCTTTGCGCCCCTATACCCTGATGTAAGAGAGTTTCTGCTGTCGTCTGTTGATAATTCAAGCATGTGAGTCAAATGATATACATAAACGTTGTATCTCGGCAAAGAGTAGAGTGACAAGATTTCAGCTTCTATATCAGCTCGCTATGCTACTAGCGGAGAGCGAGAAAAAGAACCGCTAACGCCGGGCCTAGATGCATAAATGGAAGAAACAGCTCGTAATGTACAACATGAATCAATATACACATAATCATGGCTCTAGCGATGATGTGAGGACATCGCCGTGCTCCATCTCTCTCTTTCTCTTCCCTCCTCTTCCTCTGTCAACAGTTCCCTTTTTTTTTCTTGCGCCTCATCTTCGCAACTACCTCCCTTCCCCATCTTTAGGATCGCGTCTCCTGACGGCGCCGCCAACGCGTTCCGGACGCTCGAGCTTCTCGAGCTCGCGGCGGACTTCCTCGGGGTCGCGCTCGGGGAGGCCCCACCATTCCCTGTGGAAGCGTTCCTGCTCGATCTTGCGGCGCTCCTTCTTCTCACGCTCGCGGGCGCGCTCCATGCGGGACGCGAACCAGTCCTCGCGGGCGCGGTCATGCTCCGCGGGGGTCGCGTGCGCCAGCATGCAGTTGTTCATGGCGTGCGAGAGTGCGCGGCATGCGAAGGGGATGCTGAAGGTGCGGTTGCGTGCACAGTCTGCGAAAGCTGGGTTGCGGGATCACATCGTTAGATAAATGGTTCGTTCTTCTGCTTCTTTGGTGGCAATAGGACGTTGGAGAAAAACTGAAGTGGGTGAGGGGGGACCGGGGGAAAACAGGAGTGGAGAAGGAGAAGGAGAAGAACGAACAAACCTTTGATATCATCAGCGCAATGCGCCCTCACGCGCGCATTGAACACCTCCCGCACCTGTGCCTCCTGGCTCGCCGAAAGCGGCAGCGGATTCCGTGACGGCACCAGCAGACGCCCGTCCTCCGCCGTCCCTCCTTTCCCATTGCCGCTAACATCTCCTCCTCCTCCTCCTGCAGACCCCATCGTGATCGGTATCGCCTGCGCTGCGGCAGCGGTGGCCATGAGCTGGCCTGGCCTGACTAATGTGTTCGATGTGAATAAGCCGAGGGAAAATGGCCCGGAGAGAACAATAAACAAGGATCGCTACTCTATCGATTGGCTTGGTAAATCGGTAATTAGGCAAGAAATCGGTTATTCGACCAATGCCTCGCTCGAGCTCTCGTCGTCTTATTCGCTAGCGATCTAGTAAGTGTCAAGGAAGCGGAGCCTCAGGCTGTTGGGAATTGCCAAAGAAGTTTTCGAGTATTGAGAGAGAATCAGTTCTATAAAAACGCTATTCATAGAAAACCGCTCGTCAATTGATTAGGTCCTGAACAAAAATAGCTAACCTAGGAGCTTGGGCGAGTCTATTCTTCGTCACTGGATTGAGGATTGAGCAAGTTTCAATATTAAGTAATCAAGAGCTCCCACCTTGCATCGGAAGCACCCCATCTCTAAGCTCGAACCATGAAAAAGTACTGCCGCCCCCCACCGCCGCCCCTCTTGGGCCATCTTTCAGGGTACTTTGCCTCCCCCTAGAGCAGCAGCTCATGAGCCTCGAGCCCTACAAAGTTTCACATTATGGATACCACCAGAATGGGTTATCATGGCCTAAAGGGATACAGGTAAACAAACTCCTTATGTCAAAACTAGGTAGCTTTGGATCACGGTAAATTGATAATGAAGAGTCAACATGAACTACCTAGATTTGTACTTTCGCTGCCATAACGGTGCTGAATTGTTACGAGTCCGCTACTGCATCTAAGACCTACCTATCCTAACGATGGTGTGTTTGGTGCCGTGATCGATCCCGACTCGTCCCTCTCGATATCTAGGCTCTCTTTCTCTTTACCCGTTTTCTTTTTCATCGTGAACCTTGAACCCCAACCGACCGGTTTATCCTTGGCTGACCGAGGTCCGCTTGTCGGTCCAATCGAAGGGCTACTATGTAGGCTGTCATAACTACGGCCTAGGAACTGACCGCCATTATCTTCCGCGAACTCATCGAAACTCGTGCGATCCCCAGACGCATTCCGATCAGAGCTTGTGACACTGTTGGGCCCCTTCTTACTACCCAGGCCTCGTACAGAGGAAAAGCTAAACTTGGAGGAGCTCCCCTTACGCAGCAGTTTCCTAAGCCCGCTCTCCTGCTCCTTGACCCCAAGACTTCCCATTTGGTCCGATGGCGAATGAGAGAATGGGTGTTCCAGATTTAGAGATTCGCGCGATTCGGTGATGGAAGGGGAATCAACCGAAAAGGTATCTCTGGATTTGCGAGGATCCGATGGGGACTCGTCGAGAGAAGCAGTGCCAATATCAGAGATAGAGGTAAAGGACTGCCGGGGCTTCTTCTCCTTGGTCTCTCTTTCTTTCCCCTTACCCTTGGACGAGTCCTTCGCTTCCCTATCCGATTCCTTTTCCTTTTCTACCCTTACGCGGAATAGGCCACCCATGAAAGTGGGCGCAGCCGGATTGAGTCGTTGGCTCAGGGATTTGGCTGGTTTAGTTCCGATAATGCCAACCTGGCTGGGAGAAGCATGGAGTAGCTCAGATTCATCCAAGATCTCGTCATCTGCGTCGGCGAGAGTCGTCTTCAGCTGGGAAGGAGACCCATGAAGCGAAGGACGTCGCGATGGGTTCCGTGACGTAGTCCAAGGACCGTCCTCCGTAGACCATAGTCGGCTCTGCGGCTGCAGCCCCCGACCCCATATAGAACCGCTATCAGTAGACGGGCGAGGTATCTCAGATGATGCGATTGAAAGAGGCCTGGGACTATTGGGATCTCGCTCGGAAAATATGTTACTGCCAAGACTACTTGTATTTGTGCCAAGTCCCAATCGCCGCGATGCGAGACCTCTCGGACTCGCTGCAATAGCTTCCATGGGATCAGACCTGGGCGGTGCGGTGCCTCGATTGAACATGTTCCAGCTTGAAGAAAAACTAATCCTCCGCTTATTAGAAGCAGGTTCACCATCTTCGGTCTGTCGGGGTAGCGATTGACTCTCACTAAGCTTGAGGGTTCCTAGTGCTGGAGCCTCCGTCGCTTCTTTAGGACCTCGATGAAGCCAAGGTAAAAACCGGTTGCGATTGGAGGCCTGGGTAGTCGCCGGTATTGGTGATGAAGACGGGCCAAAATCACCTCGAAGTCCCCTGAGAGACCGGCGTTCACTATTCTCTCCAGTATACTGGGAGAATGGTAGGTGCTGTGTAGAACTTTGCGGACTAGACATAAGGCTGGGTGATCGAACCGAAGACTCAGGGGATTGAGTATCAAATTCGTGACCTATACCGGATCCAAAGACTTCGTGACGAGGTAGTAGAGACTCGGGACTAGGAGGATCATCGTCCAGAAGGTCGTCAAGCATGCCGGCAGGTAAAAGAGAAGTGGCGGTGGGGCTAAGAGGAGCACCACCCGTAAGAGCTTTGATGCTCTCTTCGTCAAGGGAAGTTGGGTAGGGAATATTGGTTTCCATATAAGGCCCTGGGGCGAATCCAGGTGGCATGGTGGGCGGCCGTGATGGGCCATAATTCGATGCAGCTCCATATGGGCGATCCATCGCCGCAAATGATTGGGCGGGGGAAGGAATCGCAGCAGTAGAGAGGGAGTTGCTGTTCCGACTTCGCCTCTTAAGCTGATTTTGAGTTGCGAGGTCAAAATCAACCCCGGACGAGTTGGCCTGGTTGTACATGAAGGGTAAATCAGACTGTTGGGCTGCTGCTAATTGAGCTTGCAAGACACGCCCATAATCGTTGACCATCCGCAATTTCCGATTAGCAGCGTACATCCGCCGCTGGAGTTCTTTCGCTCTGATATCCCAATTTCGCCTAATCTCAGCATCCTTCTCTCGCCACTCTTCACTCTCCTCTCCCCCCGGAAGCTTTTTTCTTTGATCTTCTGCTTCCTTTAATTCTCTACTCTTCTCTTTTAATTCGGCTTCTTCCTGGGCGAGACTTGCTTGTGCCTGAGTGATTTCCTGGCGGAGTTCCTCGCTTCGTGCATCACACTGCGCCTGGTACTGCTCTCTTTCCTTCTCGAAACACCCTTGCCGCTTACGCATGGATGCATTTTCCTTATCCCACTTGTCTATGTCGTCGTGGAGCTTCTGTCGCTCTGCTTTCCTATCCCGCAACAGCTTCTCCTTCTGGGTTTTTCTCTGCTGTGCACTTCGCATAGCTCTCTCCGTTGACCCCATTTCTCGCTTTAGTTTCTCCGTCGTATCGTCTTTCTCTTTCAGCACTCGTCTCTTCAACTTCTTTTCCTCGGTTAACTCCTCCATCAACTCTTTATGTTCCTTTTCCTCCTTGGCGATCTGTAGTTGTGTTTCCTCGATCTCCTTACGTATACTCTCAAATTTCTCTCCTAACTCTTGCAATGATCGCCCCGAGTGATCGTCTATAGCTTCTTTCGCAGCCTGTTCCATGCTAGTTGTCGACGGCGAGTGCTTCCTCGTCAAAGTATTGCGTCTACCGACCATAGGATTCATATTCACGTCGCGGGGAGACAAGGTCGAGCTGTCGGGGATTGATGCCGTCTCAACACCGGCGGCGGGTCCACGAGACGTCCCATCCTCATCAGGGCGGTCGTTGGGAGCTGCAACCTGTTGCTCATCTAGTACAAAATTGGACGGAAGACGTTCATCTCCAAGTTGGGGGCGGCCATCTCTGCCATATGTTCGTAAACGGATGACTCGGCTACCGGCTTGGAAGTTGTTATAACCAACGGCGATGACCCGGATGTTGTAAAAATGATTTGGCTTTAGGCCTGTTACGGTGATGGCCGTTTCTTGGTTTGCAGAGTCGCCAACTAGGTGCGACAAATGTCAACGGTCCGCGCCTTGAATCTTGTTTCGACGGATCTTATTACTTACCATTGACTCCGTTCACCTGGATTGTAAATTTTGCGACTGGTCGAGTAGGTAAGGGACGCGTCCAATTCAGAGTAGCGGCGTCAGCACGTATCCCAGCAAGCGATACATCAGGCGCATCGGGGACTTCGACACCCAAAACGCCGATAAGGTCATTAACCGATTTTCTCAGGGTCTGGACGGCGCGGTGGGCTAGCCTAATGAGAGAGTAGCGGGATCAGCGACAGGTAACTTTAGATGGTGCGTGACAAGACTGGTTTAAACGTGATGGGTTGTTGTAGTTGATTTTGCGCATACCACAAGAAAGCAACACCAGTTAGAAGCATATTGGCATGATACAAGATCAGTGAGTCAAGTCGTAGGAATGTGGCAATGGTAAGAGATAGCTGGTATAAGTGAGTAGGCGTGGACTGGGCGACCCCAGGGGCGATGGCCCAGTAGAAGAGGGCACAGCCGACAGCGACGATCAGATTCAAATGGGTGGTCTTGGGTTCAATGAGCCACCAGGCAAGAAGGGCGCAGATGAAAAGAAACGTGGGAACAGCCGTCCATGGGGCCCATAACATATCGACGTGGCCGGGTCGGAGGGGGAGTGGTCGGGACTCGGGGGGGAGGCGGCACAGGCAGGCGAGGCGAGGCGAGGCGGACGAAGGACTGGGGACGGGTAGGTATATCAACAAAGAGAAACACACCAGGTAGTAACATGCGGTGTGGATGATAAAGGCGACGGACTGGAGGGAAACACGATAGGATAAAAATGGGAAATTTCTTTCCCACCTGTCATGGTACTTGAGACCCTCTTGGACGCTAGTGTATGTAGTGATTTAGGTAAAAGGTAAAAAGTGGCTTTGATAGAAAGAAAAAAAAGTGGACAAATTGAGGTTATAAGCTCTATGTCTCCTCTTCTTACCTAGGTACTGTAGCCTTAGTCTGTAGGTACCTAAGCCTTGGTAGCAAATACAGGGGTTCTCTATGTATCTCAGTACTGTACACACACTCCCTTAGTAGGTACACATCTGTGTGTAGGGATACGCTTACCTCACTTGTCGAACCCTCTACATCTTCATTCAAATTTAATAGCCAGGCGTTTCCATTAGCTCTCTCTAAAAGATGGCTTCAAGGTAACTAACAAAAGCTAACTGTTGTAAGGGTGAGCTCTTTAATAGGAACATCATTACAGCTACCGCCAAAGGATAAGTAGGTAGTCTTCTATCTCAATCTACATAGTACGTACTACCGTATGTATAACACAACTGATCTTGCTCTTTTGAGATGCTCAAACCCTTACTTTCGTTGACATTATTATTAATATGTATATACATAAATAAACACACACACACACACACACATATATATATATATATATATATGTACATAGGTATATTGTGTCCCTCGACTCGAACCTAATACAGTTGCTACTACTGTATTGAGGTTTTAATCCTGGTCCAACTAAAATACAAACAAGCTCATACTACGTACACAGTACCTAACCCAGTAATTAAACAACCTTGAAGTACCTTAGTACCTTTTATGGGCTCTACTACTAGGTACCTAACCTTAGGTAGGTAATCGCGGGGTTCTAAGATTTATGGGTCCATACAAGCGCTAACCTACTTGGGTACCTTCAATGGATAGCAAGTCGGAGCAGTGTATCGAATTACTGTACATAGCTGATGATGTTGGTACCTGGATACGTAGGATCTTATGTTGAGGTGCCTCATTAACCTAGATACTAGTTAGTAATCGCCTGATAAAGAAAGGGGATAAACAAGAAACCATGTCTCTACAATCATGAATGATGCCCTTATCTTCTACTTCATCTTCCGAGTGTTTGTTGTCATCCAGATCTCGTAGGTAGATCCAACCCCAGACCCAACGGACCACACCGCAAGCATGGACACTCTACCACCTGAACTACTGGCTAGGATCGCCTTTTTTCTTCCTTCCACGGCTGATCTTATATCTATGCGCCTGGTAAGCAGAAAATACGCAGCCGTGGTGTTCCGGCCGTTGTTTGAACTACTCAGGTTCTCCGGTCGGCGACAAGACCAAACCCCGCCCTGGAACTACGGCCCTACAACAGAGGCCGCGCTCCCCGAAGGACATGTCGGTCGAACGAGGACCGTCGAATTCGGGAAATTGCCTGAAGTGGTCGATGAGATTTTGGGTAATTCGCTAGCACGATATACGAAGACTTTTATTTTCGATCCCGCTTATTATCGTGAAAGATTTTGGCAGGATTATCTCATGCAGCTCGAAAATGAAATGCATGAGCCGGTAGATGAGGTCGAGTTTGGCCCGGATGATGACTCGGACGGAGACAGCTTGGAAGCGGCGATTGAGCGCGTCCTTGAGCACCGCCGGACTCGGCCAGAGAGAGAGGCTCATATAATCAATGCCGCCCAAGCCGTATGGGCTGAGAAGATCATTGAGCAGAAACAAACCGAAAAACATGTCGCCGACGCACTTGCCAGACTCTTTCGGACTATGACAGCCCTTGAGAGGGTTGAAATCAAACCCTGGGTATTCGACGGCAGCATTTTATACCCCGGCCTAGAATCTTGCGTGTATGAATTCGCACCCCACGATCAGTGACGTAGCTTAACCTTTCTTTAGTTCTTACGGGATTGACGTCCCACGTCGAGGTTCCTTCCCGTCGACTTATTTTCTTGAGATACTCGCCCGAGCTCTGCACGCTGCGGACCGAAGAATCAAGCATTTACGCGTATCCGAGTTCTTCGCCGACCATCTTCATGATTCGCTTGCTACTCGGCACCTATTCACAGGTCTCCAACGCATTAGAATAGATCTTATACATGTCGAGTTCCTAGCTGATGAAGCTAGGAAAGCCCATGTACTTCTCGAATTGTTCAAGTGTGCCCAGCCAACCCTCCGACGTTTATCGATTGTGGCGGGTGGTAAGTGGCCTAACCTCCCCGCCAGGGGCGGGCATTCTCTCCTGAAAATGCTAGGTGATGGGGCAGACGAGGCTGGTGAGATGCCGCTCGTCTTCCCCCAACTCGAATTCGTTCGGCTAGAGGGCCTTATTCTCAGCACCCCACCACTTTTGCGATTCCTACGCGCCCAACCCAACCTTAAACGCCTAGAATTTAGCCATATCTATCTTTCCACACCCGATGCTGGATGGCCTAGCTTGGCAGAAGCACTCCCCACGAGCGTCGAGAGTTGGAAAGTGTGTGGACCACTGGGCCACGAGCCAGTCAATGCAGATGGTCCCACGGCTTACAATTGGATGACAACATGGATTCCACAAGACTTGCCTCCTACGTCCAGTTGGAAAGCAATACCACGCAAATACGGGACTTATTTCACACGGGGCAAGTTAATAATCACCACCTAGGCTATGGTCTAGCTAGTTGATTTCGCGTGCCCGTTTACCCAGTTGTTTTCCTCATCTTAAATTACGGCTGCCTAGTTTCATCTGCATTATCCCGAAGACCGTATTATACATACCCGAGTACCGCAGCGGTTGGTGATACGTTGTACGTTTTTACTTTTCCACAGTCAGTCAATAGGCAACGGATTGTCCAAGAACTAGGCCCAGAATAGCCACAAGGCCACAAGGCCACACGACCGTTCTCGTTCAGTTGTCTATTTAGATAGCAAGACTAAGACACCTGTATATATCCCTACGCCGCCAAAATCATAAATAGTGACGTATGGTAAGAGCGTTGATTTTAGAGGTGCCGCTACAAACAGCGGGTCAGATCTCGAAGATGAGTATACATATAATCTACATGGGCTTAGCATCGAGGTACGCGTATGATGGACTCCTATCGAGAAACATAGACATCTCGGTGAAGAAATGAGACTTAAAATAGTCTCTCATATGGATAGTACGCACCACAACAAATTAAAGCCCGAGACAACTAGGAGGAACACCACAGAAAGTCATATAAACTTATATCAGCTGATTGATGATGCTATATCGATCCATAGACCTTAATATGGCAGAGATACAGAATTCCCATATTGCTATGAGCGAGAAGTGGATGACTGGTCTAAACTGCTCCAAGACACAGGTACTTGATTTGAGTCTCAGTGGGCCAAGAAGCGTAGTAGCCGAATGAAATAGGAGCAAGTTAGTATGAGTGTGTTAGGAACATGTGCATGCTCACAGCATTTGGTAGTCCTATAGTTGAAGAAAATTAGTATCCTGTTTGGCTAGCTTCTGCATTTGCTTTACTCACCATATTCTTAGTTAGAATGGCCTGGCAAACCAAGGCACGAACTATAGCCCCCCTTTTTTCTAGGAGTAGTAATAGTGTCTTGCCACGGGGTGTAGGGCTGCTCCAAGTCCTCATGTGCTCCAGATGTGACAGACAATATAGTACCCCGCCGGTTTGTTATGTCGAAAGCGAACAAAGGCGGACTTGGTGGCAACAAATACACCGTTTCCCGATCGCAATGGTCCCGTAGCCTCCTCTATTAATTGGTCTAATGGATTGGGAAACAAAGGCGGAAGTTCTTGGTATAATTTGCCGGAATTGGCCAATGTAAAGCAGCAATCCGACCTAAATACAAGGTAGTCAAGTCAATTGCATCAAGAGATAATCACAAAATCCTTACGCATTAAACAGGACTATCCCATCTTTATATTAGGTCTTTACGCTATTCTACCCATAATTAAAACATACACCATGGGTCTACAGGGCTGGCCAGCCACAATTTTTCTCAGTCTGATAGACTCCTTATCTGTGTCCGTCATGGTCAATTTCCTACCGGGAATTCTTAAATCAAACCTCCATGGATTCTTCTACGTAACTGGAACTTTGTGGGTTTTCTACCGTGTTCTCATGAGCAGCGGGGACCGTTATAGGTTCTTTATTAGAGACTACCGTTGGGATGGCACAGCTATATTCCTTTGTACCGTATTGACATTAGCCTCTCTATACCTTGAGGAGCTTTGTCTTTACCACTCCACAATCGTTGGCCTCCCTCCTCGAGAGCGGTACCTTAAATTCTGTCTTCTCTTGTCGGCTCTTTCGAGAGCTTTGTATAGATACGCTTCTAGGAATCCTAAGAGGCAACGCAGTCGGGACGCGGGACGTTCGCCTGCCTCGGCTAGTAAGTCTGTTACAGTGCAGCACATAAAGGAGGAGAACCCTTTACCTAACTCACGGCCTAAGGCTAGCTTCCAGCCTGCCCCGGTGCTTCCATTGACCTCAGAGCCCTTGAAGACTTCGGAGCCTTCGTTCGTTGTACCTCCTCCAATTCTCGCGCCTGGGACGTCATCCGCATTAGCGCCTTCTTTGACCAAAACACCATTTGGATCAAAACCAACTTCCTCACCGTCTACCATACTTCCTCCAGACGAGTTAGCATCCACATTAGCGCCTTCTTTGCCTAAACCATTATTCGGGTCAAAACCAACTTCCTCGTTATTTGCTATACCTCCTTCGAACAAGTCATCATCTACATCAATACCTTCTTCGCCCGAAACACCACTTGCGCCAAAATCGACGTCTTCGTCGTTTACCATACTTCCTCCAGACGAGTTAGAATCTACATTAACGCCTTCTTTGCCTAAAACACCATTTGCGCCCAAATCGACGTCTCCGTCATTTACCATACTTCCTCCAGACGAGTTGGCATCCACATTAACACCTTCTTTGCCCAAAACACCATTCGGATCAAAGCCAACTTCCTCGCCGTTTTCCATACCTCCTCCAAACAATTTATTATCGACATTAACACCTTCTTTGCCTAAACCAGTATTCGGGTCAGAACCGGCCTCCTCACCAATCTTCGCACCCTCTTTGTTTAAACCGCCCCCCGGGTTAAAATCAACTTCTCCTTCATTCACCTCAGCTCCTCCGTCCACCTTCGCGCCCTCTTCGTCTAACCCGTTCCTTAAACCTCCTCCCACTGAGCCCAAACCATCTAATACAAGATCGCGGTTCACCTCGCCTCTCGCTGCAAACGCCTTCCGCCAGGCATTTCCATACTCAGCATCAAGATGTTCTACACCGGGTAACGGGCTTTGTGGATTGCACGCCATTCGAGAAAGCATACAAGCACAAGCACCATATCTTCCCGTCCCTAGCGTCCGGGAACTATTGGCGGTTTTAGACGAGGACCATGAAGATAATAGAAGGATTGCACAGTATATCGATGAAGCAAGATACATGAAAGGTAGACCAGAAAAAGATGCTTCTAACAACAATCGTTCCTGGTTCTTGATAGATCACCTATGTGCTATCTTCTCGTTGTGGGGGAGAGGCAGAGGGTTAGAGGTAACGCTTGGCGTACAGGTTGCGAACCAGGGCTACCACCTATCCGATAACGAGATCAAAGGCGTGGTGGTTTGGGTATATCACAACGGTTCTAATCATTATGCGGGTCTTAGACCATTGTGAACAATGATTAAATAGGAGAGTAATATATCAAGTACGTAGTATAGTATACACCAAGTCTCTTACATAGGATATTTCCTTCTATGAGAAAAGAGACCATAAAGTATTATGGCATATTAAACCCAATTTATGTTGGCTTATTAATTAATAAATAGGAACCAGTGCCATATTACCTGCTTAACCCGCGATAAGTAGCATCTCACTATGTGTTTACTATATACGTAGTGAGAATTCTAGGATGAATATTGGTTTTATTTCATAGTGAACTTGAGTACAAGAAGAAGTAGGATCACCAAGATTGACATCATAATCGCTACAATCACCTACCATGCATCTTAAGCTGCCTATATAGGTAGCCCACTGCTGACTTATAATAATCCAACCCCGCCCCTGCCAAGACAAATACGGTGCGACAGACTAGTGTATGATCGCTGACATTTTGAAGCTTACCAGTGCATGCTGTCTGGAATACCTAATATTGCATTCACTAAGTACGAAGTCGTGGATATCTATAGGTCTAAGAGCTTGAGATACATTCCTGTCGGCGATGTTGAGTACGAGGAGTTCTTTCTTGCGCTCATGAAGGAACCGTGAGTTCAAGCTTATCTATGTCCCACTACATGATAACGTGCAGTCTAACTTGCCCTCTAGAGGAATCTTAAACTCCGATACCTCGCTCCCGGTTGGATTCATAATGGGAAAAGTCGACGCAACAACTAAGGCCCTAGCCTCGCGCAGTCTCCTGACTATGTACATATGCCGGCCGGCGCCGGGGGGCTTTCACGGCAGCCCCGTCCCAATCGGTGTCATCGGGTTGAGCAAACCCGAAGAACGACACGTCCAGCACGGCAGTTCGTCGTTGAGTATCGTCATCTCATCGACATATCAGCGTAAGGGCTACGGGAAAGAAGCGATCGCCTGGGCTCTTGATTGGGCGTTCGACTTCGCCAGATTGCACCGTGTCGAGATAGCATGCTACAGTTGGAACCCGGGCGCCAAGCGATTGTATAGTCGTATTGGATTCCGCGAGGAAGGGGTCAAGCGTGAGGCTGTCTGGTTCATGGGAGGTTGGCACGATAGGCATGAGCTGGCAATGCTAGAACATGAATAGCGGGGGAAATGGCGGGACGAAGCACACGCCGGGGGTTGGGCACCCGAGGGTGGTCAGAGCCATTCTAGCGAGCAGATTGCTGAGAAAATGGGATCAGCTTAGCTCCGAAAGTATTGAACAGAATCTAGACGATGTAAACAGGCGAGAGCGAGGTGCATTGTACTCGATGTGTGTTAAATATGGTTAGGTCACCAAAAGTGTACTGTAGTGTCTAGACATGCTAAGGGGGTAATGACTCTTGATTGAGCTGTAGGCCACCAGGGCGTACTCTGTTGAACCACTTATCCACCGAAAATCAAGGGATCTAGCGACAGTTGAAAGTTGTGTCTCCTACAAAACGCGCAGTCCTTCCCTCTCCATAATCTGCCGAGGCGGAGTTGAGATATTCATAACACCAAATCGCAATGCTTTAGCAAGTATATGGTGAAGAGTCTTGTCTTCGCGGATCTCTCACTGGATCTTTCCCTCGGCGACTAGGCGACGGATGCTGTCGATGCTGCTGTCGACAGCGACTTTCGCCATCTTAAACACGATGTTGTGAGCTCGGTCCTTTACACTTCAGTATGTTGGGGATTGACTGACCTCCCAATGCGCCGCTTCAAGCTGCGCAGCTTTCTCACTTCCCTCCGCCACATCAGGGTGACGCCACTCAAAAATGTAGCTCAAAAGCAATTCACCGTCGGGGCGCTTGCTTATCACATTCATAACCGTACTGCCGTCTTCCTGCTGAAAAACGACACGGCATGGCGCGTATTCAACTGAGAGACGTGACGTTAGCAGACAGTTCTCGACTGTAAATATTGGCTCTCGTTATCACATACCGCACACCTCTTTGACCGATTTGGCCGAACCACCAGTGGGAACCAACTCCACCTGGCGCGTAACCTGCAACTCTCCAGTAGGCAGCGTTTCCTCTGAAAGAACCTGGCATGCCGTGATGGCGGGGACAAAGTCCTGCGCCCGCTTAACCTTCAGCTTGAGACCTTCCCAGACTTGAGCTTGAGTCAAAATGGGCGTGGCACCAGCCTTATTGATGGGGGAGGTGTAGGCAACGTTCTGGGTAACCATTTTGGGGATATTGAAAGATTATCAACTGGAGTCAAAGTCGAATATCCTGAGAAAGAAAAACTGTGCTATGCTATGGAAAAGAGCTCTCGGTGTTGTTTTGCGACGAAGCTTGTTGAAGGCTATCTCTGGTGCTAGAACAATCGTCCTTTTTATCATGAAGACATCCAGGGCTTTGAAACAAGGCGGACACGATTCGGGGAAATCCATTCAACGGTCGGGATGGACGTTGTCCTCTGTCCGCGATGAGAAACTCTAATTCATGCGGATAGCTGCTGCTGTTCTGCTCCCCACAGGTGGCACGATAAGCTGGAGGAATATCCTGTGTCACCATAACTAAAAATAGCCACTTCCGGTGAGCAATTTGGTTCGTCCGGAGGGGACATCCGCCATGTCTCGGGACCGGCACCTTCGAAAACTGGTAGTTTTACTGTGAACTAATTTCCGCATCGCGGACGACACGTCCTTGGTTGAACTTATGCTATGGATAGCACGGTATAGTATTGGGGCAGCGGAGAAATAGCGGCCCCCGCGAAAGGGACGAAACTGGCTATAGTAGGCATTGACATAGATGAGATACACCTAGCAGTTTTTATGCTCGGCATCCCGAGCCGCTCTAACGCGGCCTCCTTCATCCATTGGAGATGTCAAAATTGAAATTCATAATCCTGCAAAATATAATAAAAAATAACAAAACAAAAGGAAAGAAATAAAGGATGATTATCAATTAAAATGAAGGCAGACGATCGCGTTCGACAAACTAAGGGCATTGATTCGTTGCTACCTGGATAGGTGGCTTATAGCACCTAGGTAGATTAAAGACAACAATGATAAATTGAGTTGCTCTGTCAAGTCACAACTCGGCAGATTGCAATGACTAACTAGTTTGTCCTATCGGGATTATCGCTTGTTACTCTCGGAACTTCGACACACCATCTGAGAAGCGGCCTTTGTCATATTGATACCGTATGTTTTGCGATTCTCTTAATGAACCATTAGTAAAGTCAATGGTCATTATGCTGGGAATACTAGAGCGGACGAGAAACCCCTACGCAAAATATGCTATTCCGCCCCCTCCCAGTCCTAGAAAATTTGCTGCTCGGCTTCTCGAGTTTCAAAACCCGGCATCGGCTGTTCAAAAGAATTCTGGTATCATGGAAATTTTTTGATTATTCATCCCGCGACTCTGCTTCATTCGTCGTCTTCGGGGGAGGACTCCTCTTCCTCATCTTCTCCCTCATCCAAGTCTTCCATTTCTTCATCCTCGTCCTCGCTTTCCATTCTAGCAGCACCTTCTTCAAGAGCTGCTTGCTCCTCTTCTTTTCGCTTACGCTCATCTTCTTTTCTTGCTTCCTCCATCATCTTTACCTTCTCCGCGCCCGCTTTCCTTTGTGCCACTACGTAAGCACCAACAGGTGTTTTCTCCCATGGAAAATCTCTTAAGAAAGCATCGACCTGTGCCCGATCTCGAGGTGCAAAGTCTACCTTTGCCCGCTTACTCTCAATAAATTTGGTGTTGGCTTCTAGCTTCTGGACTAGTAGAACAAGACCAGAGCGCAGTCTTCCATTATTATTTCCCGAAGCCTTCTTTCTTGATTGCTTGAGCCATCGCTTCAACATGATGGCAACAGGTAGCGCAAACTCAGGGAACGCAATATTAGTAGACCACAGTACGAAGTATTCGGCAAAGAGGTCTACTAGCTGCTCACCCACCCCATCCTGATATACACGCGTACGGAGGTACGACTTTGGTGCTTTATAGGCGACGTGGAAGTCAAGAGCCTTGAGAGTAGCCTGCTTCGGGGACCTTCTCATCTCTGCGGAATTGAGTACCTCTAGAAGAACAGAGGCGAGGGGAATATAAGTGCCTGTCGATCTAGATATCCTCAAAAGCGACCGGATCATATGAAAACGTAGAGGAAAGTAGGTGGCTGTGGGAATAAGACGCATAGCACCAAGAGTGACTTGAACCAGAGGATAAATCAAGAGTCTGAGTTGAGATTCTTTGCCGGCCTCAGCTTCCCTGAGTGAATTGCAATGTTCCGATAGAACGCATGACCAGAAGTCTAAGGAATGAATGTACTGCCAGTTGTAGACATGTTTGTATGATTCGTTTTGGTTGTGAACAATGCTATTGCGAAGGTGGATGGCTAGTTGTCGAATAAAATTGTAAGCTGTAGTGTACCCAATGCTCTGATCAAGACCCCATAGCTCAGCAGCCGAATTCTTCATGAGGTTAATTCCTTGAACTGTATTGACGTTGGTCACACGTGATCCAGCTATTAACCCCTGGTATGTTGCTTTGAAAACTACCTCTCGAATACCTTTGTCTCCAACCACTGTTAGGCGGCGGAGGACAAGGAATGCTGTGATCCTCGTAGTCTCACTGCTAGTAGTCTGAGACCAAAATGCAACCACAGTCTTGATAAGATTTTTTAACAGCTTCCGGAAGGTCAAAAGATATGGCACCAAAGGTGTTAGAGCTGAAAGTGTAAGCTTAAGGGTGGCATCGTCAGATAAAGTGGGAAGCATATGAAGGATCGAGGATGTAAAGCTTCGTAACAGCATTGACAATGGCTTAAACTTCTTTGATTCTGTTGGTACATGGACTTTGCCAGAAGCTGATTCTTTAACGGGGATATGATGCTGTAGAATATCGGGTATCTGCTTGAGCGCGACGATAAGAACATCGTGAAAGACTTCGGGACTTGATATCGTGTAGGGTTGCTTCTTCTCCTGGTCATCATCATCCTCGTTTAGGTGAGCTGCTGATCGAAAGGCCAGGACCACTTGTCTCGCAGCTTTGAGAGAATGATTTTCTGTGATTGATACTTTCCAGCGCGCAACCATCTCTTGTGTAAGTTCGTTGTCAGGCGAGAGGGGTTCTGCCTTGTCTGATTGTGAAGACTTCTTCCGCTTCTTCTTAGGCGAGCTGTCTTCTTCGCTGGCACTCAGTTCGTCAACTTCAGCAAGGTCTGCATCATCGAAATCTAAGGCTTCGGGGTCGTTCTCCTTCAAGAACTTGTAGAAGTCGGGGTCGTCCTTAGCGAGGGCTTCCATGGCATCCTTGCTCATGCCGAGATCACCATCGCCAAGCTGGGTATCGTCTTCTTCGTCATCGCTCGCAACAGGCTGTTCAGCGTCGGAGATTTCAAGATCGTCACTCGCATCATCGTCAGATTGGTCAGGTTGTGGCTCGTCTCTCTTGCGCTTCCCGAGTTTCTTGGATGATTTGCTAGCTTTCGGAGCTTTATCGACGATCTCGAATCCTCCGCTAAAAAAGTCGTCAACGCTCATCTCGTTAACATTGGCAGTTTTAGATGCCTTCGCCTTCGCTGCCCTCTCGGCATCCTCAGGGCCTTTGAAGAATTCGGCATCTGTCGCTTTCCGGGCTTGCTTCTTCGCCTTGAGTAGATGTTGCTGTTTTATCTTTGCGCCGGCTTTGCGCTTTTCCAGAACATTTTTTAGGTGTTTCTGCTCGAATTTCTTAGTCGACTTGAAATTCTTCTTAGCACCAGCCATGGCTATTCGACAACCGACAGCAAGGGCTGTGGGCTTCTGTTGAGGCTGGAATGTGGTGATCTATAGGAAGGCCTTTTGGTCCAGTCCAAATAGTGATTGCTCAATCACTTCCTCCATCACTCATTGTAGAAATTTTTAGTGGAGCTTATCGCGGGGCGTCTTATCAACAATGAACTAGCCCTAAAGGGGTAAGGCCTATAGATCAACACCACCCACCTACAAGTACAAGGTACTTACAGTAGGTACCTATCTGGGATGAGGCTTCAGATATTATGAGCTTCATCTCGCTCTTAAGAGGTAACCTCAGGATCTCGGTACCCTTCCACTCAACAACTTTGAAGCAACCTGCAAACTAGCGGATTCATGCCGTATTATTCTGAAGCTATATATAATCCTATTTTGCACTTACTTATTTTTTAGTACCGGCCATCTCTATATTCATCTCCAAAATGACTTCCAGACAAGCATATGCTCCAACACCTCACAGCTATGTGCCCAACACCACCATTTCCGCCACAATAAATCTCGACGAGGTCCGAACTACACATAAATCCTAGACGATTAGTAATTGCATGTAAATTAACAGAATATAGGAAGTGAAATTGGCTGAGACGCGAGCCGAGCGCGATTTACAGGATTCCCTTGCCGAAATCTTCTCCATCATCGTCACTTTGGACGAGCTTGAAAGGGCGTTTCTTAAGGATGCAATCCCGGAATCCGACTACACTGAAATATGCGAGAGATCTTTAAAACAGTACAAGTCTATCCTAGCTGATGAGACCGTAGCCAAAGCATTTGGTGGCCTTGAAGAGTTCAAGGCCGAATGGGATGTAAGTTACATTGTCCTGGCCCATGTCATCACCTATCTATTCGCGTGCTCATCGTTCATAGCTTGAAGTACCGAGAGCAACGGAAAGACTAAAGGTCGGCATGCCTTCAACAGCCGTTACCGCTTCCACAGGCACGGCTCCCCAACCAGCAGTCGCTGCCGACAACAAATCCGGACAGCTCATTTTGAAGGCAACAGAAGATTTCATCACGTTTTTAGATGCACTTCGTCTCGGTCTTCTCGCCAAGGACCAACTACATCCTCTTCTAACGGACATTATCCAGAGCGCTAATAAAGTCACCGATCGAGATTTCGAAAACAGGGGCAAGATCATTCAATGGCTGATAACCTTGAACCAAATGAAGGCGACCGAGGAGCTCTCGGAGCATCAAGCTCGAGAACTCGAGTTAGATATCAACTCCGCCTACGTAGGTTTTAAGAACGCCCTTTAAGGCGAAAGTTCTCGAATTGGCCAGCCGATGGCGTCCACCTCGCTTCTTCATTTAGAAGCCTTCATCGGTTATTGACCAGGTCTAGCATATGTAGTGGAACTATACACGATGAAGACTGTTCTCATTCACAGCACAAATTGCAATAGGGCGACGGCAGCATACATAGTACTGCTTTATATCACCGTCTCGGTATGGGTCGTCCTCGGGATTTACACTGTCTCTTCTGCAGCTATGAGTGGCCAACTTGTGTCATCCGCGGCCCCACTTGAAGGGCGCATCTTCTTCGTGATTCCATTGCTTCGTCCACCAGTTGAAGCGTTCACAAGTATCCTAAAGCAATCATCCGTATTTGCAGTATCATTCACACCATAGGCTCCCGTTGAGGCTCCCGATAGAAATCATGCAGCGCACTTTTCTTGCTTTCCAGCACAATGCCAATCTTCACAGTCTCCAAACGGTTGTTCGGGCGGTGAGATCGGTCGCGTCACTCGAGGAAGCAAATAGAGGTCTTTTCAAAGGTGCGAGCGAGGAGGATCATGTTTTAGTCACCGACCAAACAATATTTCACCCCCAAGGCGGCGGTCAACCATCGGATATTGGAGTAATGAGAGCTGCATCGGGGGTCAATTTCAATGTGTCAGCCGTTCGCATGAACGCAGTGACCGAAGGGGAGGTCTTCCACCTTGGCCGATTCGCCGACGGATCATCGCATTTCAATTCTGGCGAGACAGTCACACAAATCATCGATAGTGAAAAGCGCAATCTCTATTCACGCTACCACACAGCAGGACACGTCCTCGGTGGAGCAGTCCGGCACCTTCTTGAAAAAGAAGTCGCCAACTTTGACGAATTAAAAGCATCGCACTTCCCCGATTCAGCAGCGTGCGAGTTCCAAGGCCTGATTGAAGGAAAATGGAAGGACTCCATACAGGCGCGTGTTGATGAATATATCAACAAAGATATGCCGGTTGAGATAGATTTTTGGAACGAAGACGACTTTAGGGAAAATGGCCTGGAGAGGCTTATACCTAATCGAAAGGCAATGGGCATGGCAGATGACGAGAAATTTCGTGTCGTCAAGATCCTCGGTTGTGAAGTTTACCCATGCGGAGGAACTCACGTCGATAGCACGAAGCTCTGCGGTAAAACGAATGTCAAGAAGATTAGTCGATCGAAGGGCATAAGCCGCGTGAGCTATACGCTGCCTTAACAATTCGCGTCAACAGTAGTATCCACCGAAAATTTCCCCGAAAGTCAGTTGCCTCCAATGCGATACAGTCAATAGAACCCAACATATCATAGACCGAACCATAAGCCTCAAAACAGACACATGTGCGGTCCCCACTATATAATAAATATAGAGATGTGAGAAATGTTAAGCGGATAGATAATAGGCTCGAGTCCTATTAGCACTTTCCGGGAACACTTACGTCATCCGGAAAGATGGAAAAGAGTTAATAAATATACGCGTTCTTATCGAGTCGTCAATATAGATTAGGATTTTAGCGTGGAAGCGATGCTCGACGACAGTCTTCAAATCAGCAGTGTTCGTGGGACCATGAGCGGTAGTTAAGAGTCGGTTGCTTAATCAGAGCTCCATTCCCACTTCGACTCTTGAGCACGTGGCCTATATGTGGCTTGTCTAGGAGGCGCCTAAATCCGGTCCACAATAATTGTAACCATCGCAGATCTCGAACTAGGCTAGGTACTATTTGTTGAGAACCCGTGAACCTAGACAAGTCTGAACACCGGTTCTATCACAAAAATTGCCGACGGGTTGACAGTGAGCAGAAACCAGGAATCCAGCGATGTGGTAATCGAAACTTCGTCTGATTGGTTACCCGATCAGAGCAGTCGTCACACTCCCTGCTGGGTGTGAAGGGTTTCGACTACACGGGCTGCATTCAACAGGCAAAGGGAATGAGAATACTTAATTTCAACGCTGTGTCCAGCCTCATCTCATCCTCAGGACCTAAAGAAGGTATCGGGTATAGTAGCGTTGTATTACAGATAATGCTCACTAGAGTCGTGTCACTGTCTCAACTTATTCTGGCCGGGTGCATACAACCCTTCTCAACGGGTAGCCTGCATGTGGCCTAAATGATTGGCTCCTACAACATCCAATAGTTCAATCCCCGGCCTTGAGTTAAACTTAACCGCAGTAGACTTGATAGCGGGACCCTAATGCGGCTGGTCGTGTCAAATCAAGGGCTCTGAACCTGAACTCTTGCATACCTTAGGTGACTCGCGAATTGCTGCCCGGTTTTACCTGTACTCTGTCCGGCTCATATGCCGTACCGTTGTCGGTATGTGCCCACACATTGGCTAGGCGATCCGGTTGTACTCGGTACAACCTAGACTACGAGAATGAAGTTAGTGTTGAGGTACGTGAAAGTGTAGTATAATAACTCATCCCTCTTCACCTTTCCATCCCGGGTTCTTCTTCTCTCATGTACCGAATTTAATTGAGGGACTTACTACTTCAACATTGTGAAAGCAATCTCAACATTTAGCTCTCCCATCTACAGAAATGAGAGAGTATCATGGATTTTCTTGGTGGTAACATTTTGCCCCTTGACTCGGAGCTCAAAGTTTTTCTAGTTGGAATAGGAGCGTTCCTTCTCATTGGAGCATTCTTTTCCATTATTTCCGTCCAAAATGCCAAGGACAATGAGAATCCTACTCTCATCCAGTCTTTGTGGCTCTTCTTCTATTCCTGCTTCCTCAAGCCGCACAGAGGCGATAGTAAGAATAATCAGCAGGATGCCCTTGAGAGCTTCTACAAGTCGCAAGCTAGCGCCTATGACGCAACGAGGAAGCGTCTCCTCAAAGGCCGAGAGGACATGCTGGCCTTAGCAGCTGCCCAGCTTGCCTTCAGGGCTAAGGCAGTTGATTCAAACAACGCCAAGAGGATTTGGGTTGATGTTTGTGGGCAGAATCGACTCTCAAGCATCATGCGGCTAACTCGAATTACAGATCGGTGGCGGTACCGGCTGGAACATTGAAGCAATGTCTCAGTTCGTGAATGTGCCTACCTTTTTCGATAGCGTATACCTGGTTGACTTCTCGCCGTCTCTATGCGAAGTGGCACGGAGGCGATTCGCTAGACTAGGGTGGGCGAACGTTAAAATCGTATGCCAAGATGCAAGAAAGTTTCGCTTGGAAGACCATGAACTAGTCTTCCATAACGGACGTCCCGGCTCCCCTGGGGCCGGTTACTTCTCCCATGAGCAGCCAAGACATAGGGGGGCCGACCTTATTACCATGTCGTACAGCCTATCTATGATCGTAAGCACCTCTCTAAACACCGTAGGCAACGGGAACTAACCGCATCATAGCCTGATTACTACTCTGTCGTTGACTCTCTGGCCTCACTCTTAGCGCCGAATGGCATTGTTGGTGTGGTGGACTTTTATGTCCAATCTCAAGTCGATGTGAGCTTTAGGAATTACACGGGCGGCACCGTGGATCGCCATGTGAACTTTTTTGGGAGAGCTTTCTGGCGTGCTTGGTTCGATATTGATAGGGTCGCTCTCGAGCCCGGCCGACGTGACTACCTTGAATATCGCTTTGGTACGATTATCAGCGCCAATACTCGCAATTATGGACTTGGCGCGATTCCGTACCATATCTGGTTGGGTGCACCCAAGCAACCACTTTCATCTTCTCTCACGCACGAAATTGTGGAGAAAGTCGATGCCTTGGTCACCGAGTCGCCCTACCTTTCCCCTGTGAAACATTCGGAAGGATTATCTCGAGCGATAGAAAAGGGTGCCTCGGAGATTCGTTCCAAGGCTTTCGATGCCGCCATTGTAAACCTTTCGTCAAACCTACCTCTCCCTTCGTTCTTCTATCAGAATCATCACTATCGCATATACTATGACGACCAACTAAAGAAGCACACTCAGTTCAACGACGAGTATATTTACGCCTTCACCTGGGAAGACACCCGTGTTGACGAGCGGATCCTGAAGCTCAAGTCCGATGATGTAGTTCTCGCTATCACCAGTGCAGGCGACAACATCCTTTCCTATGCATTGCAGAGCCCTGCGAGGATCCACGCCGTTGACCTCAACCCGTCACAGAATCATTTGCTAGAGCTTAAGGTCGCTGCGTACCAATCGCTCGAGTATGAGGATTTCTGGAAGATTTTTGGGGAAGGCAAACATCCTGACTTTCGGTCTCTGCTTATCACGAAAATGTCCCCTCACCTGTCTAGTCGTGCATTCCAATACTGGCTGAGTAATCACCGCATCTTCACTAAGAATCGAGGTGGCCTCTACGACACCGGTGGTTCGAGGCATGGAATCCGAATCTTCCGCTGGATTACGCAAGTCTTCGGATGCCGGGCCGCCGTCAAGGCTCTCCTTACCTCAAAGACCCTCAACGAGCAGCGCGAGGTCTGGCGCAATCGTGTTCGCCCCGCGCTGCTATCTCGCCTCGTGTCCAGGTTCGTCGTGAGCCAAGAAGCATTCCTCTGGACTGCGCTAGGTGTGCCAAAGAACCAGCTCGCCATCCTCGAGACAGACCACGCAGTCTCCAAGGCAGTTTGTGGCCCGGACCCGACGGCTAAGAACACGCGCTCGCACGCTATCTGGCAGTACATGGTAAACACACTTGACCCTATGGTAGAGTCTACACATATCGCCGCAGATAACCCCTACTACCTCGTGTGTCTCGACGGCAAGTTCTCAAGACAGTGTCATCCGGATTACCTATCTCCGAAAGCCCACGCGCGCCTCTCACGGCCCGACGCACTTGATAACTTGCGCATCCACACGGATGAGATCGACGAGGTTCTCGCTCGCATCGCACCCGGTACGCTTACAGTCGCTGTTGTCATGGACAGCATGGATTGGTTTGACCCGGGATCGAACGCCGCAGCGTCGCAGATCACGAAGCTCAATCGCGCGCTCAAGATGGGCGGGCGTGTCATGCTGCGTTCTGCTGGCCTGAAGCCGTGGTACTTGAAAGAGTTTGCGCAATTGGGTTTCACGACGAAGTGCATGGGCTCCCGCGAGGAAGGCACCTGCATCGATCGTGTCAATATGTACGCTTCGTGCTGGATCTGCACGAAGAGGGAAAACCTTGCGCCGCCTACTCCGGAGATGGATTCCATTTCTGGTGCGGAGATCTCCTCTCTCAAGATCTGAAGCAGGTGAGTTCCGCGTTAGGTTGGGATGCTTCAACCGAGGGTTGATAAAGGGGTTGTTTTAGGGTGTTTGTTTGATCCCATCGCCACGGAGTGGAGGCATCAGTGACTACCAGTGCGAAGAATGATTGCAGATTGATATAGTTTTGCGATGCATATGAATGATAGGGTTTCGTGTCTACTATCTTCCACCTTCTGCACGATTCCTTGATATGAAAGTTCTCCCTTGCAGGTACCTTTACTCACTCGTAAGACGTCCATTCTCCTTGTAGCATAACTGTCTCACCCCAGAGGGATTTAGCCATACTAGGAAAGAAAAGAGAGCGAGAAGGGGACGTATAAAAGTAAACCCTTTCACGAGGCTAGCCGACATAAAATCTCCGACACGTCACTCATCGCATCACCACATAGCAGTACCAGCCAAAGAGGCTCTAAACGCTAACAAGGTTGTGAAGAATTGCGGGCTATATGCTACACGCGACTAGTTAAAGTAGCGTTGTTGGTTGCTGTGCTGCCCTAGTCCGCAAGTAGTTTGTGGTGTAATTGTCAGAAACACAACCTTAGACGGCGCGATAGCTCGGTAGATGAGTTTCGTGTTCTCGCACCAAACAGCATTGAACTGACGATAGGTTATTACGAGAGCATATGTTTGTTATATCACTGGCCAATACGTACTAGGATTCAGTTTTACCTCGAGTCCGACCAATAGAGTTTGAAACCATATGTGATGTATTAGGCGACCGCGTCTTCCATGTTACTAATGCATTACAATATGACTAGTCCGCTTCTTTACTTATTTTACCGTAAAAGGGGGAAGAAAAATAGCTGTTAGCCTAGATATAACCCTATTTATGAATATCCTTATGTTTTTATTAATCTCGAACTCCTACGGCAGCTTTGAGTCTCGAAGCAGATCTTGAGTTATACATGTTTTAGTACGCCTAATAAAATTGTATTTAAGTCATTTTATTTTCACCTGCCATCTGCTCCTTCTTCTAATTGCTATTACTTATTGTTTCCAGTATGTATACTGTAAGGAGAACACAGAGTACGGTGGCCGTTGATAGCTACGCCATAGTACTAGCATTATTGTTGCAGCCACAGCATAAACCGCCATCAGATACAGCTTGTGTATCTACTTAAATTATTAGGTGCTTTAATTATACTAATGAGTCTACAGCACAAAGGTTCTTGAGTAATACTCTTGCAGTTGTGATCCCAAAGTGTCAACAAGCCAAGTCAAAAGGGGTACCTCGGCCATAGGTATCAGAGATACAAATATCTACCTAGATGTGTCTACCTAGGCAACTAATAGCTACGGGGACAGTACGATAGTCCCTAGCGCTACAAATACACATTGATCTATGCGCGCGGAATATTTGCGGTTGTTACTGATGGCAACATAGGCTACAAAAAAATTTCAAATGTACAGTTGATTAGGTCCAGCAGGATAATCAAGCAATAATCACAGTCTTGTTAGCTTTAAAATAGAATTGTTACTGATGCAACATGGGCCCCCACGCCGACAACAATAGACACCTCTCTAACAACCTGACTAGAAGTGTTTGCATGGGATTTTCTAGCCTAGCAGCGAATTGGTCACATACCCTAACTTCAGCTAATTCTACTCAAAACGTCCTGTGTGCTTCAAATACCAAGAGAGTTGCCAGTTTCTGGAACCCGTCTTCGCGTAGAACCTGCCACCGAGGTATCCAAAATCTACGCGCCCGAACACTGTCGCGACAGCGCACGGAAGAATCAGCAAGATGGCACCCTTCTTCAATAATATATTACAAAGGGTGCACCTTCACTCATCCAAGAGCAGCGATTGCTCACACCCCCGAGTTCCACCCGCAGTGGAAGTATTAGACCCAGATGGCGATATGTTACTTCTCGTCGGAAAACAAAAGTGCACCAATAGATCCTGCACCGATGGTCAAACCAAACAGACAAACGCAATCTGCTTCCATGTCAATTCGACCATCATAGCAGGTGCCTCACCAGCTTTCGGGTTCGTCCTGTATAGCCCTAGTGCAGTGACCACGGGAGACGGTCTGGACTGGATTGTCGAGCTCCCTGACGACGACCCGCAGGCTATGCAGACCATCATCAACATCCTCTACGGACACTTCCCTGTCACAATATCCGACGAGCATGTGAATATTGAGCGGCTCCTGCACCTCACTGTTCTTGCCGACAAGTACGATCTCGTGCATCTTTTCTCAGAGTGGTCTACTCAATGGGTGTCGGATATGGAATGCTACTGGGTTGGTCGAAAGTTTGTCGGACAATCGACCGAGGATCTAGAATCATTACTTTGGATATTTTGGGTTCTCGGGCATGAGCCATTGTACACCTACATGATATTGCAGATCGCCTTTCATAGCGAGCTCGACGCCGCCGGAAAACTGACGGATCCTGCCGAACAACTCTGCTTTACCAATGAGTTTCACGAAGTTCCCGTGCCGCCATGCGCGCTTAGTAAGTCAATCGCACAGTCAGAAACTCCTGTTGAACAGATGGCTAATATCTGGCCTATTCATCGTTAGTCGAGATCGGTCATTCGCGCATAGAGGTGCTTAAGATGATCCGCAGAGATATCAAGGAGACGCTCGAGGAACACCTTCATGGCAACCAGAACAAGAGTTGGCTTCGCTGTAGGCGAATGGACGGCGAAAATGACTGGGCCTGGCGCCGAAGTATTCTCATAGCGTTTATGGAGATGCTAGATAGTGAAGGAATCTGGCCATTGCCATCTGCCTACGCGCTCACGGCAAGCCCCAGGAGCCTGGTGGAGATATTCCGCGTCAATCCTAGCATTCCGTCCTTCATTCATCACCATAATGGCCGTTACTGCGACGCTGGGGGAACATTCTGGGAGCGTATCGAGAAGCTCCTTCGCGAAGTCCGCTTCACTCTTCCAGCGCCGTCCGCTAGCCGTCTTCGTGAACAGGCAGCAAAATCTGGGCTTGAGAGCCACTTTAAGTCGATGCGTCCGAATATCAATCCAAATAAGGGAGACTGGAACATGAAGGAAATCTTGGAGTTCTAGGAAGCCACCACCGAGATCGGACGTGTTCTTTCTGAGCAATAATCGCACTAACTGCGGTCAAAGCATTAGATTGTATTGGTGGATACGAAGCAGATTAAGAAGGGCTCTTAAGGGAAGTGAAACGGGATGGTTAATTGATTAGTGTAGAGGATACGGTCGAGCTTCACATACAGGACCTTTTGTCTGGAAAACTCAGGTTTACGAAAAAGTACGTAGAGCTTGCAAGATTGTAATTCTCGTACACCTCAATAATAAGAGTCCGTCGTAGAGATACTTATGTAATCGCGTGCAGGGTTCATCTCCTGCCAAGATTCTGCGCTGGTCTGTCATTTTTAAACTGTCTCCATCTCTTCACCCCTCCTCCACCTATTTAACATTTACAACTCAATGTCACTATGTTTCACGATGTTAAGCGCTTAGCCTGGCGCTCATGAAGACAACATTTCTTCTTGTTGGGCAATTTCATGGCGCGTCGCTTTTTCATTTGAGCTTGGCTAAGGACTCTTGGAGGGGTAGTGTATTGTCTTGGGGCATAGTAGCCAAGATACTGACTGTAGCGAAACGAGGCACCGATTATGCCAACATCCTCAACGCCATGATTTCCAACTTCATTATTCCTGATTGCCACTTTGAACATGCGAATTTGACAAATTATTTGCATCGACTTTCGCTCAAGGCCAGAGCGTTGAAACGGCGATATATCAAGAACGCCATCAGGAACACGAATACCGATTCCTGTCGGCATCGGCGTCGGTATACAACTAACCACCGTCTTTACATAACCTTACCGTAAACAGCAATAATGTTCCGTGACAAGAATCCTCGAACGTGTGAATACAATGAAGAAGAACAGGCGCCGACGCGTCCACATGGTTTTATCTGACCTTCTGATTGCCTGATGATAGACTTGCGGTTGAGATAGGGGTCGAATCTCAAACCTCCCTTGTCAGGGCACTGTCTCAACCCTGGCCCGACCCCTGTCTTACTCACCCCAGCAGCCATTAGCAGCACAATCTTGCGAGCCTCAAGTCAAGCTGCGTCTCCGTCCCTGGTTAAAAGGTATCCTCATTAGTCACTAATATCATGCAACCCAGGCCTTCGACGAAGACGGCCAAATTCGCGCCGACTGCCGTTATCAATCTGCCGCCGTACTAGTAGTTCTACCTAGCTCAAGACTTAGCTGGGTAGCGCAAGACTGATGGCGACACCCCCGGTCGAAACGATCTCCAGACTACATGCGTCTGGCCTTGCTTCCCTCATCCTGGAGTTTCATTCTTTTCTTAGCCTTTACGCGTCTTTCTCTTCTCACTCACCCAGTGCCAACTCTCCCATGAGCTGATATTCTCCGTGATATCGGCGAACTTCTCTCTTCGTTTCTATTCCGACGTCGTGGTCATGTTTTGAGGTGATACTACCGCTCCTTTAGTTTCCCCCATCTCAGCCCCGGCTCGCACCAGTTCTTTTCAAGAAACATTCCGGAATGATTTCATTTTCAAATTCGTGAAGAATAATTATCCAAAAAACTATTGTTTATACATACATTACGTTCTTTGTGATCGGGTTGAACCCATACTTTCCGTAACGGCTGGCCTGTTTTATCACACTCATTGATTGTATCGCGGAGTCGCAAACCGATCATCTCACGAGGGTTTCTCGCCCAAGATCCTCGGTCAGGATGAGGAAGCTTTATTCGGGATTCGTGCTACTGGCTCTTGGCGCCCTATCGCCGGTACAGGTGCGTATTGCGATGATCGATCTGAATAGGCGAAGACTAATGGGCTGTAGGCCGATAGGTACAAAGTTTATGATCAACCTGCGAAGCGCTCCCTTTTGCAGGATCTTTTGGACAGACTTGGTAGAAATAAGGACGGCGATGGACAGAATGGCGCCGACAAAACTGTCACCGAGACTATTCGGCAGACCATTACGGTTGGCGGTGGTGGGCTAGGTGGAGTGTTCAATACTTCGGTGCCAACTGCGACTATGACGGCGACGGTTACGGTCACACAGGCCGCTGAGGGCACTACAGAGTAGGTCAAACAAAGTCACAAGCGGTAGCATGAAGTTGGAGGCTGACTTGGTCGACAGGCAAGTAACAGTCACAGAGATGATGACTACGACAATGATGCAACTGATTGCCTGTGGGACAGCTTTTGGGATCCCAATCCCGGAGTCTGAAGCCTCAGTTATCGCGTCCTCCGTGGCTCAAGTCGTCGCCTCCGGACAGGCGGAGCTTTCCTCAATAGCGGCCACTTCATCAATTCCGGTCACTGAGACTTCCGCGGCTATAACGACTTCCGTGGCTGTAACGACCTCCTCGCTGGATCCTATACCTACAGCTATTGGTTCGACTAGTTCCATACGTAAGATCTCATCGCCTTTTAGCTCTTGTATCCTATGAGTACTTAAGTAGTTAACTAACACCGAAGCTGCACAGCGTTGGTAGAATTGCCTTCGCAGACATCTTCAATTCCCCCATTGGATTCGTTGCCAACATCTCTCTCAACCGTCGTACTCCCAAGCACGTTGAGCACGGTAACGACTCCGGTATCGAGTTCGGCAGCTGTAGACTCTAGCACATCAGACGCAGCAGACACGGCATCGGTTCCAGCATCGAGTTCATCGCCGGCCGTTGTGGATTCCAACACACCAGTAACATCGGCTACGCCGGAAGCCACTTCATCCTCCATAGAAGAGTCCTCGGTAGCCACAACTTCAGCAGCAGAAACGACTTTAGTAGCAGATACAACTACTGCAGCAGGCGCTACTTCAACAGCAGACGCAACCTCAGCGACAGACACGACTTCAGCAGTAGTCACGACCTCGGCAGCAGACACCACAGCTGCCGGTGCATCGTCGATCGCATTACCCATCCAGTCGACTCCGTCCGTGGCTACGACGACAGCAGCAGTGGGACAGTCATCGATCGCACTGCCTGCGCAAGAAACCCCCGCCGCCGCTCTCTCCGACGTCAACCTCGCCCCCGCAGTCACGGGCGCCCTTACGGCGACGACGTTCGCGGGCGCGAACGAAGGCCCACCGATCGATTTCAGTGGCATCGATCTCAACTCTGTGATTAATCTCGGCCCTGTTGCGTAATTCCGCGATTAATGCTGGTAAATCCAATAATTTTAAGGGGGGAGGGAAGGAAGGAGTTGGAGATGCAGGAGGAATCGAGCACTTAAGACTTTTTCTACCCGTTACCTGTTTTGATATATATAAATGTAAACCTTCTAGATTCAATATCGAGAGACCCCTGGTGGAGAATACTTCTTTTCTTGGTTATATAATGCAATATAAACATCCGACTCTATGCCGCGCTCAGATACCTGAGGAAAATCAATCGTATTTGTGACAGTGTTCTTTGTATCATAGTCTAGGTCACGTCCTATAACCGTAGATTTAATTCGTGATATTGCCAACAGAGTACCGAGACATCGTTCGCGGCTACCTTAAACAGCAAATTCATTCAAGGGGTATCATAAGTCTAATTTTTCCCTTCGAGTTCAAAACGCCGAGTTGTTTCCTTTATAAGAAATGCATCATATGCCTGTTTCTCCGTCTTCCGTTTGTTTCTTCCGCAAGGCGGCTTTCATTTTCTTAGCTTGGCGTTTGCTCATAGGCTGTTCCTCCCCATCCGGTCCCGGGTTTATGCTTCCATTTGCGTCTCCGGTAGCAGAGGTTTCGGCGTTGTCGCCATTCTTTCTTTTCTTCCCCAGGCCGCTCGGTTCCTGGTTCTTATGTTTCTTGTCATTCTTGCCCTGTGCATTTCCAGAAGCAGATTCAGCATTATCATCACCGGCTTCAGCCATCTCGACGTCAGTTGGCACACGATCAGCAACGCCAACGATATCAATGACACCTCGGAAACCACTGCGCTTCAGTCCTTCGTTAACGACGACGCCTCGTGGTAGCAGACCTAGTCCCTCCGTGGCACGGTCTGTCGACAAACCCCACATATGAAGAAGGTTTATAACATCGGCGGGCCCGCGCAGGCCCAGCACGGATCGTGCCTCGCTACTTAACACAATCCCACGGCCGCAGGTTGCGCGAATCAATGACGAGACATTTCCAATGAAAGCCCCACGAGCGCGGGCGTCGACACCTAGCCCTATATTGCCAGCCTGGGCGACACCACCATCCTTCGCGCCCTTAGATACGAGAACATGTGCAGGAGCCGGCCCTTGCAAAACCTGTGAGTAGCACACCTCGAAGCGAATACCGCGATTCACAGCGAACATGCAGGGTTTCGGACGGAAGGTAAAAGGCTGGCGCACCGTCAGGTCCAGCGATATGAGGGATATATCATTAAGGCTCTGGCAGGCAGCGGAGAAACTTTCATCGGTTTGGGGGCGCACAGCAAGGATGTCGTACGCAGAGGCGAGCTGTGGTAGACGTTGATGTTGTGATGTGTCATTAAGGACGACGGTCGCGCGGCGAAGGATGGTAGGGAGTTTAGATTGAGAAGAAGAGGAGGAGGAGGGTAATTCGAGTTTCGGAAGCAAACTGGTGATGTTGGCCGGTACTGGCGTCCCAATGGTGTGATTCACGGCTACGACGTCGTAGCCTAAGGATGCGCTAAAGCGGAGAGTGCGGTCGAGTTCTGCGGCGGTCGTGTGGGGTGACCAGGCGATGTTGAGGTCGTAGAGCATGTTGATGGAAATACCAGTGGGCACGAAGCCCGCGGGGGCATAAGACGAGGATTGAAATGCAATTGAGTGTTGGTCGTCGCTGTGTTGGAGGGGTTGAAACTTGAAGTGGTAAATTCTATCTACAGTTACTGACAGACAAATTTCTTATCGGATTGAGTTCTCCTTGAGTATCTATAGTATGTACCGCTTAGTACTGGGTCTACATGTAGGTACTAGTCTGACTATATGCGTATATGTGGCTACATATGTACATACATGTATGTAGGTACTTGGGTATAAAGAGCTCTTGTGGGGTAACTAGTTACAGATGAGCTAAAAGCGAATACCAATAGTGCTGTTAGGAATTGAACCTAACTCGCTATTTAGCTCAGACGGTAGGTGTTACTTAGGTACACTAAGTACCTATCGCAGGCCGTCAGTGGCATCATAATACATGTGTGTAAGTACCTATTACACAGGCTTCTGCACGGGCAATCGGCTCCTCTCTTTCAGCCCTTCAACAATACTGGTCAGCTCCATCCTAGCGTTCTTGGCTCTGACATCTCGGCTCCATATGGCGCAGTCTCAGTGACGCGGCATCCACTGCTGCATGTCGCTCCATCAGCCATGACAGAACAACGCATCTGTGTCGCCCGAGTCGGCCATCTCATACGATAACATACCTGACACACCCTGATATTTACCTATTACATTTCATCCTTATTCCGCGACCTTCATAATCTCCTGCGACGCGAGAGCGGCCTAAAACGACAGAATTCGGATTCCCAGTCTCAACGCCATCGCACTCTATCTACATCACCTCGGGAACCATCGCACACCGAACGTCGCCTCAGCCGCATTCGCCGAACCATGTGTCTGATCTTCACCTGTGGCGAGCATACCTTCCGCAAGGAGGTTGAGGGTTACGAAGGCCTCACTTGCCAGTGCCACAACTGCGGCAACTATGCTGCCCATGTCATCAAGAGCAACCCGTGGTTTACGTTTTGTTTCATTGTGAGTGCATCCCTCCCATTGCCTCCTCTTTCTCGGTGCTCTACTCTTATCTCCTACCTATACATATGGGGCCGTGCTGTAGGCATACACGAATATAGAAGTAAATAGTAGATATGCTAATCCGTTCATCGCATAGCCTGTCTTACCTCTCTCCTTCAAAGGCTACCACGATGTCGTCTGCCATGTCTGCAACTTCGCCCAGCCACTTGAGAACCGGCCTGATGTCATGAACATGAAGGGTGGTGGTAACAATATACCATTGCAACATCAAGGCCCGCCACAAGGATGGGGTGGTCCGCCACCTCACGGTCAACCACCCATGCAATATAAGTGATACGACTACCGGAACCAGTAGGAATGATCTCCAAGGAAGATGAAGCATACGGATGAGTTAGCATAAGAGCATCAATAGCGGGTGATGAACGGCGGAGATTTTCGAGGCACATAATATTCGACGGCGCACTGATGGACGTAAGGGAATGTTACATAGGCAAAAGAGCTTATATGCAGCTCATGCCGCGGCGTTTGGGGATGGACAACCGTCTTTATTAATTCTATAACCACCAATACCAGCATAGCAAAACGCGCTTTGCGTACCAGATACGTCGACAGGTTTCCTCTTAGTATTAATGACATATTTCAGTATCTTGCCTCTTGTCTCTTACTACCAAGTAAGCGTGCTCATAATAGAGCTAGATAAAACCAGACAGACATAAACTGTGAGCTAATGCAAACTGATTTCAGCACACTAAGTGTGTGTTTGTGAGCTATCGACAGCGAAAATATAGGACTACAAGCAGCTAGCGGTTTAAATGGCTTCACGAGACCGAGCAAGTGTGCGTATCATAGAGTACCTCGAGCGTCTCGTCGCCAACATGTCAACCTTGCACTGCGTTCCCGGGATATTTTCAATACTAGCCTTCACATCGCCGTCTCCGATAAATGTGGCTATCCTGCTAGCGGGAGTGCTATGAGGTAATAGTATAAGGTATGCAGAGACAACGATATTTCCCCTATATTCGAGAACGGCATAACGCCCTGTTGGTTATCTCAATCGCACTAGTCCTGGCCAAACCATCGAACTCTTCCAGTATATTGCTAGGAAAATATGACCGCTACATCTTGAGATTCATGGACGAGCCATCCTACGGAACAGGGGGGCAAAAGTAGGGCAGAATTTCATATGCCTGATATGCCTATTAGAGATGGCACTTGTGATGGATACAGACATCGCATAGCATCATTCCTTAAGAGTTGACCCATTCTAGCTTCGAGCTTTGAGCTATCCGCGCCTATCAGCACACCAGCGTATCCGTTCTAGTCATATTCAGCAGTTCCGCAGATGAACACACTTATGAATAATACTCTCACAGCGAAGGCCAGATCCTACTTGAGAATAGCTAGGCTATATAATCACTTGATAATGTGAGGCATAAGAGCAAAATCGGCCTTATTATAAAGTAAGAAATAAAGTCGGAGGATATTAGAACCCCAAAATAAAACATGCCCCAAACACAACATGGAAGCAGTCTTCTTCACTGGTGGAATAATGTCTAAGCCTTGCTCTATGGCCAAATTCAACGTAGCTTGGAAATGGCACTTTACTCTGCTGCCTCTTAGTATCGTTCGACCTCCTATAGTAAGGATGTCTAGGACGCTTGTTCAAGTGACGTGTTTGTTAAGAAGATGTGAAAGACGGCCTGTTCCCGAAAGGGGGACAGCTAGGTATCCTCATCCCGGGTATAGAATGCCTTACTACTTGTGTTATCGAATGCCCCTTTTTGTTCTGTGCCACTCGGATAGGCAAAACTATCTTGTTAGCGTAGTATAAGCAAATGGCTACATTTACTATTGATAGATGTTGCTTATTTTTTTAATATATAACTCATAATATATCCTTTTTAACAATATCCTATATTTCACCTGTATTTCAACCATCGCACAGCCTGTGGGACAGGCTATATATGATAACCAAGCCGAGTCATGAAGGAAGGTTCTCCACGTCACTCGGCCCTACCGACGATATCAATCTCGACACTGGACCAAATTGCCACCTAATTGGTTAATACAATAACCTCAGGTGAGATGGCCGAGTGGTTGTGGCGCCGTGTTCAGGTTCACTGAGCAATCAGGATCACTAAGCATTTCGCGGTGGAGCAATCCGCGTGGGTTCGAGTCCCACTCTCATCATCAACCGTGTTCTTCTGACGAAGAACACCATTCCTTTTGATTCTTTTTTGTCCGAGTAGGACCGGTAACCTTTTTAGGTTTGTAGAGGTGGTTGTGGTGTATTATTCGGTTAAGTTAAATGTCTTTATTTTCCCTTTCTCTTTATATCTTGACGCCGTGGGCATTTTAACCGTTTAAGGTGCTTGCTTGTTATGTGTTGTTTGCCCTATAATCAATCCAATTTTTTACTCGATACAGTCAATTCAAGGTTAGGAGCAAGTAACCTCCCACATTTACTCAACAAATAAACAAGTAAACAAGTTAATACCTTAAGAATCAGTGCTACGCGTGTACTATCTACTATACTCGCTTAATTGGCTTCTCTCATGTCGGGAATTTTTGTACGCCCGTAATGTGTTAGCTAGCATGCATGGTCTATCTCATTCATACCTGGACATACGCATCCCGTCTCCGTATCCATAACCAAGTTAGGGCTAGGCTCAATTCGATGATTCATCATGGCGACCAAACGATCGCGCAGTCCAGAATTGGTGTCGAATCCCTTCATCAAGAAGAAAAACCTGCAATGGAGCATCGATATCACTGGCTTACCCCATGATGCTGCCAGTTCAAACAACTCCGATGAGGACGAAGAGCTGCCACATCTCCAAGATCAGAACCAGCCAACCACCTCCGCCATTGAAGCCGGGAAAGCTAGCATAGATGACCATTTCAACTATTTCAGTGCGCTTCTAGCTAAAACTGCTTTGTCGCCATTCCCTTCGGGCACTCCTCGTCTCTCTGTAGAAAGTTATCGAAAACTATACGAGGTTAATGCTGGAAGCCCTCGGGGAGCACACTTTATCATCCATCAGCATGACCATCCGATTGCGGGTACGCATTACGACCTAAGACTGCAAATCAATGAAACAAGCAGTGTGTCGTGGGCTATCATGTACGGACTCCCTGGAGATCCGAATAGTTTTCGGCTGAATCGAAACGCGACCGAAACTCGGATACACTGTTTGTGGGTAAGAGTAGCTTCCTCGCCCACCACTAACAATGCGTCCGTAACATCTTCAACCAATATACTAACGGTCAACAGAATCATCTTATTGAGACAGCCTCTCACGCCACCGGATCCATCCTCATCTGGGATACAGGAACCTACACTGTCTTACCAACAGAGCGCCATCACTTACGGGATGACTCACAATCCTCAACAGACGAGGACAGCAGCTCGCCGCACCTAACGGAGCAGCAAAAGTTACATCAAGCGTTTGCAACACGAAAGATCCGAATACAGCTTCACGGCACGCGACTGCCATCACCCTATGTGTTGAACCTACGTCTTACGCGTGAAGAGGACGCCGTAGGCCGAGCACGCAGAACACATATTCCTAAGACGCGACGGAGACGCGGCGCGCCATCCGCACTCTCAGGCAGGGTAACTAGATCTGCTTCTAAACGCAAGAATGCGCCTGAACCTAGCACGAGTTCGGACTCGGAAACCTCTGCTCCCTCCCGACGAAGCATTGGAAGGCAACAGGAGGGTATCAGAATCGACGGTAATGACGAGGACGACGCAGAAATCGTGCATGCTCCCGCTGAGCAGGTTAGGGAGGACGAGAAGAATATTTCCGCTACCGAACGAGAATTACGCGAGCTTGAGGACAAAGAGGTTTGCAGGACCAATGCTTACCTAGGCGCAACGAACTCTATCGGTAGCGTACACCAGCGGCGATGGTATCTATCTCTAGATCGCGAAGCAAGTGGATTTGCGAAGCGACGAAGAGAAGGGAGGACAGTTTGGGAAAGCGCAGACGTTCATCCTGGCGCATCAGCGGAGAGTGCTCGGAAACCAGAAGATAGCAAAAGGAAGAAAACGGATGAATACGAAGCTGTCACGCCACGACTGACCTATCCATTCTACGTTCGCGGCGTCGACTACGAGCGAAGTGTCGTTACGGGACGGCGTGGCGACGAAGTCCTAAGGGATGAGGGAGTAATTGGGTATGTCGGGCGAAAGGGGTGGCAAGCGATTTTAAAATAGGCTTTGTTGAGTGTTTCTACCGTCACGTATCACCGTCGCCATTACCACAGATTCTCCGCGCGGGATCATATGTTCCTTCATAAACATGACTATTGAAAGGCCAAAAACCTTTTGACTCAGAATTTCACGGTCTGCCCGTTCAATACGAGCGCTCAGGGAATTGATATGTCTCCTCCGGACTTTGATGTCAGGAAACGTCTCTTTGCAGTTGTTATTGCAGGGTTTGAATAGAATAGACTAGACTCGTGCCTTGAAGTCTTCTTACTAACACACTGTTTCGTTTGACATACCATTGAAGATCTATCTCGGTACATGATGAATGCTAAATTACTGATATAGGTAAAGGCACAATCAATTGTATGCGACTCCAAAGATCTCTACTAAACTACCTAGGTATCTTCTATTTCTGAGCTTAAAAGCTGCATGTTCACTAATATTATTCATGTGGTACCAATATTCCCAATCAGGGTCTCAGCTCAAATATATGCTCATTTAAATAACTACATATAGTCGAGTGCCGGACTTGATAACATCTGACTTTAGTCGGTAGTATCGTAATATTGTTCTGAGACTGTTTTCCTTGTTAACCCTCAGCCGGACCGGTCTGTTGTAGATCCTTCACTCGAGGACAGTGTAGAGAGGTCGGAGTCTGTATCACTCCAGTCTTCCGGAGAGCCTATTCTAAACTCCACAAGGGTCCCTGAATCGGAGCCAGTGTGTAAAGATTTATTCAATTTCTTTGGGAAACTGGAAACCGGGATTGACTTAGCAGTCCTCATAACATTGGTCCTAAGTCGGTCCACGTCAATAATGACGGAATCCTCACTAACCCGGATAAGAAGCCTAGAGCTGGGATTCTTAATGTATGGTAGCATATTCATTTTGTGCGAGGCACCGCTTCTTTTCGCATCCTCCATGCTTATCTTCTCACTCGCTAGAGAAGATCCTTCTATGTATATGCCGTCACCCTTGATCTTGAAAACACGGTCCAGATCCTCACTCCAGCCAGCCAAACTTACCATGGCCGCATAATGCATTCCGCGGAATATGGGCCCATGGCCAGTTGTTTGCACACCCACGCCGTTAAAGTCGTTCCTTAGACATCTGGGACACTGGCAGACGAAGACCTTCAAGAATGCGTGAGTTAGTTCGTGGACCAAGGTAGCCACAAGTTCCGAGAGGGCAGCCGGTTGCTCATTTCTCCGTTTGTCCAAGGCGATTTTAAACCTGAATGATCCATCTTTGGTTTCCATGAGATTACAAAATCCAAGTACGCGCGTTCCGGGCGGGAAATGGATTAGTGTGAATTCTTGAGATAATGGGGTGAGAGATCCAAAGAAGAAGAATTCATCCAAATACGCCTTCAGCGTCTTCATTGTGGAGTATAGATCTGTATCGTGGAGCTCCGCGATTGGTCTTTTCGCCTGGGTCTCGAAAAGCTCGATGAATTCCCTTTTAGCATGTCTCTGATGAGATGTCAGGTCCTCATTCCTAATATCATAGAAGCTTGCCACGGTACAGTTCAGAAGATCTCGTGCTTTGTACGCACGGACTTCTAGAGATGGGCGGACATTGTGTCTGTTCTTATACGCATATGGCTTCAGATGCTTAGTAAAGTATGTTTTCACATTAGTCCAGGTCTTGCCAGACATTGTGGAAATGATAGACACGAGATCAGTCCAGAGCAAACTCAATGTAAATCCAGAATCAAGTTCGGATACAACGGCGGTACCCTATTGAGACTATTACATCGGGGTGGGAGAGGCTATTTAAATTGAGTTAACTCCATACGAAGTATCTTCGAGAAGCGCTGGCAGTGACTAGTGGTGATGCAGACTAATCTAGTCCAGTCTAGATTCTGAATATGTAGATATTGCTGTATAGTATCTCTTGGTAATACTCACTCAAAGCACCTGCTTTGTTCTGGATGAATTTGCACATAAAAACTAGTAACTACAATGAGAGTCTTCAACAACTCGTTTAGAATCTAGAACTGACTACCTACTTTGAATATTTATCTTTATATTCGTACAGGAAGAACATGATACACTTCTCTCTCTTACTCTACTACTCCAATCTATGGTTTACTTAAAGCCAAGTCTAACACCCTATGTTTAAAATTATACACAGGTGCAAGAGTATAAAAGATGGAGAGGAGGGTGTCTAAACACTAATAAAAGGCTGATGCTGTTCCATGCCGGAGGTCTCGCCAAGTTCAATGTGATAGAACTGTTGAAAAGGAAATATGTTGCTTTATCACAAATAAGGAAAGCGCGAGAGAGATGGGAATTAGTGTTTACTACATGTTTAGTCGGATAGCAGTTTAATTACATACCTATGTTAATGAAGTTTGCACTTGTATTGTACTGGCCTCCTTCTTGTGCAATGTCTATTGTCCCATTCAAGTATTATGGCCTTAGACAGTTCGGGCCAGGTAGCTGTAGAGCTAAACAGAAGCTATAAAAAAGGGTTTGTGGGTAAAATGCTGTATTCACACCTCTAGAGAAAGCACATACATCTACTCTACTTCGAATACCTCGGCACCAATTCAAGACAAGGTTCTTGATGAAATTCATTTCTGTTTCTTTTACAATTCTTATCATCTTTCATAGGCTGCATCGGTCATCTTGTGGCAGCCTATCCCTCGGGTATAGTACATCTCGTGGCTGCCAACTTTACGCGTCTGATAGCCTCACGCGACGGTTGGTCTCGCACCCATCAGTCTTGCGCGTCCCTATCCTTACAATCAATTTCTTTTTGATGCATTCATCATATACAATCCCCGTCATTTGCATCCAAGACACTCTTTCCAAGGCACAGAAGACTCCGATATTATATACCACAATATCATATACTACCCTGGTGCTAAATCTGAAACCATGAAATTAAAGCTACTGAGGAAAACGAAGGACGCGAATGCTTCGCCGCCACGCAAGCTAGTGAATAGGGAAATCTTGTGGAGAAAAATCAAGGAAGTACCAGGTCAGTCGCCGGAATCTCGTTCCCCTTTTTGACCGGCCTCAGAAACATAAGTTCCCTGATCGAGAGTTTCCTACTCTTGTTGTTCCTGCAAGCACCTGGAAATCCTTTCCATGCTGTACCATCGCACCAAGCACTGACCCCGATTACCTGAATAGTCATCGAAATACCGAAAGTGCTGTGCCTCTATGCAAACTGGTGGATATGGCGTGAGCCAAAGACTCCTGACACAGGGCCACATCCAGCATGGCCAGGATACACTGGAGTGGGAACAAAGCTAGACTTCAGGCTCCGGACACAGGCCTACGAGTCCAAGCCTCTTGTCGAAAATACAATCTTCAGCTTCTTCCCAACTGATAACGATCGCAACCTAACACCAACGCAAATCTCGGCTCGGACGGAGATAATATCCCTGTACAAAGAAACCAAAGGGTACAGGGCCCAGTTCAATACGTACGACATGAGAAAGTTCATGCGTCTATTTGACCGGTTTTTCTTCTTCGGAGCCATGGTCAACAGTGGACGTCCCCGCCTCTTTTGTAAGCTCTGGGGCAAGGAAGATATCGCCTACGCACGGAATATTCCCCTCTTATTCCTTGAGGGAGGAATACCTTTAGGGCTTGCTTACGATAGACACGTCTTGGGATACGGCCGATTCGCAGAGATCCATATGGCCGGCCCGACCTTGTTCGATCGCCCTAGAGATGTTCCCTTATGTTTCCTCCTCGAGACACTAGTGCACGAGATGGTGCATGCATACTTGAATATATTCACGTGTCGATGCAGAACATGCGAATGCGACCAGGCCAGCACAAAGGGTATGACCGGGCATGGGAAGGCCTTCTTGATGCTGCTGGACTGCATCGATTATACGCTGAGGACATGGGGCGTCGGCCTCAGCGGCTTATTGAGGGCAGAGATGTCCTATGAAGGAATACGGTACATCTGTGATGAAGTTACGTGCCTTTATAACGTAGAAACGGAGGCTTACAATAGTGACCCGCGACTCCCCATCGAAAGGACGCCTTTCGCTCTAGAAAGAATACTTCGGTCTAAAAGCACCGAGGTGGAAAGTGATGAAGAAGCCGACAGACAGGGAACCGTAGTCAGGAGACCACGGCCACTCAATGTCACGGAGCCAGACGAACATGTCTATTTGGCGGTTGCCAGGGTTGGTGGGACGGCGGTTTCACCGTTGAAACTTGAGCAGACGGGGGACATTGTCCAAGCGTTGATCGCAGAAGAGACAATCAGGAATGAGGCAAAACGCAAGTTTGAACGTTGGCGAAAACTGGGCCGCAACTTGGAGAAATACGTGGGATGCAATATGAATATGCCTTAATTGCAAGCAGGGACAGAAGGGAAATTTGGCATTGCATAGCGGGAGCTCATTTGCTTTTAGATGTAGGCTGGAGAGTTATTGGCGGGCAGGCAGACTATGACCCTTCGTACATTTTGATGATTTCCGGGCTGCTTCGGGATATCATGGTAGCATCCATGGCTCAAGATTTACATAGCTTCTCTCCGTGAAAATGAATGCGAATAAAGTAAATAAAATAAGGGTATATTGTCAGGTGTATATTAAGCCATTGCCTAATGCATAGGCCAGGCTTGTCAGAATCATGTAACAAATCCTATGTATTAGCAACCTCATCATATCCATGGCATTACAAGCCCATCATGGGGGCGTGAGGGATACCGCTCCTATCGTAAAAAGACCGACAAGCCATTACTGGGTTTTAGTGCTATCAGCTACTATATTATGATGCCTGGCTTTCTAAGTCTCAGGTTTAAACACGCCGTCTTTGCATAATAGCACAACTTTCTTGAAAAAACGTCTCCACTCCAAAGGATCCCCTTTGAGCTTGACGAACCGGACCTCGAGGAGTTCCTGGGATTCGGGAAGATAATACTTGTCAAGTAGGATCTCGCCATGTAACCCTTGCTTACGGTCGTCGATAGTCTTGACCCTGAGCGTGGCCACGTGGTCCCCCTGGCCTATATAAGGAGGTGCTGATGGCAATGGTACGTTGAGGTTGTGTAATGCGTCGCTCAGCATCTGTACGAGTAGTTGTGGGGGCATATGTGAGAAGAAGCGCGTGAAAGAATGTGCTGGTACAATATCTCGGAATTTTCTCGCTCGCTGTGTCAACGTCATGGGGACAGTGGGAGTTTGTGAAAACTGGCTCATTGATGGCTCTTCGGCAAGAGCATCGAAGAAGTTAGCTGATTGAGTGGCATAAGGTGGAATAGATGCGTCAGCTTTCGATATCGGTTGCGTTGAGGAGATGGCATGCATTCCGAAAGAGCGCAAGTTCGGCCGTTCCCAGTCAAAGAGGACATCATTGATGGGCTGTTCAGGCTGACTCAGGGCTATTCTGGTGTGGCTCGAGCGGCTATCGTCGATCTCCATGGCATCTTGGGATGGCTGCGAGGGTCGTTGGGATGTAGGGGGTTGTTGGCTGAAGTCGATGTGGAGATTTTCAAGCATCTTGGTTGCTACATGTATCGGATCGGAAATCTGGCCATCTACTGCAAGAAACCTATTATTCCGGGTATACCAGGGGTGCTGTCGAATTTGGGCGAAAGAGAATCGTTTTCTAGGCTCAATATTCATCATGCCCCTAAGTAATGAGAGTGCATCGGCAGGAACCCTTTCCCAAAGGCTATCGGAGCTGCGGCCGTGCGTTTTCCTATATTCCTGAAACTCCCAGCTCTGTGCCGTCGGTTCTTCCCATGGAGTGTTGCCAACAAGTAGCACAAATAGGATAACGCCGCAAGACCATATGTCAACTAGTTCAGGAGCGTATTTGATTACTTCACCTGACCGTTTGGCACAAGCAAGGACTTCAGGAGCGATATAAGGCGGACTACCGCACATCGTGGCGCTCAACTTCTTCTGGCCTTTATACTCGAACATGGTCGCTAAGCCGAAATCCGCAATCTTTAGATTGCCGCTTTCTGACATTAGGATATTCTCGGGCTTGAGATCGCGATGAGCCACACCCTTGGAATGCATGAAGCTTACGCCGCTGATAAGTTGAAGAAAGTAAAGGTGTGCAATATCCTCGGTAACGCCTACATCGGCTTCAATCTTGTCGAAGAGATCGCCTCCTTCGGCAAACTCCATGGCTATCCATCGCCAAACCTGATCCTCGCCGGTGGCAAACCATTCGATCACATTTGGGTGCTGGCCAATGTGAGAATGGAGTGAGACCTCCATAGCGATCTGCTTGGCAGAGATGCGGCCATTTTTTAGTGCATATCCCTTGTGAATCAACTTAACGGCAAACACGGGGTTTGACGCATCTAGAGGCACGGCTTTCTTGACACTGGAAAGTCGGGTCAGCAAGCCAACGGGGAGTTGAACAGGATGACAAGGCGTCTTACGATGCATATGCTCCTCTTCCTATCGTTCTTGAAATTATTCTGAATGGTAGATCACTCGGCAGAGGATCTAACTGAGACTGTTCCATATCGCTTAGTACAGGAATGTAATTGGATGCCATTTTGGATGCCATTAATAAACCAAGTATCACTTTATTTTATAATTGCAGGTGTTGGTGAATTCTCTTTTTGCCGTTAAATAATGGAGAGATTATCTGAGAATACCCCCAACAAAATTACATGACGAGGGACAATGCATCTAGAAACAAGAATTGCAGCCGTGGTTAGGCATATTGAAGATGGGTTGAAGCTCACCATATTGCTTAATTAGATACTGTAGGTATGTTTGACGCGTCTAGACGCGCCTGGTAGATATCAACAAGACACTCAGAAGATGGATTGCCAGGGTCGTATTGGGTCTGGACTGTGGTCGTTTTTGTTTGAGACTGAGTTTATCTGGTCGGGATTCGTTGGTTCTGAAGCTCTGGGTTGATCGGGTAGAGGTACTTTGTTCCAGCTTCTCACTGAAGACTGAAGGCGCTTCTGGGTAACTGCCTGCCTGTGGTTGCCTTGATACCTCCCCCTTACATTGGTCTTGATTAGTGGATGTTGCCGGCCCTCAGTTGGGTAAAACGCCAATATCTGATTGGTTAGATATACGTCGTAGAGGCATCCCTAGGTACCTAAGTGATGTAGTGTACGCCGCTACAGTAATGTACCTACCTGAATGGTACCTCCTAATCAGCTTGTTATGCTGGATTGTAGCCTGTACACATAGAGGTAGGCAGATACCTGTATCTGTCTACTATACACACACTGTAGGTACCCAAGTGTACCTCTACTGGTACCTAGATTTGGCGCCAATCTTATCGCTAATAGGTACGTACCTACCTTACTGCAAGTGCATAGGGTAGTGGGCGGTTGCTAAGGTCCTGCGGGGGCGGGCAACCAGAGGCGCAAAACAAGGGGTCTACACTGCACTAAATATTAAGGTTGTTGTTTACCAATTCAGAGCCAACTTGAAGCTGCCTCACTATTTATTGAACACTCTTCCCCAACGACGTTTCTCTCACCTTATCGCCAGTCCCATATTCCTAACTCTCTTGAGGCATTCTACCTCCCTACCTACCTAGGTAATAATTCCCATTCTATAATATCAGGTTCGTACAACCCTAACCTCGCATTTCCCGGTTTCCTTTGAAGCACAAAGACACATCCTCTTGCTGGAACCCAGTAATCAGCAAATGCTGGCCAGTTGAAGAGGAAGAGGAAGAGGAGGAGGAGGAATAGTCGTGTGATTGTCTGAGGGAAAATGAATTCTTCATACTAACAACTAGCCTATATTCTAGGTCGACTTTTCTTTCTACTTTCTCGTTCAGCTTCTACATTCCCATCTACCGGACCATCACAGCCTCCGAATTCAGCAGCAACGTGCATACCTTAGGAACCCGGCTAAAGCCTTTGTCTCTATTTATTCAACTACGTCTTTGGAGTAGCTAGCATCGCCTGACCTTTCGACCGGCCATTGTCGTTTGAAAAAAAATAAAAATAAAAAATGGATTACACTACGGAGGATTCCCAAAACTTGGCTCCTGGCAGCGTCCCGGCCGCTAAACTCGGCGGTACCCGAAAGGGCCCTGATGCACAGAGCGTCACCAAGAGGTACGAATCTATTGCGTGCTTGTGTGTCAAAGAAATCTGCTGCTCTAACATGGCCTACAGACTACAAACAGAGCTTATGCAGTTGATGACCTCGCCGGCTCCTGGCGTCTCTGCCTTTCCCTCGGCCGATGGGAACTTGATGTCGTGGGCAGCGACAATTGAGGGACCCGAAGATACCCCCTACGCTGGCCTCACCTTCAAGTTGTCTTTCGCCTTTCCCTCAAATTACCCATATGCGCCGCCGACTGTGCTGTTTAAGACACCCATTTACCACCCGAATGTCGACTTCTCGGGTCGTATCTGCCTTGACATCTTAAAAGATAAGTGGACGGCTGCCTACAACGTCCAGACTGTCCTGTTGAGTCTGCAGAGTCTTCTCGGCGAGCCTAACAAGTGAGTGTTTTCTGGCACCATTGCCCACCTCTCTACCATGACAATTCTATGGACATCCAAACTAACCATTTATATGTAGTTCATCACCACTGAATGGCGAGGCCGCTGAACTCTGGGACAAGGATGCCGAGGAGTTCAAGCGCAAGGTCTTGGGCCGCCACCGTGATATCGATGACGACTGAGCCTATGAAAAGAACGATTGTATTATACATCGGTCTTTGGGTTCCGAGCACCGGTTGTTTCTATTTGAATTTCGAGGGCTATCCACGAGCATTGGAGAACAGGAGTCGATTTGATAACCTCATACCCTTGCGTAGGGGGCCGTCGTGCCCGGGTTCTGTCTTGGCGTTGCCTATTGAGTTTTGCATTTGCGGTTCTGGTTGATACGGTTAACAAAGGTATTCGTCAGCATACTAGCACGAGACGGGAGACGATAAGTCTTCCCAACAATGACATCACCATAACCTTGAGAATGATTGGTTTTTCTTGCCATGCATAGAATGTGACATGGAAAATCATAATTCGCGAGCTGTCACTACGAAGAATTCCAAGCGGCATTTGTTTGAATGAACTAGGTAACTTGACTGCCCCGCAGAGGCTACCGCGCCAGCAACCCAGATGCGATCAGCTTTATTTCATTGAACCAGCATAACCTAGGTAGGTATAGACCGCCTTCCACTCATCACACTACAATTGTCTTCGTCGAGCTCGTAGGTGCTCACACGTCTTGATTCATCGACTAGTGAGGCTAAATTCCATGAAGCCAGGAGGAACTCCGAAACCATGCCCTACATAAACGTGCCTATCCGGTATCTTCTTCATCCGTCTTGCTGTCCCGAGCGAAGAAAAGACTCCCTTTTTTTTCTCTGCTTTGCGCCGTGTCATTTGATCATTGGTCGGCCACCGTTTCTTATTCCTCTACCACAACCGTCACTAGACCCTTGGGGTTCTTCACGTTGACGGCCTGCACGTAGCTGTAGAGCTTCTCCTTGGCGTCCTCCTCGTCGTTTCGTCTACGGCTGATGCGGATGCGTAGTCTGTATGGGACACCCTTGATACCTTGCTCCCAGACCTTCTTGTTGAGTTGGGGGTCTAGACGGACGTCGGAGGTACCCTGCGAATGTGCATGTTAGTCCCGGTCCCAGCACTTGTGCATGGCTAAGGAGGTCATCGGTCTGGATCGAGAAAACCGTAGACAGAAGAATGCGGGAATGCGGGACAGTGTTGTCGTACCATAGCCTTCTCCGCAAAAGCCTTGATCTCCTTGATGGCACGAGGGGCCCGCTTCTTGAAGGTCACACCATGCAGCTTTCCAAATCGTCAGCATTTCTCCCTCATGTAATATTGGCTTTCGAACTCGTGCGCGTTCCGGGAGGGTTGACGTACTCTCTTGTGCATGTGGATGGTGTACTCGCGAGCAACGACCTGCTCGATGGCGGACTTCGTGGGCTTCTTTCCCTTGGACGACATTTTCTGGAAATCGGAAAATCAGTATGCTGGTTAATTGGCGAGGTCTCGTGCCGTTGGGAATTGGCGGCGTCCTTACTGTTGTGGGTGTCTGGGGTTAGTTGTCGAGAAATGTCGGGCGTAGGGTGGTTGTTGATTGTCTTACGAAATCGAGAAAAAACCCAAGTCTAGATGTGGGAAGCTGAGGGCATGGAGAAATTTCGGTAAACGAGCCAATCAATCTTAGGGTAGAGGGAAGATGGTCTGTGCTTTTTGCAGAGAAATTGTTCATGTGTGGCTTGAGAGGGGCTACTACGATATAGGTACAAGGGTACATATCCTAAAGTGGCTTACAGGCTGCCCTTCTACTCTGTGTGGCTAATTGCTTTCTCCATGAACGACTTCCTAGGAAGCCAGTTTCCTTTACTTCTTTTTAACAGTATACCTAGGTCACTTATTTATTAGGTGCGTGATCATCATATATCAGGGCTCTGTGATGAATCGGTCCTCTTCCTTGAGGCTAAAATTGCAGTGAAGAAGATCCGACAATCAAAACATATGACCACGACCCTATATACCGCAAGCTGGCAGCTCTTTCATGATCGCCTCATGCTGCTATTTCCACAATACCACTGAATAGCTTGGCCCATAAATAAGTCATTATTAATAGTAGGATATCTAATCATCATATTCCCTGTGGAATAAATACTGGATAATTCTTGGTTGTAACTAGTAAGCTTTACCTAGCTGAGAAAAGGCATGGCTTTGTTATCATCTTGATGACACCATGTGCGGCTTTCTCATTTGTCCTCTTCTATATATCAATTATAACAATCCTTTCCTTGATCTAGAGATCGAAGGGGTTTCAAGTCTCAGGGAGTGGGTTGGTGCGTTCTAGAGAATCGAGTGCATAATTAGAGCCTTTGTGTATATATATATGAAATTAGTAGGTAGTGCTTGTGAGACTAGAACCGTTGCAAAGACATATTATCTTGATCCGATCGTAAGACACTTGGGGTATCTAATCACAACTATAAGAATAGTCAACATGACAGGATAATTCTCGGCATTTTAGGCCAGAATTCAAAGATGCCTTCAAACAGGCGTGATAACTTATACAGGTTAGAAAACATGGTAAACCTGGGAACCAATCCGAGGACCCACATAATGTATGTACGTAATACGGCAATGCTATACAAATCAAACCGTGCTAGTGTGCATTTGAGCTTTTTTTCAGCTAGGTCGACCCACATGTACTGTAGGTGGTGGCCAAGCTCTGTAGGTACTCGCTGTTGAGCAACAACGAGAATACTCGACGCCACCACTTCTTTGAATAAGCAGTAGATTATGAATGATATTTCTTTTTACCTTTTACTCTTTAAAGTAGCAACTATCGCCAAAACATTTTTTTTTCACTCAATTAATTTGCTTCGTATCACATGTTCCCTCAGTGATGTCTACCTGTCGCCGTGGCTGGTGTATTGCAGTGAAACGAATACGGGTCTGTGATTGGACACTATGGCGGACTGCCAAATGGAAGTAATTTCAGGGGGTACCCAAGGCACCCAGATCGAAACAGTCGGCCCATCCTTCAATGAACCTCGTCGATTTTGTGACTTCATGTCTTGACAAACCCATCGCGATTTCAACCCTGCCCACTCTGCGTGGTGCGCAGTTTCTCTCGTTCCTTTCACTGCGCTGCTATTTCACGGCTTTTCCATTCCATCTTGTAAATAAGTGGTCAATCGCCCCAGAAATCAGGTGCAACAGCAACGTGACACCTCCACGTCGATTCCCCCAACACCAACCTCACGATTCCCTCTTTTGACGCAACAACCGCCTTTTAGGACCGCCTAGATACCGGCGCCGCTGCACTCCCGCAAAACCATATACTAATTCCCTTAATCTTGCGTGGCTCCCCACGGAAATACGACAAAATGGCGTTCCAAGGTCGTACTCCCCCGGAGGACGACAATCACGCCCCTTCGCCGATGCCTGACCTACACAGGAATCGATTACCTACGCTTTTCGAGGTTCTAAGCCGGAGGACCCATCCTCCTGTTGACTTGTTCTCCTTCTACATATATATGCGCGATCAGCAACGATCAGTCGACTACCTAGACTTCTGGTAGGTCTGCAGATATACACCCTATGAAGTTCGTTGAAGACTCACTATTCTAGGCTTGATGTTGCGCAACATATGTCACTCTGCCGTCACTACGTTCGAGAGTTGCGAAGATCTGTATTAATTGGAACGCCAGATCTGGAGAAAGAGGAGTCGAGGAGATCTTCGAGGGCGCTAGAGGCTATTGGCGATATTAGCGCAGGACCTTCCATGGGAACGGAAAAGGAACGAGAGCAGAATGCACAGATGTCGGCATACCTACGAGATCAACCTGCGCCGAGCGCATTGAACGATTCACCTCATGGTAGCCAAGAACGACGGGCGAGAGCTAGTACTCAGCTCAGTTCTCAAGGCATCGCCTCTGATTCCAACTCGCCGGCGCACGCTGTGGCACGAGATGATATTAGGTCATCAGCCGAGAAGATCCTATACACATTTCTCCTTCCTGGTGCCGAACGCGAGATCACGCTTCCTGGCTCTATTACCGCAGACATTACCGCTGCAATTGAACAGGACGGACGTGATGACCCTGAAGTGTTTGACGTGGCCAAGGATTATGTCTTCCAGGCTATGGAGCGAGACGCGTTCCCCGGGTTCTTGAGAGCTCGTGCTCTTGGCAACCTGATTCCACCTACTATCATCGCACGATTGATCGTTGGCCTCATTTCCATGTTCGGCGGTTTCTGGACTGCCTTTATCCTCATTTTCCTCAATGCCTCTCGTGGCACCCGATGTTGGGTATGTTCCTCACTTTTAGACCTTCTCTGTTACTCATGGCCTAGCTAACCACTTCCAAAAGGAAATTCTGCCGTTTACAATCGGTGTATATTGCCTTGCCTCTTACCAGTACTCGTTAGATCCTATCATGGCTCTCTTGGGATTGACCGAATACACGCCCTTCTCCTTCGTGCGAATCCGGGAGCCCTATGTACGCAAGCTACTAGTCAAGCGCTCTATTACCGTACTGGCTGTCACCATCCTCGTCGATGCTGCTATCTCGGTGCTTTTTATCCTCGTGCCAGGAAAACGGCTTTAGGCCACAGACGGGTCGGTCAGTTCAGATCGCACCCTTTCACGATGTCACGACCAGTTCGTCTACTTTGCGTTATTTTCTTCTCCCTCACCTAATCTCCTGCATTGCCTGGTCACTATGTATTCTAAATAACGGAGTTGTCGTCGGATTTTTCTGAGAGCGTTAATATTAGGGATGTTGCGTAGAGCAATATGCTTATCGTTCCGTGAGCCACAGAGGAGGAAGACTAGGGTACCTGAGCTTCAGCAATATAATTTAGATGGAGAACGTAGTTTCACCCTCACATGCAGATTGCCTTTGTCCTGCACGGGGATGCTTGCTGAAATTCTACTCTCACACCATACAAAAAACATTCCATTTGTCAATACACTCTAAGCTCTCGTGTTCTTTTTGCCACGCAGATTGGCAAGCCGGGCTGGCTGTACCCCGAGGATAGGAAAAGAGACATGGTCGGCGTTTGTAATGTTTATACCAGAGTTGTCATACCAGATTTTGAAATTAGAAGTTCGAGCTTAGTCTGAATTCGAGAGTTTGCATGTCTTGGCACGTTATGATCATGATGAATTTGGTAACTGTTTGCCAAATATCTAAGCTATGAGCCTCTAGGTGCTAGTCTATCCCATACGATACTCGCTGTTCTCTAAAGCTGTCCCGTGGCCTTTTCATGGCGTCCAGTGGCATCTTCACCAGCTATCCGTACTCTAAGCTGTTCCTAAGTATCCTCGCATAATGGGAGCAAGAAACGTACCTAGCTATATAGGTCGTACCAGCCAGTACTTTTCTCATTGTCTTAAAAGCTTGTCCAGACCTCTACTGCCGTGGTGGAGGTGGATACGTAGTTAATTCATCATCTTGCTGCTTTGACGATTTTCATAGGGTTCTGGGCCTTCCCAAGCGAGGCCTCCACAAATGAAGTTTCTTCCAAACAGGGCGATCTAAGGTCTCCCACGGGTAGACTTCCTCTTTAGGCTTCCCTATAGCTTCCGGCGGTTCGCCCGCTTCTTACCCGGGCCGCCCAGTGCTGTTCCACTAGTACCTTCTCCGTCGTCGGGTTCTTCTTCGTCAACATCCATGGCCTCATCGTCGTCTGCATTCGGTTCAAGACTCCCACTGCCTCGCTTGCCGAACCGCTGACCTTGTATCCTTGCCAAGGCCCTGTTTAACATGGCCCCTTGGCGTTGTGTATGGACGCCCTGTTCCGCATTCTTCTCCGCTTCGACTAGTGCTGCTTCCTGCTCTGCCGATGCCTTCTTATCACTGTGGCGTTTTGCTGCGGCTGCCTTAATGCTTGCAATCTGTGACTCGAGATCCTCAAGTGTCGAGGTGCAACGTCCGGACCACTCACGCAGGGAGTTGAGCGTCGATGGTATTGACCCTGGGGCTAGATCCCGTAAGGGCGATACGGAGGAGATACGTACGGCGACGTTACGGGGGTCAAGCTGTGCATCCACCAGTCCTGCGTAGATGGCGCTGATGACGAGGTCTTCGACGGCGCGAGCATTATCAAGAGAGAGACTTTGCTGCAGCGCGGCGTAGCTTAAGTTAAGCGGGTTCTTGGCGAGTGTGAGCAGGGACAGTTGCCGTAGCTTCAGGGCTTGGACATCGTTGAGGGGTGGGAGATTCGTTGTTGATGTGAAATAAGCATATGTGCCGTAAGAGAAAATCTCGAGGAGCCTAAGGTGGGGTGCGTAGTCTGGTGACTGTGCGAGGGCTTGTATCTGCGGTGTTTGGAGGAGTTCGGCGAAGACGTATGTGTTAGGGTTGGATGTCGCTTGGGTTATAAGGTCGGCCGCTGCGCGGGGTGCAGTTGCCGATTTGCTCAGAGCGACATAGGGCTTGAGTAAATAACTAGTCAGACTCGTTGTCTAGGGTCACTCGAAGGGAATCGATATATTCAGTACTCACCTCCAAGGCATTCAAAGCCTTGGTCTGTTCCATCATCTTGTATGTGTTTGTGTGTGCTGTTGTCTGTAATAGGTAGTCCTAACTCACAACAGCCTCTCCCCAACTGAGGTTACGAGGCTGATGCCGCTACGAGCTTTAGGCCAACAGCCTCGTGAGGTGCAATCTTGGCCCGTAGTTTGGCCCGTGGTGAAACGAAGCGGCGAGGATGATGTGAGCTGGGATTGGTGGCGGTGGGTTGTCTACTACTAGCAGTAGGCCTAGGCAGGGATGTGGTGATGTGGTGATGGGTAGGCGAAATCCAAAACACTTGTGAGACCAAGTATTTCGCCGTAGTGTAGTGTAGCGTAGGATAAAACAGTGCCAGAACTTGGTAAATGGTATTGGGGAAGAATAGGGCGCTCAGGAGGATACTGTTTCGAGCAAAGGTGAAGCAGCTTCAATTCTCGAATGGGCTGTAGTTGGTATCAATAGATGGTGTCTTGGTATCACACTTGTTTGAGCTCCTGGTCTACTACCAGTCCGCAGTCCGTAACGCGGGGTTACACTAGAGTGGGCTGCAATGTACAGTAGTCTGAGCGGGAAGTGTCTTCTAGCCTGTTGTAAGTACAATAGGTATATAGAGTAGGTCAGTAGGTACTTGTGCAGATGCCCACACTACTAAGGTACTTAACCTACTACAAAGCTGTCATTATTTAGGTAGACCTACTAAACATGCTTGGAAGCATTTTATAAACAGACCTATTGTCTACCTGTAGGTAGTTTTAACTTCACAAGAGGGGACAGACCGAGAACAAGCTTCATTCCAATCAAAGTCTTAATAGCTTACCAAGTACACTACCTGCCTTAGGTTGGCAGCTTGTGAATTACATAGTAGAGGTAGGTAATAATAACACCAAAAGCTTTCACCCATCTCGTGAAAAGAAGTCTTACAATTATTTCCGTATCTGCCGTGCTTTGGTTGTAGATACACTCATATAACATTGAAGGCTCCACCAGGCGTCGCTCGAGCTCACTGAGGAGGATATACATAGGTAATCCTACTAACACATTGCCGAAAAGGCCACTCTAGCAGGTAGATTAATTCACCATACAAGCGTGCATATCCATGCGGCTTTCACCCACTCGGTTTCTTCCGATCTAATTATCCGAGACATAATTCCCTCTGCTTCCACCATGTTGTAGGGCAATTAACTCATCCAGCACTACCGTCAGCGCTGACAACGAAATAGGACCCCCTTGATGGCCACGGGACCGATAACAACAGAAATCTGGCAGGAACATAACGCGTCCCCTTGAACGATATGCGATATGAATAGCATAGTACGGCGCCTTGGGATTACTGCTTTCGGAAAATATTGGATGTGGTACGTAAGGCTAGACCGTGATTACCTATAGTAGGCACTTGTTCTCTTGGAGCTAGAACTTGTCGGGTGCTATGACCGTAGGAGGAGACAACGTACCTGGGCGACGACAAGGAAGGGTTGCGTAATGATACCTGCGCATCCAATAATACTACGCTTCAATAGCTATACGTCGCCCGTGTGTCGCTCGTATTGCGCCTGTATGTACATAGTAGGAACATGCTAAGGTACATTGATGCTAAGGCGCCGCATTCAACGTCCGCGATTACAAACCTATGAAAAAGAAAATACGGAGCTTACTTAACGGCATGCGCAGAAACAAGCTAACCCGATCTGTGCATCAAACCTTGTCTTGTCCCGCCCGCCAATCCTGAAAAGGCCCTGAAAAAGATCCACCAGTGTGTATCTGATCATCCGACCCAGCCGTCCGCCGAAAGCTGACTTCCGCTCTCTCACAATACTATTAATCAACACCCTCAACCTCCACGAACCCGAGAGCTGGCTTTCTCTTTGGTATGCTTCCCCGGCTATTTACCAATCTACCAATCTTTCTATACGTGTAAATCCGTCTAGTTAGCTGCATACTTCAACGCCCATGCTTTATTTGTATAAACATTGCGCTACCCAGTACTGCCGTAGCAACCCATGATGCAGTTCATTGCATGACCGTCTTTGCGACTCGTACATAAACCTAGAAATATTTAATAGATCATTCACCGCCATATCTACCATCTCCGCCATCTCCACCGATTCCCGCGCCATTCCTCCCGTCGCCAATCTCCCCGGCGCATTTCGCTATGGCTCCGACATACATCAAAGTCCCTCAGAAGGACTCTCCAGGCTCTTCTTTTGGTTCTTCGCCCACTAGATGGGCTACTACGACTCTAAGAGTCGGGGGCATGACGTACGACACTCAGGATCCCCATGGATTTAGTCTCGGCCGTTGGAAAGTAGAAACTAACAGCATGTAGGTGTGGCGCGTGTACTTCGTCCGTTGAAGCAGGCTTCAAGGGAATTGAAGGAGTCGGCAGTGTGTCCGTGAGCTTAGTGATGGAACGCGCCGTAGTCATGCACGACCCCCAAAAAATATCCGCCGAGCAAGTGAAAGACATCATCGAAGACCGCGGGTTTGAGGCCGACGTGCTCTCTACAGACATACCCTCACCAATGGTAACGCCAAAGCATCCACCTGCATATCGGCACGAAGACGACAATCCTACTACTACCGTCACTACCATTGCTATCGAAGGTATGACGTGTGGCGCTTGCACATCCGCCGTAGAAGGAGGATTCGCCGATGTTAGCGGAGTTAAACATTTCAGCATATCTTTATTATCTGAGCGGGCGGTGATAGAACACGATGCTACTCTATTGCCCACTGACAAGATCATTGAAATAATTGAAGATAGGGGTTTTGGCGCGACGTTAATCGACAGTGAGGACGCAAAGCCTAATAAAGATATGACATCCGGGAACGACGATTCGACACCTTCCTTTGCAACAACTACAGTTGCTATTGAGGGAATGACTTGTGGTGCTTGCACATCTGCAGTGGAGAGCGGGTTTTCCAGCCTAGACGGTATTTTACGATTCAATATCAGTTTATTAGCCGAGAGAGCCGTTATAATACACGACCCGGCTAAGGTGCCCTCGGAAAAGATTGTCGAGATCATTGAAGATAGAGGATTCGACGCCAAAGTCCTCTCCACTGTCTTTGATAGCTCTGACCAAAGCGCGTCATCCTCGGCCCAGTTCAAGATTTACGGGAATCCGGATGCTACTGCTGCCAAGGGTATCGAAGAAGCGCTCCAAGCTCTCCCCGGCGTCAGCTCAGCCAAGCTTAGCCTGGCTACTTCAAGGCTCGCTGTATCTCACCAATCCGGTGTCACTGGACTACGTACGATTGTCGAAGTCATTGAGAGCTTAGGCTTCAACGCTTTAGTTGCCGACAACGATGATAACAATGCCCAACTAGAGTCTCTGGCGAAAACCAGGGAAATCCAAGAGTGGCGGCGAGCATTCCAAATTTCGCTAGCCTTTGCCCTTCCAGTCTTCTTCATTGGCATGATATTCCCAATGCTCATTCCCGTTCTAGATTTTGGTGGCCTAGAACTTATCAGCGGCCTATTCCTTGGTGATATCATCTGCCTAGGTTTGACGATACCTGTTCAATTCGGCATCGGAAAGCGCTTTTACACATCCGCATACAAGTCCATCAAGCATGGATCCCCAACCATGGACGTCCTGGTTGTTCTAGGTACATCCGCGGCCTTCTCTTTCAGCGTATTCGCTATGGTGGTCTCATTTCTTTTCCCGCCGCACTCACGACCAAGCACCATCTTTGACACCAGCACAATGTTGATAACATTCATCACGTTTGGGAGATTCTTGGAAAACCGAGCGAAAGGTCAAACATCAACAGCGCTCTCGAGACTTATGTCCCTAGCACCGTCAATGGCTACCATTTACGCGGATCCGATCGCAGCAGCAAAGGCCACAGAAGCCTGGGAATCTCAGTCTACTTTAGGTGAAGGTAAAACAAACGCATCCGATGGCGGCGCGACTGAGGAGAAAGTAATCCCTACCGAGCTCATCTCCGTGGGTGACATTGTCATTATTCGCCCCGGTGACAAAATTCCTGCCGATGGAACCATCGTTCAAGGCGAAACGTATGTCGACGAAAGCATGGTTACCGGTGAGGCTATACCAGTTCAGAAGAAGAAAGGGAGCAATGTCATCGGCGGCACCGTTAACGGCCACGGACGGGTTGATTTCCGCGTCACGAGAGCCGGTCGGGATACGCAACTAAGCCAAATCGTCAAGCTAGTGCAAGATGCGCAAACAACTCGGGCACCGATTCAACGGCTTGCCGATACTTTGGCTGGCATCTTCGTACCCACGATTCTTATCTTAGGCTTTTTAACGTTCATAGTCTGGATGATACTCAGCCACGTTCTTAAGGATCCGCCAAAGATATTCCTCGAGGAGAAGAGTGGCGGTAAGCTCTTTGTTTGTGTCAAGCTGTGCATTTCTGTCATAGTCTTTGCTTGCCCGTGTGCCTTGGGCCTAGCCACTCCCACAGCGGTCATGGTTGGCACCGGAGTTGGCGCGGAGAACGGAATACTCGTTAAAGGTGGAGCAGCCCTAGAGGCTAGCACCAAGATAACACAGGTTGTCCTCGATAAGACGGGAACCATCACGTACGGAAAAATGAGTGTGGCCGTTGCCAAACTGCCATCTCTGTGGCAAGAGAACGACTGGCGTCGACGATTATGGTGGACCGTTGTGGGACTAGCTGAAACTGGCAGCGAGCATCCAATTGGCAAGGCTATTCTAGGGGCGGCTCGCTCGGAGCTTGGTCTCGATCATGATGGTACCATTGAAGGTAGCGTTGGCGACTTCAGAGTCGTAGTTGGACGAGGTGTCAGTGCTACTGTAGAGCCGGCAACAAGCGCTGAGCGCAAGCGTTATGAAGTTCTGATTGGAAGTGTCCGCTTCCTTCGCGAGAGCAGCGTCGATGTACCGGAGACCGCTGTGGAGGATTCCGAAGAGATTAACGCGAAAGCGAATTCTGCTGGCAAATCTTCTTCATCTGCTGGAACCACCAATATCTTTATCGCCATCGATGGCACTTATGCTGGTCACCTCTGCCTAGCGGATACCATCAAAGACGGAGCAGCTGCAGCAATCGCTGCCCTGCATCATATGGGTATCAAGACGGCCATTGTCACTGGTGATCAGCGGTCAACGGCTCTGGCTGTGGCCTCCCAAGTTGGCATTGCTAGTGACGACGTCTTCGCTGGCGTATCCCCTGATCAGAAGCAGGAAATCGTTCTTCAACTTAAGGAGAAGGGCGAATGCGTTGCTATGGTCGGCGATGGTATCAATGACTCTCCCGCCTTAGCCACAGCCGATGTTGGCATTGCCATGGCAAGCGGAACTGATGTCGCGATGGAAGCTGCTGATGTGGTCCTGATGCGGCCCAATCAACTCATGGATGTCCCCGCAGCCTTGTGTCTGGCCCGGACTATTTTCAACCGTATTAAGCTCAATCTGGCTTGGGCATGCGTCTATAACCTTATAGGACTGCCTTTCGCCATGGGAATATTCTTGCCTCTTGGTTTTCATCTCCACCCTATGGCTGCCGGTGCGGCCATGGCTACTAGTAGTGTCAGCGTTGTTGTGAGCTCGCTCCTTCTCAAATTCTGGAAACGACCTGGTTGGATGGACGAAGCTCTTCTTACGGAAAAGGGCGGGCTCAGGAAGCGCGGACGTGGTTGGGGACTCGACAGAGTTGTCTCTCGGGTCCAGGACCTTGTTGGCTCTCTACTGGGCAAGAGGTCCACAAGGGAAGAGGGCTATGTACCTTTGGCCACTTTAGACCATGCGGATGCATGAAGTCTCAATGGAACATAGTACGCGCATCATGATGAGGTATGGTGTGATGATTGGTATTGTTCAATCTCGGTTTCCGCTCTGCACTGCACATAATCCCCTTTTGTATATACGGATCCTACTTTAGATGCCTACCGCAAATTCATATGCGACCTATTTTCTGTATAGTGCACTGCCGACATACTGGCATCAAGTTTAAAACTCGAGTGACACGTTGATCCGAACACAATACAACGTAAAGATGGTAGCACTTAACCCAGTGAGGCTAACTGAACCCCGCCCCCGCCAACCACAGCTATGACCCACGGACAACCCATGACCCATGAACTGATTGGTTACGGAGAACAGAGTGCGCGCGCCGAGGCTCATTAATTCCACGCTTGCATTGAATTCCATCTTGATCTTGACGTCGATGTTTTACTCCTTCTTACCGAATCGGCACGCTCGCAACTCTTGACCTGCTTTCACGCACACGCCCGCCAACAAGTCGAAGCTTATCCAACCCATCCCGCTGACCCCTCTATGATTTTAGGGGTCGCATTATAGGGGTTGTTTCGTTCACCGCCTTTTTTTTTTTTTTTTTGAATTTTAACTACCATAGCCGTTATGGGACTGTATGAAACCCTCGCAACAACGCGTCTGCAGATATCCATACCGTGGAGCGCAGATGGCAAGAAGGCCAGCCTCCCCGTAGTTCTACTGGCCGCGGTGCCCGCCGTGCTGCCCGCCGCGTATGTGGCGTATGTCCTGGGGAAGGGTGCGCGGCGGACCACGGCCTCGGCGAGCATCACGCCGCCGGACCCGTTGGTAGGCAATGCGAGGAGCGGCGAGGTCAAGGCCGATGCGCTGGCTCTCCCGCCCGCCGTCCTCGCCGCGCCGGACCAGTACGTCGTCGCGAGGGAACGCGTCGTCTCCGAGGCCGTGCCGCTGAGTAGAATCCTCCCGGGCCTGCGCAGGGGGCTCGAGGACGACGATGACGATGCCGAGACCGGGAAGGGACTCCTGGAGACGTACCTGGGTACTACCATGCGCATGTTCACGTGGACACCGCAGGCCTACGTTATGAAGCGCATGGTCTCGCGCCTCCCTGACGGCCCTGTGCACGCGGATACATTCTCGACGCCGTACCTCGATACATGTCTTTTCGAGGACGGAGATCGGGTCTGCGGAGTCTACGTTGTTAGGGAACGCTTTGTCAACAGCAGGGGGGATGAAAGGGTATTTCTTGATCTGAGCCCGCCCGAGGGCTGGAAAGGCCCCGTCGTCAACGGTGTATTGGATTGTCGGTTTGTGCATGAAGAGAAGGGTGGCGAGGGCTTTGTGAGGTTTGTGAATGAGACTGTGCTATGGAGGAAGAAGGACGAGAGACCTACGCTGCTTGAGGGAACAGTTTCGAGATGGCTGCATACTACCATGATTAGATGGATGATAGTCAGAGGCGTTGAGGCTGTCACTGGAGGCAACGCTAAGGTAAAGGCTTGAGAAGACTTGATGCGGTTTGTATGATACCGGAGAAGAAGTCCTTTTTTTGGGCTGTTCTTGTCGTGATTGGTATTTGGAGGCGACGACGGCGAGCGGAGTCTAGAGAATTATTATCGGACTTTGTAGTAAACCCTTCTCAATACATCACCATCAGCTTGAATACTATTAAACCATCACGAGAAGTTACGAAGCAGAATTAAATCGGATGATAATCCCTAAGTTAGAGTGCTACGAAAGAATGACGCGGGTTTACAGCTACGACGTAGGTTGTAGTACCTTCAGCCGGTGGTCTAGCAGGAATCCGAAAATGATAAGGGGTGATGCAAACGGGAGAGAGGTAAGGGAGCTGCTAGACAAGCTTCGTTACGCAGCCAAAACTGAACCTAATGTGATAGGTAAAGAGTCTATTTAAACTGAGATACTAGCGACATGTATTATATGTATGACTTCGTGATTTATACTATATTGATGTAACTCGGCTACCTCCAATATAGCCTTAATCCACTCCCAATTCTGTAAATCGAGAGGGGTAGCTCTATCGATCCATGATTCCAGTATTACCCTACTTTCTACCTGTTCCACCAGGCTTCGAAAACGCCGATGAGGGTATATAATGTCCGCTCGCGGTAATGATGTCGCGACTATGTTATGTATTAGGGCAAGAATCCACGACGACTTTCATTCAAGACACACAAGGGAGGAAATAAGCCTCTAGGTGAGGCCAACACATATTGAGCTTGATGAAATGGATTGACACCTGTATTAGATCCGGAAGGCTTCAAATTAGGTAGAGACAAAGCTGAGGTTGAATAACAATAGACACCCCTGGGGCTTCATTATATTTATATATGTCATGGCCCTAGTATTGGGGGGTGATAAATCTCTGTTGTTGCGTAAAGGTCCCAATACTAACTAAACTGATACCTTCGTTTATGTACACAACATCCTCTTCGTCTTGGGAAGTGTGACTCTGAAAGGTGTGATAACACAGGCACCCCTTATTATTATTAGGCTACCATACACAGATAGGCACATTTTTGTGTGTCATATATAATTCTGATTGATATGAATGGTTTTGTGAAAGGTAGGGCGGCGCATATGAAGGCTACAGTATTCCCCTGGAACGCTAACAGAATCCACTCAACCTACCGAAAATAAGGTTGCAATACCCCTGCACCTATTTCAACCTCTATGTTTCGACATCCGGCAATTCGTTCGTTCCGTTTTGCTTTTCTCTTTGTCTGATGTATCGAAGAGAAACTGCATGTTCCCGAGTCCCGTCTAAGTGTTTGACCAGAAGTTGCACACACGCCTATTTTAGCTACTGAGATCTTTTTTTTCCTTTTTGCTCAGCCTATCCCCTATTACCAAGCGTCGGCCTCGAACACACATCCATTCGGGATGACGGGCGAGGATCACGGTGCTTTCACAACTTTCGAACAGCGTGAGAGAGGGTATGGTAGTTGACTTAGTAAGATCTGTTATTTAAGGTCGAGTTACTCAACGAATGTGAACTCTACGTAGTTGAACAGGAGCCCTGAATTTAGCTCACATCTATGGCCTCATGTTTTCACTTCTTTCGATTGGTAGTTACTATTTACAACTAGGGCTCGAATTTAATCATCTTCCATTTCTTTCTCCGTGTATCTGGATCCTTGCTTATATCAACAAACGGCGACCCTATTCATCACAGCGGGATCGCGTGTATGACTACGTAGTATCGTGTAGTACGGTCATCATGGGAGTTACCTAGCGAGCCTAGGGTAAAATGGACATGTTGCGGGTGGCGATACTCGCTAACGGATATATGGCTAATGCGAATCGACATGTTGTGACAAGGGCTAATAATCTAGAGCTTGGAACTCAGTCTATTCAACCAATAATTCTCTAGGGACCTCAGGGACCTCGGATTCCAGAGGTCAGTCAGTCCGGGAGTCTGGGAATCCTAAGGTCTATTTCCGCCCGTCGGGCCGAAATACAATTCTAATATAATCGCAGTCTGTTAGGCCTCATGCCCTATTGTTGGTTCTCTTGTATATAGGAGTTGTACTCGTGATGTCTTCATATCCAATCATTCCTATAGCCCTCAGTTCTGGTGCGTGGGCTTTATTAAATGGTTAAGTCTTGCCTTGGCAGTCCCGGTTGTGTAACGATGTCGTCACATTTCTTTGATGTGAAGATAGATATACGTGTATCAATATTGTTGGGAGAATATAAATTGAGATGGTTCGTGTTGTACATGCCCTCAGATCCTAACGGTGACTTGCAGAGGCTACGAAGACTTGTGTGTGTGATCTCTACTGCATGAGACCGAAGGACAGATTGTGGTAATCCGGCTTATTACTTATAATAAAAGAACAAGCAATCTGCCCCAGGAGGCCACAAACCTACTCGGTCAGGCTCAAAGTGAAATCGAATCGGGTTGAGCCGGATGCTGAGTTTGCTAGTATGACACATCTCGAAACTATCAAGTGACACACGGTTACATGCTTCCTACATTACACTCCGAGAAGACCACAACCGGGCTGCCATGATTAAGGTGCCACACCCGGGGCGGGAGCGAACTCGATTCTGCTACTGGGTAACCATCTCAAGTCCGTTTGCAGTTTGATATCGTTGACACGTCGCAGCCCTGCCGGGGGCCTTCGCGACCAATTAAACCAGACTCTTAGATGAGAACCAGGGAGCAGGCTTTCAGGAACTTGCACCTTTCCGACCCCTAGTTTTTTCCTCTGCAGGAGCCAGCCAACGAAGATGAAGTGGCTGCTTTGTTTGCACCGTATATGAGTAGTCCTATTATTAAGAAACAGCAGAAGACAATCATCGCTTGGTATGCTAGAACACTAGATTACCCATGATAGGAGAAAAGCCGAATACAAATAAGGCTAACTTGCCTAGTGATAAGCTTGTCGTGGACGTGCTTGTGTAGAGATATTGAATCGCATACTGTCACTAGGACTTTAACCATGATCTCCATCTCCGTGCGCAAAGTTCTCCTCGTGGTAATATCTTTCTTGGTTTCTTGTTGCGTACGCTGGTGCTTTAGCCATATAAGACGACCGCGTCCCACCCTGGACGTAATAGAACACCAGAAGATCGCCGACTTCTCGTTCCTAGGCGTGACGACACTCGGTCAGCGGCTCGAAGTTAGGGCAAAGCCAAACAACCGCCTGATTCTGGCTTTCAAACTCGACAACTCGTTCACAACATGTGATCAACGCGTACATCAGGAATTTCTGGGGGAGGCGAAGAACGCCATCGGCCGAGTTCATAGAGACAGCTGGGTCAAATTCGGCGCAGTTGCGCAGACGATCCTAAATTCGAGTCTGAAGTACCTCGAGGATGCACCGCCGTATATACCTCTGGCGTCTTGTGAGTAATATCAGAAGGCATTGTTTCACTCCACTCTTGAGATTCTGCGTGTCTAAAGAGAACCGTTCTAACCACTCTAGCCAAATTGAAGTGGTACGCGTCGTCAGTTTTAGCTTCGTTATTCACGTCCTGTTCAGAATCGAGCCTTCGGATATCGATCTTGGCGAAGTAAAGAACGCAACGGAAGCTATCAATCGACTGTGGGTTCAGTCAAAGGACCCCAACTCGATCCCGTCGTTACGCGATCGAAGATTGCTTGATAAGGCGCTTGAGACATTGTTTCGGAATGAATTCTCTCGCAATAATCACACTCGTCCCTTGAACTTAATCATGCCAGCCTACGAAACGCTGTGGCGTGTCGTTCTCCTGACATTTGTGTCAATAGCGAATCAAAACGAGGATCCTCAAACAACGAAAGAGCTTCACGAAGCAATCAAAAATGTGCCACAATGCTTTAGTCAGAAGGATAAGGCTGAGATGCGAGCGTTGGCAATCGCTAAAGTTAGTCCTCTCTGCCCTAGTCGACCAATGGTGCCATATCGACTGATTGTGATGTGACTAACGATAAATGACAGGAAGGATTGCGGCTCTATCCTCCAACAAAGCGCATCTATCGAGCAACGTCAACCGCAGACGGGGAGAACGGCGTTGTTGCTGCCGATGTGGAAAAATGCCATAGGGAGTATCGATTCTGGGGCCCTGACGCCCTCCAATTTAAACCGATGCGCTTTCACGATTGGCCGCGTGAAGGCCGCGCAAAACCTCTCAGTCGAACCACCGTCTTGAATCGACATGTGGAATGGCTGGAAACACAGAGCTATTTTCCCTTTGGTGTTGGGGGACATATCTGCCCGGCCGCGGGTGGGTTCGGTGAGAAGATAATCACACTTCTTGTCGTCGAGTTGACTCGACGCTTCAAGACCCGACAGAGTGGTTTAATTATTCATTTCGGAAACGTCCAAGTTCAGGAAAGAAATTCAACTCCCTTGCCTTCTGGTCGGGGTGATATGGAGAACTGGGTGTTGGAAGTTGAAGGGGGAGATTGATAACATGTTGTAGGACGATATTTTGGCTTCTGCATTTCCCAGTACCACGGTATCTGAGCCCGTGCTAGAAAGACTGAAGTAACTTTTCCTTTACCTTTGCTGTAGCTTACTAAAGATAAAAAGTAAAGTAATATACTAGTAATAATTTCACGGTACCATCTCTTGGAATCGCTCATAGGAAAAGTTTTCTCGTCATAGCCATACGCTACTGTAAGCCCCATGATAATTCCAAAGAGATTGATACACTATGATGCGTAGTATTGTAGTGGCTGATCCTTCGCTGATCACCCCATTTCCCCGGCCAGCCCCGGCCAATACCCAACTACCTACCCTGTCTACTGCCGTTGAGCTACTAGGATGTATGCAGTGTAGCCGCATCGTGCATGTTCCCTAGCCTGAACCTGGCCTATTACATAGTGAGTAGTGTACAGTATGTACTCAATAACCCCGATCTGACCTATAATATGAATAGGTTTATTAACGATCTTTAACATAGGGTAGCAATAGGGGTACGAGCATGCTGTACTATTTAGTATAGTGTAGTGTAGTCTGTCTCATTTCTACAGAGCAATACTACACTACCTGCTCTCTGAGTTAGCTTGCCTAGGATGGAACAGAGTGATCCTGCACTTACCGCAGTAGGATGGATCAGCTAGCACGTCATTTAGCGACGAAAAGTCGTCGAGTGACTAGATGAGGTTGCTGAATAACGGAGCGCGATCATTATTGTAATATAAGGTTTCGTGCTAACCAAAAGTTGCATATAATATATCTTCTAATGTAACCTCAACACTGCGTCCAAGAGACTAGTTTCAGTTCGCAGTATTCTATAAAGAACCGCTGTTACCGTCCCGTTTCCTCCCAACGGACTGTTTCCTCTGGAGACGAACACCAGCAGATTTAATTTCTCACTCACGATATCATGGGAAGCCTAGTGGCGGATGAGAAACCGCATTTGCGGGTGGAACAGATACGCGGTCCAACAATCGAGGAGGTCATTGCGGACTTAGAGAACGGCACTGTTATACCAGCAGATGCTGTTGACGCCACTTACGCCCGCAAGGCCGCCGTGCTAAATAGAGCGATTAAAGATATTGGTATGGGATGGTATCAGTGGCAGCTTTTTATTGTCATCGGCTTCGGCTGGGCTAGCGACAATCTATGGCCTGTTGTCACCTCCCTCATCCTTGTAAGTCCATCTGGTGGGATAATATATCATTATGTCTGATTATGTTGTTGTGATCGTTCTAACCCGGTTTAATAGACTCCCATTAAGTCAGAGTTTAACCCTCCCAAGCCACCGCTGCTAAGCTTGGCCCAGAACATCGGTTTGCTTGCCGGTGCGATCTTTTGGGGTTTCGGCTGCGATATTTTTGGCCGCCGCTGGGCATTTAATTTGACGCTCGGTTTGACAGCAGTATGGGGCTTGATCGCCGCGAGCAGCCCCAACTTTGCTGCAATTGGGAGCTTTGCGGCCCTCTGGAGCTTCGGCGTAGGCGGTAATCTGCCTGTTGACTCTGCTATATTCCTGGAATTCCTCCCAGCTTCACACCAATACCTATTAACGGTTCTGTCTGTCGATTGGGCCTTGGCTCAAGTTGTCGCTAACCTGATTTCGTGGGGTTTGCTCAGCAACTTCACCTGCGACATCACAGACACCAACTGCACACGGGCCAAAAATTTCGGATGGCGCTATTTCATGATCACCGTTGGTGGGCTTACTCTTATTATGTTCATTATCCGGTTCTTTGCCTTCAAGATTTTTGAGTCGCCGAAATATCTCATGGGCAAGGGAAAGGACGAAGAGGCAGTTCGCATCATCCACGAAGTTGCTCGACGAAACAACACGGAGTCTTGGTTGACGGTCGATCATCTTAAGGCGTGCGAGCCGGAAGGATACGAGCAGCGCACCACTGCTGTTGATGCAGTTAAGCGCAAGCTAGAAACTATCAACTTGACCCATATCCGTTCTCTTTTTGCAACCAGGAAGCTTGGGTATAGTACTGGAGCGTTTATGCTTGTGTGGGCATTGTAAGTTCATTCTGTTATTCTTGAATCTTGGCCGTGGAAGAGGATAAGTATCCGTTTTCCAATCTTTATTCCCAAACTGCATGATTTAAGATTTATTAGCTGACAACGAAATCGTCTACAGGATTGGCTTAGGCTTTCCGTTATATCATGCGTATCTTCCCTACCTCCAGGCTATCCGTGGCGCTCATTTTGGTGATGGTTCAACATACCTCACTTACAGAAATAACCTAATCCTTGCTGTACTGGGAGTTCCCGGTGCGTTACTAGGCGCTGTATTAGCTGAGCTTCCGAAAGTTGGAAGAAAGGGAGCACTAAGCCGTAAGCTACCCCTAGAGTCATTTTCTTCCTATAATAACCCCTCGGGGAGACACAAAAAAGAAAATCCTGTTAGGGCGGCGAGCGTGTCTCGGGAGCATCCGGAATTCCTAAAACCCCATACGTATTTCACCTAAAAGAATAATTACTGACTCCAGTGAACTATAGTCAGCACCATTCTTACCGGTGTTTTCCTATTCGCTAGTACCACAGCAACAAATTCATCAGCGTTACTAGGTTGGAATTCGGCCTTCTCATTCGCATCGAGCATTAGTTAGTATCTCTCGGAATCGTTATCCCCTTCCCTCCCCTACCGGCTAAGATCGCGTCTAAATAAAAAGGGATATACTAACGCGAATGCTGTAGTGTACGCTGTACTCTATGCCTTCACCCCAGAAGTTTTTCCAACTCAGGACCGAGGAACTGGAAACGCCCTGACGGCTACTTCGAACCGCATATTTGGTATCTTCGCTCCAATTATTGCTATTTACGGTGATCTAAACACCGAGGTACCGGTCTACGTCAGTGGTGCTCTGTTCCTAGCAGCAGGCGCTATTGTTCTGACTCTGCCCTTCGAATCAAGAGGAAAAGCAAGCTTATAAACGCCGATCGGAATTTTTAATCATCAAGGTCTCAGTTAAGCCCGTTGCTCTTCTCCAACCTGCTACATAAGCCGCCCCAATACTCTAAATATTAGTATATTTAAATATTCTATCAACGCACGCCACGACCACAACCTTACGCAGTTCCCAGGTCGACCGAGACCGCCATTATCTGTTTTCGAGGTTGAGCTACCGATTATAGGCATACGTTATCAGTCCCATTAGGAACATGTATGTGGGATTGAAGTAAAATGTTTTCCTCCTAAAATCTAGTTGAACAAAATGTCGGGGTTCTAGTTAAGAAATATTTGATAAATTTTCATTCAATGAGCATCGTTATTGCCTATTTGATTTATCTTTATAGAGAAAAATTCATCTCTCAGAAACCGCGCTAAAGCCTGCAACGCAGTAAAACCAGAGGACTCCATGCTCCAAACTGCAGACTTGTAGGTAAGGTTACGTTTTATAGTGCTGAGTGAAGTCGTATCGCACACTAAACGCTGCTAAAGCCATCTCTCTCTGGACCTCGGGGTTGTTTTCGGCGGCCTTGCAAGCCTGGAGAACGGGGTCTCTCTCCAACAACGTGTCGGGGTCACTATCTGAGACGCGGCGGAAATTATCACTCGATACGGGGTTGATCACATCCTTCCACTTCTCGATACGCTTCTCGCTATAGAGATCCAGGATCGACTCATCGGCCCTGCCATCCCAGATCCCGGCCAGACAGTCGTACAGCCCGCCAACGTCAACGAAGCCTCCGGTGATGCCCATACCGCCCCATGGGTTACACAGATGTGCCGCGTCGGCGGCTAGCAGGATTCGACCGACACGGAATGATGGCGCGCAACGCTGATGCATCCTGTATGGTGACATCATCACCATCTTATAATCGCCTGGCTTTGGGTGTCCCGGTAGCATAAGCTCGTATTTCCACGCCTGACGTGCTTTCATCTCTTCCCACGTCAGGCCAGGAGATTCCCCGTAGGTTACCCGGTAGAGACCGTCAGGAGTAATTCTAGCGGCCATCTGTGCAGGATGATCGAACATCAGACATTTGTGGGTTGAAGTCGGTTCTCATTAGCAAAACTTACATAGAAGTGCTCCGGATGCAATATGAAGCTTGAGTCTTTCCAGCCGAACTTGGTGAAGTCGTAATACACCTGAAGCGTATCAGCGAAATTTCTCAATAGCTCCTATACCCCCTTCCTCCGCCTTTACCACATCACTTTCATTTCTACGTTGAAATTGTGCTAAACTCTGACTTACATTCGTAGCAACAATTTGTCGTTCCCACGTGATACCGGGGAAATCGTCTCCAAACAGTGATTTCCGCACTTGGCTAGTTGCGCCATCGCACCCAACGATGTAATCGCCATAAAACTTCTTATGGCCTTCCGGTGTGTCTACATCAATCCACGCCTGTGTGTCATCCTGACCGGTGCCCGTTACCCTGTGCTTCCAGTATATCTTGCCGTTATACTTCGTTAAGAATTCCTCAAGCATGAGTTCATCCAGTTGGTCCAGGACAAGGCATGCCATACGCAGGTCCTCGCCGTTAACATCAGCCATCGATGCGCCGTCCATTCCTGTGACCACAGAATGATCCTCCCATCGCCTCCAGTTTACCGTCGTCGGGCTCATGCCCCGCCGGCGGATCTCGTCGATGATGCCGGCGCGCTTCAGCTCCGGGACTGCAGAAGATCCGTATATCGCGGCTCGCGGCTGTTTATCTAGCTCGTGAGAAGCCTCAAAGATCTCTACAGGGATTCCATGTCTAGATAACAGGAGAGCGAGCAGGAGGCCTGAGGGGCCAGCTCCGACGATGAGGACCTATGAGGAATATCAGCAGTTATCTTAATGAATATAGCGGTTATTCACCGATAATAAAAAGGTCCTATTCATTAACCGAATTATGCTTACCTTATTGAATGGGTGTTCCATGATAATTTTGAGCTGATTCTTGAAGCAACATTAGGGTAGGGGTTAGAAGAGAGAGAGACAGAGCAGGTCTTTTTCATATTCTTCGGCGATAACAAAACCTCCTACGCTCCCCGGTTAATTAAGAATATCGAAAATCGACAATCAATGCAGCCGCCAGATGGGCCAGCGGACCCGAATCTCCTGTTTTTGCTACCATAACCCCACTGCCGAGCGTAAAGCGTGGTATACACGACCACAGCCGAGAACTTCCCCGCAGTAGTGGTGAATCCGATGTTGGGGAAACGCCTCACATACCTAGGTAAGCAGGAAGATAGTCACCTTCCCATGGGGCGGATGTTTTTCCTTCATTACCATTTGCCGGTTGAATCTCACTCAGGAATCAGGGGTCCTTCCCCTCACTCTAGTGTGGTGTGCTAACGATGTGCTAAATACCACCATCTTCCCGGTAAGCACGTTGAGCGTTTTGGATGAAATTTGTGACCAAGATAAAGATATGCTTCCGCTTCGCATAAAAGTTTACATGAAGTTTACATCTTCTAACCTCCGAACAGAATAATCGTACAAAGCGAAGAGAACAAACTCGCAGCCTGTCTGTAAAACGGCGACTCGAGAATTTCAGCCGATTCCAATGGTTGTCACAACATGGCAGCTGGATGATTATTAGACTTTAACAACCACCTTTCCGAAATGACTACCGCTAAACAGGTACTTCAATGCCTCGTCCGCCTCTTCGAATTCGAACTTGCGATCAATGACGGGCTCAATTCGCTCGCTTTCGTAAAAGCGCAGCACCTCTTCAAAGCGGTCCTTCGGACCATTAATAATGCCCTTAAATGTGACGTTGCGTCTTAGCGCGAGGACATTGGCATTCAGATCGCCAGTCGTATCCTGTTTTCCAGAGAGATATCCAATGGCGTTGATAAGCCCGCCGAAGGCCACGCACCGAAACGACTTACCTAGCTGCGTGTATAGAAACATATTAGTCGAGATATCTAGGTTCGACATGATAGAACCTGCCACATCAAGCAACATAAAGGGACTAAGGGATTAGGCCAAAAAAAAAAAAAAAAAGCTTTGATACACACCGTTTGCGTGCCGCCACACTCAAGCACGATATCCGCGCCGCGACCATCAGTCAGCTTGAGGACTACCTCGTCCCAGTCAGGCGTGTTCTTGTAGTTGATGGTATGGTCAGCCCCAAGGCCCTTGGCAAGCTCTAGTTTCTTATCTGAAGACGATGTGATAATTGCTACGTTTTGTTAGCTCTGAACTTGTAGAATCGTTATAGGAGGATGTGTATCCTCGTGTGAATAGCTACCACAATGGAAATAAAAGCGTAGGAACAAATAGAGAAGAAGAAAAAGACTATAAAACGCACTAGTCAATCCCAATGCCTTTGCAATCTGTAGTCCCGCAATCGCCACGCCGCCCGTCCCTTGAAGTAGCACGACCTCCTTGCCTCGAAGCGGCTGGCCAATTGGCTGGAATGAATTGAGGCTCATCCACGCTGTCACGCTAGCGATGGGCAGGCAAGCAGCCTCATCATCGGTGAGGTAATCTGGGACTTTGACGAGGCCGTAGGCAGGAAAGACGCGATACTGCGTCAGACAACCGCTAAGTGGTAATCCCAAGCCCGATGCCTATCCAATAGCCCAGAGTTAGTAATAGTCATGTATCACAAGCAATAAGAAGGGTTTGGGATAAGAATTGAAGATCCGTATTAAATATTTGTTGCTCCTGAGATACACCAACAAGGGGACAAGGACTCTAGATCACTAACCATGTCTTTCTCGACGATCTGCCCCGTCAAATGTGTCTGGATAAAGATAGGCGCAACGCGGTCGCCTTCTTTGAGTCCCAAGTCACCCGCTCCCAGTCCGAGTTTCACAACCAATCCACAACAGTCGGACGTAGGCACGATCTCGCTCCCCGTTTTGATAGTCTTGTGATGCCCGTATTCGCCCATGCACACTATGGGTTCTTAATATTACCTCCCCCAGCCTCTCGTATAGATGTGAAAACGCAAACTTACCTTCGGTATCCCGAAAATTCAACGACACGCTACGGATCTTAACTAGCACCTCACCGTCTTTTAATTCGGAAGGCTCAGGGACGTCGACCACTGCACTGGTCAGAATCAATGGTCGCTATTTTGAGCTTAATGTATATGAATTTTTGAGAATTTGGGAGGGTTCTAGGATATAGTCTCGGCCTAAAAAGGAGACATTATATTCTTGATGTGAGTAAGCCAAGAATGCAGAACCTAGAGAATTACTTACGCTGGAGCTTGTCGAGGCCATCTTGATTAGTAACCCACTGCTTCATCGTTGGGTCTTTTCTCAAAACCTAGGCGCATGCACTCACAATAAATCACTCAAAGAAGTTTCAAGGTGTAGACGAGGGCGAAAAGGTGAAGCTGAGGTTTACGGTACTCGTAGGTAAAATTAGCAACATAGGAGAGGATTGGTTAGCATAGTGGAGCTCGAAATCGCCATGAGGTTGTGTAATGAAGACCCGATCCAGACCCGATCTTCGGACACGAAATTCATGTGGGTTGGATCTCTGGGCCGTCTCCAAAGAAAAGGAGGGGGGATGATGGAGTCTTACGATCCTCTATCACGTCAGAAATCTGCATCTAGTGTCCATATATAGATGACTTGACTTCTGACTCAGCAACTAGTTAGCTAGATCATCTAGTCGTAATCCAAGTAAAGAAAATAGCTTCACCTAGAACATATGTGCAAGCACTGTAGTCGTACATATTTCTTATCATTAATCATGATTTAGTATCGTGAAGGCATGCGTATACGCGAAAATGCTGCTATCGAAAGGGTTTTGTACATCTATGTCAAAATGCGCCTGGATGGGTATGATGTTATCAGATCAGACCTTCTCGAATGCCAATAGCCCACAACCGTTATAAGGAGTAGGAACCGAGTATCCCACGTATATATATGCAAATGCAGCCATCGTTTTATCGTAATTCTCCGGGTCCTTTTTCTACAACAAAAGCAACCGGACGCCTCGCGCGGCGGTTACGTGTGCCACTAGGGGGGATAACGCTCATTTTTTTCACATCTATCCCCGTTATACGAGCGGTCCTTTCATCGTATCCCCATCGAGTTGTACCACCTCCGTTGACCCAACCCTCAAGATTGCGGCACTGGCTGATGTCGATCCAGGCCAATTGTCCACACCCTTCAAGAATACTTTCAACACCAGCCGCAGTTACTCGTACACATCCCCTCACGCTCAATCGTTCGAGATCATTTAAATGCAGAGCAATACAAGCAAGACTGTTGTCGCTGACTGCGCTGCCACAAAAGGCCATCTTGAGCTCTCGTAGGTGTGGTAACCCAAGGGCAACCACTTCTGTAGCAGTATCTGACAATGCGCAGCAGAAAGATAGATCAAGATGAGTGAGGGCTTTGGCAGCGTTAACAAGGGCCACGATGGCGTTGTCAGATAGATAAGTGCAGTCGGCAAGACATAAGTGCGACAGGTTGACGAAGCGGAAAGGCGCCCACGACTGAAAGCCAGCATCAGTGATGGATGTACAACGTGTGAGCGAAAGTGATTGTAGACGATTCGAAGCGTGAGCGGCCATATGAGCCATGGAGCGATCCGTGATGTGTTTACAGTATGAGAGGTTGAGTCTCTTAAGCTTGGGACAACCAACGACGGTTCCTGGGGGAGGTAATGTCACCGTCTGCGTCTGCTGTCGTTGTCCTCTGAGGCGTGCGGTGGAGCTTGCGATGACTACTTGCTTCTGAGGAGGATGATCGGGTACTACCCATCCCACCACGCGAGCTAGTAGATTATCGCCTACCTTACGACAGTTGCTCCAGTCGACCTCTTCTAAGCTCTTAGCATGATCGCTCATTTCGAGGATCTGGTTGGCAGAAACCTCCCAAACAGATTTCATTCTCCATACTTTGACATTTTTGCCACAGAGCTTCCAAAATGACGAGAACCCTTCATCGGTAATGTGGAAGCAGTTGCTCACATCAACCGAAATAGGTCTGTGGCTAAGGAACGGTGCCAGCCGGTTAATCAAGATTTCATCAGTAATTCGACGGTTGTACGGGGATAAGTCTACATTATGACATAGTTTAGGTGAAGTTGAGAGCGTCTTGAGCCAGTGACTAGATAGTCTCCTGAGGCGAAACAAATCAACGGCGTTCAAATGCTGGAAGACAGTAATCAATATATCATCAGGAAGAGGAGTTTTCCTTTCCTCATCATCATGATAGGGAGCTTTGGCAGAAAGCCGCGCCCTTTTCGTTGGGCCTTCGGAATCGGGAGACGACATGGCCGGTATGCCGAATTTAATCGGTGTAGTCGTATCTATCATGTGCAGACATCCGCCATTTACGGTCGGGGTTCCGGGAGAGTCGTTTGGGGGGGTAGGTGGAGCGAGGGACGCTCGTCGACGATTTCTCAGATTCTCCATGTCAATACTAAGATACGGGTCGGGATCTCTGGGTATTAACTTTTCGGACTCGTCCTTTGTAGGCGAGGCCGGTTTCGAAGGCGTCGTGAAAATGACTTGAGGATTTGCGGGTATTGGGGTTGCTGCTGGTATGTGGTCTCCCGCCGCACTCTCAACATCGACCATCTCAACATCTTCGTTCTCATCCTTTCTGATTCGATTTCTTGCTGTCTCTTCGACTTGCTCTCTCAGACTACTTGGACATCGCTTCCATAGATCGTCGAGAGCTTCTCCGCTAATCATGAGGCACTCGACGACAGTAATCGATCGGACAGTTGCGGTTCGTTTTTGAGACAGACCAAGGCTGGCAACCTCTCCAAAATATTGGCCTTGTCTTAGCCGTGGTCTGATCAGGGATGACCGCATTGCCCTGTTTTGTGCCTGGCCTTCTGGCACTTCATGTATCACTTCCGCCTCACCACGCACTATGAAGTAAATCTCGTGTCCTAAGGTTCCCTGGCGAACTATGTCTGTAAAGGGAGAATACGTCTTCGGTTGCGCGCTCAGGCCCAAATGATGAAGAATATCAGGTGGTAGCGTGGAAAAAATGGGTAGCTCTTTAAGGGTCTGTCTCACGTTCACGCCGCCGCTACCAAGGGCACTGCCCGCGGTTGGGTCTTCGAGGGCTCCCGGGCTGGGAGATTTTCTCTTCTTATTATTTATGACACTTCCCTCCCTAATGACGCCTTCATCGCCAGTTGCGACCTCCCCAGGAACGGCTTCTCGTGCGCTCTTCTGACGGCCCTCAGGTTTAAGAGCACGACCGTTTTCCTGGCGCTTCTTAGCCGTAATTGTTAGCCGTTCATGGGCCTCGTGACGAATTGCCTTTTCCATTTCAGGGAATTTGGGAAGCTCAAGGTGAAGATCTTCTTTCTTCAAGACGAGAAGAAGACATTTAGTACGCGCAATGATTGTGGCTGTTCGGGGCATGTTCATAAGGACGCCGATTTCGCCGAAGAAAGACCCAGGTTTCAGCTCAGCGTATATCGCTTCTCCATCTCGAGAAGTAACGGCGACGACACCACGAACAAGCCAATACATAGCTTTCGCTTCATCTCCCTCTGTCAAAATAAGATCGTGAGCCGAGTGAACTTGCGGCCTTAAATACTTTCCAATCGCTATTAAGAAGTCATCAGAAGCTGACATGAAGAGGGGAAATGATCTCATGCGATCAACTAAATCTAACGGCATATCTGGAAAAGTCGATGCTGTGAGCGGAGAGGGACGTATGGGCCGGGCCGGGTTTGTCTCAACATTGAAAGATCTAATTAAGGATGCTGAATCCGGCACTTGGCCATTGGCCGGATGGTGTGCTAGGGCCCTATAGGGCGACGGAGGAGTTCTTGCGCGCCTCATTTTGCTTACGAGGCCCTCGTACGCGAACCAAGTTTCAGAATGTCCAAAAATATGATCTTTAAGTTCAGTACCTCTTACTCCACTAGCTCCAACCAGAAGCGGGCGATTTGCTAAATCGTGAGGGGAAGAGGACCGAGGGGTACACCTCCAAAAAGCGATGGATCATGATATGTCCTATGGTGATCGTGAAGCCCCCCGCAAATATAATGTTGAATAGAGTATCGGGGTACAACACAAAGTTCACGGCTCTGTCTAGTCCTAAGCATTCATATGGGAAGGAACGACGCAGATATCTTTTTGAAACCGGGCAAAATGTTGGTCCGTCCGACCAGCTGGCGCACTAGGTTGTTGTGTATTGATTGTGCCTCAAACTGCGAGGGATTCTTGTAGACAAGCCAGAAACCGGTAGGAGTCAAGAAAGAACCGTACGGCGCAGTATTGCAGGGGTTGAAGGAGGTATCAATGGACGAGATTTCAGACGATGCTCGTTCGAGGAGAAAAACTAGAAACCACGAAGCGTCGGTTAGTTATTATGCAACTATAACTGCAGTGGCCGTAGTGATACAGAGTACAAGGAGTTGTAGGGAAAGGCGCTTACAATAGGACGGCTAGTAAAAATGCCAGCCGTTGTTTTTCATCCACTCCGGAAATCAAGTGAGATATTGGTCAAGTTTGGAGATGTTGAGCGTGGAAGTGCCAGCCTGGTACAAACGCCGGTAGCGAATATTCGCAAGCACGCGACACGATTTGACACGATTGGATTCTTCCAGGGATTCGGATTGGGGCCGTAAGAAAGTGTATTCAATATTGGTTTTGGACCGCGCCGGGTCTCGTGTTCAGCCCGTAACGCCGTAATAGAGGCCGCGGCTCTGTAAATGGTAAATGATAAAGCTATGTAGTAAGATGGTTAGAGAGAACCGATCTAGGTCCATGGGAGTATAGTTGAGCTCTCCCCTCCTTCAGTTGAAGAAAAAAAAAGACAAATTGGGGTCTTTCTTAAAATATAGTAATATCTCGGTTTTCTTTCTTTCTTTGGCGGTTATGCAGCTTGTCGCATGCACATCAGCGGTACGGGAGGCAGGGCAGAACAAACAGGGGTTGGTTGAGCGGGTGCGGCGGAGCTGTGCGACAACGCAACCGAGAGGATGTACTATATATGTATACCTTGCAAGATGGTTGACGGATAGCTAGCTAGCCGGAGATGATGTTAGCGACGATGATGGCGAGATGCCGGATGAGTTGGAGAGCTAGCTTATCAAGAGGGAAACAAGAAGAGAAGAGAAGGGAAGAAGAGGATAACAATCATGATACTGATGCTGATGGTGATAATGATAAATGACACAGCGAAGCTTCCTCCCACCTAGATGCTAGACTAGGTATGCTAGGTATGCTATGTATGTACAAGCACTGCTCCGACTTCGAAGATTAGGTAGGACTAAACCATCCGTAATCAAAACCCCTAACAACTCGAAATGGTTGGTCGGGGTTATCGTCAGGATGGATCTTGCCATGAGCTAAAACTCGATGAGACAGACACTGAGCTGATGAAGATGATGGGTGCTGGGGCAGAACTGATGAGGGGGAGGTAATGAAAACGCCATAATAGAACTACTAGTATCTCATCTACACTAGTGTATAATACCTAGTACATCATCCACCTACCTCTTACATGTGTGCAGCAGATTACCTACATGTAGGTACCTACATAAGGTGCCGTATTACCCCAGTCAAGCGCGCGGCCTTTGGTACTTACCGACACCAGGGACAGAGATAGGTATCCAGATCGCAGTCAATTTGAAGGGCGGCAGCGCGCAACAACGTCAACGTCGTACGTAAATTCTACTGTGCTACCATGCAGGCCCAATCCCGCTTAGTTGTATACTGTATCAGATTGGAGTACTTCCTGCAATCCTTTTACCTTGCGACGACTTATCATCGCCTACACTACCTAGGTAGCACTATGCAGCTACCTCAATAGAGGATGGAACCCTATAGTATTACTACCGTACCTTTTGTCCGGCACTGGGCGAATAGGCTCCGACAAAGCGGGAACAGACTGCGTGGGGAGCAGGGGGGGCTTTGGCACGGAGCGCAAGCTGGCTCGACAGTAATTGAGCTTATGCTTATGTAGAGATCAGAGATGGAACGCCAGGGTGGCTTGGACCTTTTCTAGAATATGTAGTGTCTCTACTATGTACTATGTATGACAAGGGTATGGAATGGAGAGCCCAGCCGATATGGAGAGATTTTGAGCGTTCGCTAGATGAAGATAATATTTCGACGTAGTATAGATGGTGGGATACATACAAGAACACGAACAAGAACATAGATATCTTTCTTTAACAGCATCGGTTACCACCGTTGTAGAGTTTCTTATACTCAACGTCACCGTAGCGTGTACTGACGTTACTAGTACTGTATTACCTCGGTTGAGACATACATAGTTCACAGACTCCTGTGTTTTTACCAGGGTTGTCCCAGGACACGAAATAAGCTAACAGTAGGTACCTACTGAAGGTTGTTGAGCAAATAAAACTTGGTTTGAATTCGACTAGATGAATATGATCATATTGACAACTATTGTTAACAGTATTTAGTGCCCAAATCTACATGCGTAGAGCCAGCTGAATCAGCACTACGGACTGTGGTGCTACAATGATGTAAGTTGGACCGCTCTTTATAATCAGCACCTACCGTCTGACTAAATAGTGAGTTGGGTTCGATTCCTAACAGCGCTATTGGTATTCGCTTTTAGCTCATTTTCAGCCAGTCTCATTTATTAGGTAAAATACGAGTTAGGCAACATGCCACCTTTCGGAATGAAATGATCTATTTTCGGATGGATATAACAGAGCTGTGTTTGAAACGCAACCTCGCGTGGTGGAAGCACTAGTATACCCCAAGCCCATCACCTTCGTCAGCGGCACAGACACCTGAAAACCACGTGGAATGCGCAATGACGGCGGTTATAACACACGGACGGTTTAACAAACCATCGCTCTGGGGACTATTTCTCCGGAAGGAGAAGTGGGATAAAGTTATATATATATTATAAGAATAAGAGAGGTAAAAGGATAGCGAAAATAGCGAGACTGGCAAAGCTTTACACGGATTCTCCTGATCCGCATCCGTAGTTTTGCTAAATGTGATTTATTCGCTAAATTCAACAACTGCGATATGAGGGTCGGGCCGCCCGCCATCTTTAGCTGGTTTTGTGCGCATGGTAGCGCTCGCAAGCTTCTCCCTTGATGGTACACTACGCTAGGTAACCATGTTTCTGTATTTTCTTTTTCTTTTTTTTTCCTTCTTCCGACAATTGAAAGATTTACCAGGTACTACTGTAGGTATGTAATCATCATTTCAAGGTTCGAGAAGATTTCTACAGTGGGCACTCCCCACACCATCGGTGTTCCAAATTTAGTTCAACCAACATAAGCCTCGTCTCTCCAACTTCGCCGTCATCTAGTGTAGGTACCGCGCACCCGATTTCTAAGCTACCGGCGTGGCCGATATAGGCGTCTGCCCTATCCATGTAGCAAGGGACCAACTTGCTTCAAGTGTTTCGTCACGATGCTTCCTACTATTCAATTCCACCTAAGTTCAACACGACGCCCTTCGAATCTTTAGTGAGCATTACACTACATGTTATACATATTAACTAGTGTTGCTCGACGCCCCAATGAATTTCGAGTTTGTGGTATCCCGTGAGCCTGATCCGGGTATAATAGTGACCTAGGGAATAGGGGCGTCATCCACGTTGACCGCGCCAAGAGAATTAACTCTATACTACAAGTATATGCCGTCCGGAGCACAGATGCCGAGATTCTAGGATTCTTCTCCAACTATACCATACCTATTCCCCCCTCTGTCTCTTGTCATGTTTGAGGACCTTGTTACGCGCTAGGATGGTAGTCGTTGATATCGGATGATAGAACTGAAACAGGAAGGTGGCGTGTGTTCAACTACAACAGAGTGTACGACGACGGCTACGGGTGATACAATATGGTGACTATGATATGAGTATATGGAGGGGAATAAACCCGCAACCTCGTGGAATGAGCTTTCGGGTCATATTTCGTATCAAGACTTGAATAGTGGTCAAGGTCTAACCCTCCCAAACTGTCTAGATACTCGGCCAGACACGCACCTTAGTTCTACCGCACCTCAATATTTGAGTTCCTAGATACCAGTCAACTAAGCCTAGTCAGGCAGAAGGTAACAACAAAGCATGTAACAGCAAGACAAAAAGTGTAAGTATAGGTTAACATGCGGAGTGACTACGTATGTCATTGAATAAAAGATGATTTGACAGGCCACTCATGAGTTACCTACGCAGAGTTACCTATCTATCCGTACTAGATCTGCGTGGTTTTGTAAACTGTTGATTAATAGATGAGGACCAGCTAACTTAATGTAAATAATCGGTAGAATTGAACCCTAGAAAAGGTAAATAACTCTTCCCTTTTAACGCGATCAATGTTTTGGCATTTGGATTTCCGTCTAAGCGGGGCTATGCATCTTACAAGCTCCTACCAAATACTTAGGTACTTACCTATGTATACACACTTTGTACAGAGTTATGGTCGCTTCACTTCAATCGAATTAATATAGCGACTACCTATTGAACGTAGTTCAAAGCTTACAGCTCAATGCCTATATATGCTATAGATTCCAATGTATTATATTTCTTATAGCAACCAGGCCTGCTATTTGCTATATGGTAGGAATTAATTAGGTACTATATAATTACTAGAGCCTTTGGCCACCTACCTGAACTGGCTACCTAACTGAAAGGGTTAAAACAGCGGTTAATACTACTACTACTAGCAATATAGGTTTATTTTTTAATACCAAAGAGGTTTATTAGCTATTTTTTAATTGCTATTTGTTTAACATACTTTTGTATGTAGCTTGTAATATTTTTTAGTATTTTTTTTTAAATTAGCTAGCGTAAACTGTTTTTTACTTTTATATTTGTTTTTTTATTTAAACTTTAGCTATATAAATTTTTTTAATATTATAAAAAGTTTGTTAAAAGTTTTTTTTAACTTTTTTATGTTTTATAAGCTGTAGCTTTTTGTTTTTAGCTTTTAATTTGTTGATTTTTTGTTTTATAATAACTAATTTTATAGCTAAAAGGTTTATACGTTTGTTTGTTTTTTGTACAAAAGTATTTGTAGCGTTTATAAGTTTTTTTAAAAGCATTTTAAAGCTAAAAAATTAGTTGCAAAAGTTTTAAAACTTTTTTAAAATAATTTAAATTATTTAGCTTATATTATTATTAATTTGCTATAAAGCTTTTTTAAATATAGTAGGCTTATAAAGTATATTTATTATTTTTTTGTTTTTAAAAAGTTTTTTTTAATTAATTAGCTAAAAGCTTAATTTTTAAAATGCAGCTTTAATAATTTTAAGTTATAATATTATAATTTAAGTATATTATTAATTAAATTATTAATTAGAGTATGTTTTTTTTAATTTTATTTGCTTATATTATTATAATTTATTTAAGTGTGTTTTGCATACTATTTTTTATTTTTATAAGCTTTAGTTTTGTATAAGATTTATTATATGGAATATATATTATATTGTACCTGACCTTAAGAGACTTTTTAAACGTGATATTTTAGCTGCGTTTATTGCTAATATAAATAAATATAGGCTATATAAAGGCACATTTTTTTATAGCAAAGTAGTAAAATTATTGTTAACAAAGCAAAGCTTTTGTTAGCATTTAAACGCTATAAATTAGGTAATTATTTTAAAAATTATATTAGCTAATGGCTGTTATTTTATGCCGGCAGTTATTTTTATAAGTAAAACTTTTTAAAAGCAGTAGTTTGCAAAAGATTTTTTAAGCTAAAAATATAAAATAATTACAAATAAATAAACTGTTAATTAAATAATTTATTTTTAGCTTAAAAAAGTTTATTTATTAAAAACTAAGCTTATAAATCTTATGTAATAAAAGCTTTTATTTTTAAATAGTTATATTATTTATATAAACAGCAATTTTATATATAAAGCTTAAATTAATAAAGTAGAAATAATTTATTTACTTTTGTATAGCTTATATATAGTTTAACTGGCTAATTTAAATATATTTTTTATACTAAAGCAATACTTTTGCAAAAAAATGGCTTTTTTTACCTATTTTTTAGCTTTTTTGCTTGTTTATAAGCGTAGATTTTTAGCTACGTATGTTAAAGCGTGCAAAAAGATTTTATATGTTACGTTTGGGAAGTCTTTTGAGGTTAGGTATAATATAATGTATATTCTGTATAATAGGTCTTATATAAGACTAAAGCTTGTAGAAGTAAAGAATAGTGTGCGGAGCACACTTAGATAAATTATAGTAATATAAGCAGATAAAATTAAAAAAAACATATTTTAATTAATAGTTTAGTTAGTAGTGTATTTAAATTATAATATTATAGCTTAAAATTATTAAAGCTGTATTTTAAAAATTAAGCTTTTAGTTAATTAATTAAAAAAAACTTTTTAAAAATAAAAAAATAGTAAGTATGTTTTATAAGCTTATTATATTTAAAAAAGTTTTATAGCAAATTAATAATAATATAAGCTAAATAGTTTAAGTTATTTTAAAAAAGTTTTAAAATTTTTGCAATTAATTTTTTAGTTTTAAAATGCTTTTAAAAAGATTTATAAATGCTGTAAATATTTTTGTATGAAAAGCAAGCAAACGTATAAACTTTTTAGTTACAAAATTAGTTATTGCAAAGTAAAAAATTGACGAATTAAAAGTTAAAAACAAAAGGCTACAGCTTATAAAGCGTAAAAAAGTTAAAAAAAACTTTTAACAAACTTTTTATAATATTAAAAAAATTTATATAGCTAAAGTTTAAATAAAAAAACAAGTATAAAAGTAGAAAACAGTTTACGTTAGCTAATTTAAAAAAGAATACTAAAAAATATTATAGGCTATATATAAAAGTATGTTAAACGAGTAGTAATTAGAAAATAGCTAATAAACTTTTTTGGTATTGAGAAATAGACCTGTATTGCTAGTGGTGGTGGTATTGACTGCTGTTTTGACTTTTTTAGTTAGGTGGCCGGTTTAGGTAGGTGGCTAGGGGCTCTAGTACATAGTACGACACAACCTTAGTTTATTGCTAGTAGAATAGTTAGAAGCGGGAACCGGGGTTTATGCCGGTATCGCCGGAGTTAAGACCGACAGAATCCTGTCCACTGTTCCAGCGATTTCTTAGCCACAGGTTACTGCATAGGCCATTTTCTAGCCTAGATTACATCAGCAACCAATCAATATCATCATTGCTATCGATCGAAATACCTAGGTAGGTAGCCTCTCACCCCCTCCGCTCTCAATCTATTTCCCTACTTACATTTCTTTTCCTTTTCGACAAACGCATCCAACGGCTGTTGACATCAACAGAGACAATGTCATTCACAATAACGGTTCGTCAAGGGCCTGCGCGCCTTGCGACGAGATTACCCACGGTTGCCAAACCCTCACTTCGCATCTCCGCTTCTCTCCGAGCCTTCCATCAACCCGCCAGCAAGCCCTCGACCTTTTTCACATCCAGAGCCACACTCGCCTCCTCGACTCTACGAGCCACACCCAAGAATGCATTCTCGCAATCGAGAGCATATAACCAGCAGTCTGCCCATGCTGTCGACCAGGGTTCGCTCATCCGAAGACTTCTGACAGGTGGTGCTATCTTTGGTGGTACCGTTGTCGCCATCAACGTCATCTTCAACCGTGAAACCCGAGAAGATGGCGGCATGCCCGCCTATGAGCGATCCTATCTGAACTCGACATTCATGCATACTGGCTTGGGTATTGGTATCATCGGCCTGACGGCGCGACAAATGATCCAGACTGGATTTGTTTACCGACTAATGGTCACGAGTCCCTGGGCCGTCGCCATCGGTGGCCTGGCTCTCAGCTTCGGAACCATGATTGGAACACGAGCCATCGATCCGGACAAGTAAGCCTGTCTTCAGTTATTCGCCACTTATATCACAATGCTAATTTCATCTACCCTAGTTACATTCCCAAGTATGCCCTCTGGACCGCTTTTAACGCCACCCAAGCCGCCTTCATTGCGCCCTTGCTCGCCTTTGCCCCTGGTGCTCTCATTGCTCGTGCCGGACTTTACACCGTCGCCATGATGGGTTCCATTTCTTTTGTCGGCGCCACCGCTAAGCAAGAGAAGTACATGTATATCGGAGGCCCTCTTTTGGCTGGCGCTGCTTTGGTTGCCGTCTCTGGCTTTGCTCCTCTAATCCTTCCCGCAACCGCCGTTCGCACTCTAGCCTTCTCCGAGAACATCTGGTTGTACGGCGGCCTCGCCGTTTTCGGTGGTTTCACTCTCTACGATGTTCAGAAGATTCTACATCACGGTCGCATGGCTGAGCGAGGTATCATCAAGAAAGATCCTGTCAACGAGAGCATTTCTCTCGAGCTTGACTTCCTTAACATCTTTATCCGCATGGTTCAGATTTTGATGCTACAGCAAAACCGCAAAAAGTGAAGGAGTTGAGTAATATCATGAAGGATGGAAGAGATTGGAAAGATGAATTACATTACATTATATGGTGTATTATGAAGAGCAAATCGGAGTATAACAGCACAGCCTAGGCAACCCCTATGTTTTAATAGGCCGCACCAACCCCTCTCTTAGTTGAAGAGACAGCAAAACTCATACCCAGCTGATCAAGAAAAGTCGGTCCTTTGTACTAGTATGTAACTACCTTAGCAAGAAAAACAGAAAAAAATAAACAAAAACATTTACAAGACATTGCCGAGCCTTCGGAAGCTGAGTGAAGTTCGTAGTGTTTTGTTCATGAGAAGTGGCCATCCTCAACCTCTACTGTTTCTCTGTATTTTCGGGTTTCTGATTTCGAGATGTACCGGTTTGTTAGGCTGCGATGTCGCCGCTACTCTGTAGGGTGTAATTGGGTTTGACAATACTCACACGTATCAAAATACTTGGTTGATTTGACAGAGTCCTGAGAGAACTAGAAGTATCCATGCATCAGGCATCACACATAGAGGGACGAAGGAGTCAGATTTATATAAAACATGAAGGGAATAGGTAGCTTAGCGATAGTTCTGAATCTATTATCTTTGCTCCTCAGTTCGTTCAACTAAAATGCTACTGATTAGCAGTTGTCAGATGCTCGGAATTTTATTCTTAATAGTATATATCCTTCTACCTCCCGGTATAAAGATAGCTGCCCTAGCATCCCTCATGGCCTATACTGTTCATCAATTGTTAGACATGGCAATAAGACTCTACCTTGTAATACCTCGCTCTCATATACTTTCTACTCTCTGTAACCCGCGGCCCCAGTGGCATAGTCGTTATACTAACCAAGAACTACTATACATTAATACAATTTAACTCTCATATATGCTAAAGATCGATATTTTGAAGGGGCTTAGTGGTTTAGATAGTATATATAAAGGTCCCTTTCCATCACATTAGACAGTGCGGGTTTAAGTGCATCATCAACAATTAGACGATTTAAATTATGAGTTTTGAGTGAGATCCATAAGGTCTGCGTTAAGGATAACTGACAGTGTGGTCGAGTACAAACAACACACTTTACGTTATGTTCCATCATAATTGCACACTGTTTGTATTAGTATGACTTGCCTTATATATATTCTGTTCAGTCAACCTTGAAGGCAGAGCACCCAATTAATTGCATCATTCATCCAAGATCAAATTGTGCCAGCTAATATGCCCAAGCAGAACAGCAGGGAATAACCCTTCGCACGCCAAGGAGGACGTACACTTCGTACCCATGCCATATGGTCTCACACTGTCATGCCGGTTCCCATATTGAATACTATATGAGACAACTTTCCTCTCTTATTTGAAACCAACTATATTGAATCGTCAAATTCGAGCTCACTTCTGCTCTAGCGGCTCAAACGGTCGCAGGAAATGGCTAGGACACTCGTAGCCCCAGGGGTTCTTGTTGAGGTATAGCTGATGATAATCCTCGGCGTCCCACCAGGGGCCCGCGGGGACAACCTCAGTCACAATTCTGCCCTTGTACCACTGGTCGTTGGCCTGTTTCGTGACCTCTTTGGCAATCTTCTCCTGCTCCTCATTGTGGAAGTAGATTCCGCTGCGGTAGTTAGTTCCGACATCAGGGCCCTGTCTATTCGCCGTTGTCGGGTCATGCATCTTGTAGAAGAATTCGAGGAGCTGGCGGTACGTGATCCGCGTTGGGTCGTAGTAGATCAGTAAAGCCTCATTGTCTATCACGCTTTGTTAACTCCAGCGCACTAGCTCGAAAAATCGGACCAGGCTGCGATAGCTGGAAGAATCATTCAAAAGGAAATAGATGACTTACGTCCCGTCTTGCCTGAGCACACCTGTTTATAACTAGGGTTTGTGGCATCACCACCGGTGTACCCCACGCGGGTCTCGTATATACCCTTGTCGCCGAAGTGCTTGCGATACAGGTGCTCGACGCCCCAGAAGCAACCAGCGCCCACGGTGGCCTTCTCGGCACCCTCGGGAATCGCGGGGCGCGGGGATCCGCCACCACTGCCGGTAATGCCCATTGCGGTCGACATGGGGCGGAAGAGGCGCTGGACGAACGAGGGCATAGTAAATGCCATCAGGAGGAATGCGAAGACGAGGGCGAAGAGCGCCGATTTCAAGGAAATAGTATTATTCGCGGATTCGGGGGTGTTTTTCTTACTCAACTCGGATGGCGTCGATGTTGGCATATAAGAGAACCCGAAGGCTTTGAGTATATATATACGTGAGGATTGCGCCTTATACGATGTTCAAGGGAGAAGCCGATGAGAAAAGAAAAGGAGAAACAGAAAAAAGAAGATGATGCCCTATGTATACTGTTAAAATCACACTGCTACCTCTCAAGATGGCTGACAGTTTCAATGGCTCATGACAAATCTTAGAGCACTCGATTTGGACAGTGTTTCGCCCCGCGAAAACTATCATGCCCCGCCAAATGTTCAATCACGTCAGTGTGAAACCAGATCCTACTGAAATTGCACCTGTCAATTCCAAATGGCTCGGCGCTGGCTGCAGCATTAAGCCGGAGATACTGCCCGGGAAAGTACCCGAGAGCTGGTAGGTACCTTGATCCCCCCCTTGTATATACTAGGGATAAAACATACCTAGTCGAGTATTATGGAGCCGTGGATTATGAGGCCAGATGGCCTTTAACGTGCTGAGAATACTCGACTAGGTTCGTTTTACCGAACAAAAACCATAGTACATTATATTGTACCTAGATTCCCAAACTGTCCTGTCGCAGGTCATCTTATCTTATCTTATCCTATCGGTATTAGCCTCTAGTCTAGATAGGTACACGCACACATCTTTCTCCCCCACATTGGTACTCTCCGACACACAGCTAAGGTACGCCATAAGCCTTGTTCCCGCTATCCACCATCTCGTCTACACAATCAAGATACAATCGACCAACAATTAAATACCAATAACCGCCAAGATGCCAACAGAAGCTGGACACAGACGTGAGCGTGCCTTCTCCCTTACTCTATAGTTCAATACGATATACTGATACCCTTTCAAGTCTACGTCAAGTTAGTCCACCCCGCGCAAACGAATGTTCCCGATCCTCAATATCCAAATCGCAACTAGAGCTGAATAGAATAATGTGGGATATGGCTAACCGGGGGTCATAACTAGGGCCCGACATCTCGGGTACAGGCGCAACAAGCATACTACGCACCCTAACAGAAGCATTGTGAAGATTGAAGGCGTCGATGACTCTGAGGCTGCCAAGTATGTGTATTATATCTTGTATTTATATCCATCACCCTAGTGACGGTTTTATTGACGTTCATAGTTTCTATCTTGGGAAGAAGATCGCCTTCATCCACCAAGCACCAAAGGAGATCAGTATGTGCACCACCAACTAGCTATGATTTAGATTCGCAAACTTACTAACTGCTCGTCAATAGGAGGCACCAAGACTCGCGTAGTAGGCAATGTCTCGAATCGATTCACGTCCCATCATGTCGATACTGACCAGGATTCGTTTCATAGATCTGGGGCAAAGTCGTCCGAACCCACGGTAATATTTCCGCATCTTGGATTCAATCGTTCCATGCCATTAACAATCTGGTTGTAGGCAACTCTGGCGCTGTACAAGCTCGTTTCTCCGTTCCTCTGCCTACCAAATCAATGGGCGCTAGTCTTCGGGTTCTACTATATCCCTCCTCGATCTAAGCATTAGGAAACGGCTCCTAGTAGTAGGAGTGATTCAATGAATAATACGTCTACGAATTAAAAGAGCTTGGGAAGACTAGTTGGACAATGTGCCCTAGCCGATGGCTATACTAAACAAGTGGTCTTCCACTCACAAAACGAAGTCTTATGGCTTCCGCACACGAAACACAATCCCGCCGGATCACCGGTGCCCACGACGTTGAAGCTGGCTACTCCTCAATATATCCGGACGGATTTGTAGTCCAATAGATGAAGCGAATGTCTGGATATTAGATAAACAGAGTATTTTCTCGTATCCAGACGCAAAATACCCATCCACAACGCTTTTATACCATTTAAAAGCAAGTGAAGAGGAAAATTTAATGCCCAGGTATAACGAGGAGCCTTGATATTGTCGTCCTCGCTTAGAGGTTTTTGTCAACAAAAATTTACCTCAGCCCAATGTTTGGTTATCATCAGTATGTGATGCGTTCATCCTCCTCTCGCCGCGGTACTCCTCAACCTGTGCACGTTTTTCCATAACAATTGCTCATTACTTTCCGGCGACGAGGTAGAGTTTGTGACTTATGCATTCCTGTGTGCGTGCTGCGATTCGTATAGAGACCCAACCGGACCAAGGTCTCTATCAGTCTTGCAAGGTCGGAAAGAATAGTGCGACCTATACAATACCAGTTTGGAAACTATTACTAGGCAAGCAATATGTGCTGGCTCTTGAAATATGGGGGTGCAGCTTCAAAATACGTCTTACGACATATTAGTTTAACAATAGCTGTTCACCGTCGTACCACCAATACCATAGGCGTTTTAGGTGCTGTCACCAACATCAAATTCGGATACACCAGTCTCAAGGAATGAAACCGTGCTCTCATAACCCCTACACTGCTCGTGGCTACCTTGCCACTATGATCTTCTATTTCATTTGGGTGTTACTCGCCAACAGGCCGAATGCTAGTGAACCTCTTCTACCACAAACCTTGGTGTGATAGTATTTCAATGCAAGGAGATCCCAATAATAGAATAGGGAATCGTGTTCCTCGCTGTAGATTATTTGGTAATATACGAAGATGAGATGGCCTAGCGTTGTTGCGAATACCACGGTGGCTTTATCGGGCAGTACGCCCCCGGGGGCCGAACAGAGCGGGTACATGCGACACTATATCCTTTTTGGAAGACATGAGGCTGATGCTATTCCGCTTTTTGCTTTGTGTGCTCTAAGGAGAGATAGAATCACTAAAGCGGCTGGCTGTTTGGCGTTAACTTAGTACCCTTTACAATCCGCAACAGGAATGCGGCTGGGGGACCTCGCGACACTATGCTTAGACTAACATAGGATAATATTGCTCTTATCAGCACACCTATAAGTCCCAATATATGGTATCAAACTTGGGACGTTCCTGTAAGAGCATTGGAAATAAATGAATGTTCGGTCAATAGGTCGGAGCATATTTTAACCGCAAGTCTATAATATGGGTGACCTAATGATCCAGAAGGTCTCAGCGGGATAGAAATAGAATGATTAAGAATATGGGGGACCGATACGAACATCTAGAATCAAAGGAAATAACTCAATATATAGTTTCAAGCCCCTCCAAATGAAACAGCTCGGGCCAGAGCTTTAAAAGGTCACACGATGCGCAAGGTGTCAGTGCAGCAGAAATGGCGAGCTAACGTTCTAGAAGATGCAAGGTGTCAGGCCGCCAGGTCCAATGATCCAAGAATAGCTATCAGACCATCAAAGCGTACCGCAGAGATGGCCTAGATGTTTTTCGTGCATGTGCACCCCCTCGAATCAAAAAAATTTCCGGGTAGAAAGCCATTGGGCATGTGATGGGCTGCAACATGCAAAGCCACTTGCATGCATCTTCGATCCTAGAGCCCAGGCTAGCCTATCTGCTACCCGATAGGACGGCCCCCAGGCAGCAAGAATTTGGTAGGACAGCAGAAGAGAACCGAGGTATACCGTTTATGATGCGAAAGATTCTAGGTAGATGGGGTTTACTTTGGGGTAGCTGAGGTAAAGAGCACTTTCACAAGGACGCGGGAGGCATCAAAGGAGAAATTGTTGTGTCTGTATTGAAGGGCGCTGATGATAGCTTTCATCGCCCGCTGCTGTATTCAATCCTTCAATTAAAGACACGAATGAAAAACACCATCGGCCTTTTCCCATCCATGCCGTAATTACCTAAGAATGCCCCAAATGAACCCCCCATCCAACCCTATAAAAAAAAAGCCGGGGAATCGCTTCCCCATCAACGAAGCGAAAGAGGTTTGGCGGTGCTACTATTACAAGAAATGACAGTGGTATTTTTCCTGAACTCCGCCCATGTCATAAAAAGAAAAGAACAACGCTGTGCTGTGCTCCTCGAAACAACAAATCATAAACTTATCATGAACTCGACCGTCTCGGTCGTTCTAGGGTGTGTGTAGTGAGGTTGGGGCGGCGTGCTGTGACCTGCACCGTATTCGTAGTCCTTTTTTTTTTTTTTTGAGCGACAGCTTTCCCGAACAACTCATCCGCTTCCTTCCGGGGGAGGATCCTCCCCACGGCGAGGCGCCTCCGGTCTTCATTCATCATCTCTTCATCATGACGTTGAGACGAGCGCCGACTATAACCAAAGCCAGGACTCTTAGATAGGGAACGTATTATTTTGTCGACGGGATACCCCATCGACGATGTAGTTGAAACATAGTAGGGCGTGGTAGGGTTTCATCGGATTTGTTATGCCCAGCTAAGGGGCAAAAGGAGGGTTCGAGACCATCCTCCGCCCGGTGTGATGTCGACCGTTGTGACTAGGTTGTTGTACGTCTAGGCCGCCGTCTCATTTCCGATCTGGGGCCGGTTCTGCGGATGACAATACCAACAACTACCGGTGGTATATTCTGTACCGCAGTTTCCACACGTGTGCATATGCATCGTGTTGACAGGGCTTCTAGAAGCACAAGTTGATGTTGATGACTTCGCCATTTAAGACGAGTGGATGTGACTTTGATCAAGGTGTGTGTGTGAGCGTGTGTATGTATATGCGTATGTGCGTCTAATCTGTTATCATCTGCGTTAGATCTAGAGCTTCTTCTTGCGTCGTTGTGGGCGTATATAAGGACCCCTCGATCCTCCGTCATGAGAACGGGGGTTCTGGACTCCAGAATATTCGATCACGAAGGTGGCCAGCACATACCTATGCGGCTAGACTAGAAGCAGAGTGGCGGTATGGTGTGCCTCAGAACAAGATTGGAGCTTTTCTTTGCTTGGTACTTGGTGAGGAGTCAGTCCCTCAGTGGCAACAGTTCGTTAAGCTGATGTGTATGTTTTTTATTTTATTTTATGACAAGATGTGGTGAACAGGCTCGTCGTGTGAGCAAGGGTTGGGAGGACGGTAAGGTTATGATATCGAATGTCGATCGTTCCTCTTCTCAGGATTTCGGTTCTTGAAGGGGGGGATTTGCTGGCATTATCATCTAGAGAACTTACTATTGTACTCCGTGGACCCGTGAGACCTTTCGACCTTTCACGGCGCTTGAGCTACACCCTTCCGGTACGCGCTACAATGCACACTACTACGAAAACAACGATGGAAGGAGGGGACGGAGCAATAATTCCCAGTACCTAGTCCAGTACCTACATGCATGTAGAGGACAGGATTATCCCTCGTGGAAGCTGCCGATGCAGGCCAGCGAGTCCAGGTGCGCCTTAATGCAGCATTCAATAGTTCGACGATGGGCTGGAACTTGCGATGAGACCCTCCCCACCATCCATTGACCTGCCCGAAGCCGCAGTTGACTTGCATTTTTAGTACTTTATTACTTTTAGGGACAGCGAGCAAATGATTTCCACTTTGGGCCAACTCTTCCAAGGTGGGTTTGGGCCGTGGGCTATGAATAACTGAATACTAGTGTAGTCAATAATAACCGGCGCCGAAAGTCTCGCCAGCGTGCGCTTCTCGGGCGAGCAGTCAGACCAAATACGTCTGAGACCCTTACTTTTACGGCGGCTTACCTATTACTACTCACTTCCATCAGGTAGGTAGGTATCTGGGTACGACGCATATCAGGTAGGAAATCGGTCGTATTACTTACAGGTATGTAGTACAACCTACCAGGTACTAGGTAGTTCATCAACCCCGTATCTAACATACTATCTAGGTAAGGTAGCGTCCGGGTCCAGTTGCCCATGCCCAGCTCTGCCCAGGCAGTACCCAGGTAGATATTTCAAAGCTGTGCGGATGGATGTGGCTTACTGCTAGACCAACGCTTGGAATCCGCTTGACCAGATTAGGGGGAACTCATTGAAAGCTACCCAACGACACCAATGTCACGCCACCCAGGCATCACGCTAGTCGGGGCCTTTCCCACGTGGACCCCGCCTATCTTCCCTAAACAGGGTCCTAAAGATATCTACAGTCTACATTACCTGGCAGTTACTGTACACCACGATATCATGGTTGGTCGTGGTTAGTGTCTTGGACGGTGGATCAGACCAGGCAGAGACCAGGTAAACCAGAGTTCGGATCAGGGAGCTAAGAGAGGCGGGTGAGTGGACATTCCTAACGCAAATGCTTAACGCAGACCCTACTGCCAGGCTACTGTACCTACCACTGCATCAAGTCCACAACGATGACCCCCCCCCAACTACGTAGGTACCTGGCACGTCGAGCAACCAACAGTGTGTCGGTGAGCAGCGATGCAAGGGCAAGCAAGTTCGAAGCGCCACGAATAGATGCACATTGGGTGTGCTACAACGGGTGATGTAAATTGGCGGCACATGGTAGCAACATCATGGTCGCGGGGCCGTCCGGCTACGGAAAAGTCATAAAACCCAACACAGCAAGAGAAATATCAATATCGAAACTCCAAAAAAAGGAACGAAAGACAAAAATAAACATAGAAAAAGAATTGAAAACAAAAAAACCGCTCGCTCTCCTGATCGACGGACCACCTCACACTACACTATTCATTCTATCGAATTAAAAATTAAACAGCTGAGGCACTAGATGGGACGATGGATTCAATATAACGCTTCGTAAAGCATAAAGCTTTATTACGCTTCAATATTTTCGCTCGCCATATTTCGCTTACACCTGCTCGAAATTAGACGGAAATCGCTGGAAAAGGGAGTCCAACGCTTAATCTTCCACCCGCGCATCCGGCCGGCAGCCAATATTCTCCGGATGCACGCTAAGAGTCATCAACGAGAGAGAAAAAGGGAAAGTCATTCTCTGCACGGATGGGGGGTGGACAACCTTGACGGCGGCATTTATTGCTCACCCCATAGGACGAAAATCGACCGGCTCGCTACGACAGCCCCGGTGCTGCATGCTCCGCCATAAGAACGTTGCATGAGGTACATACGTGCACAGGTACACAGAGGCAAGCACAGTACTGTACTTTATGCTCGTGACACCATACCTATCCCATCATTAGCTGTCTTATTTAATACATACATGGGCAAATCGTGCGTTCATCGTCGGTACCTCGCCCTCCACAACATGCAACAAGCGCCTCTGTCCGCTAATCTGTCATCAATCCTCGCTAAAAGTCAAGGAGGCGCTTCAAGCTATGAACAGCTGAAGTTTATCTGTCTCTGATTGGCCTGGCATTTGAGCTTGCGGGCTGTCTACCGAAGCTGCCGGGCCCGAGAGTGAGGTATCGCGGCTGACTGCGACAGGGTGGCTAACGCTATCCTATTTGTCGATAGCCAACGCCATGCGGTCAAAAGAAATTCCATGCATTGGCCGTCTAACGTTTTAGGTACAAGCCGGGCTGTGTAAAACCGTTATTCTTACCGGGGCGAGCGAGACGCCTGGGAAAGTGGCTGATAAGACCCTTTATTAGACATAGAGAGAGCTGAAGATCATAGCTTTTTCCAACGGTCGCACAGCTACGATAGCCTATTATAGCGTCAACGCGAAAGGTCACTCCCATTGCACAAAGCCGACTAATGCCGATCTTTTGTTTTTCTTCAGCCGGTATTACTATACTCCGCGCCAGGGTTTCATATATACTATATAGACCTCAACTGTTCGTGTTATGACTGGAATAAACCTGTTAAGCCTTACAAAGAGGCCCGTGTATCTACTTTCTCGGCGTTCAGCCGGCTTGGCGTGTCGACCAGCTGCGCCAGTTGCGCTCATCTGTCCAGGGATGTGTGGAGATCTGGGGAGATCACAGGGGAAGTCGTCACTGGAAACTAACCTTAGCGAAGTCCGTCCCTTGCCGAAAACCCGGCGGCAAGTAGTGTAGGTGCCACGGAACGCATAAAGGGTCTTGCCGATCCTTCTGTTGGGCGCCTTGTGTTAGAAGTAGTGCCAAGACATTTATATTCAACTCTCTTTAGGCTCAAGGCGACATCGTTATTGTAGTTACCATAATTAGGGACCCCTTGATGGCTTGTTGAAAATGACGTATATAGTATGGTAGCTATGACGACGACTATAAAAGGCGATATTGCCATAATCTCTTGAGTTGACGCGACGGCCTATAATCAATAATCGATCGAATACACTACCAGATGAAGAGCTGGTGTCGCGCCGTAAGCGCCCGCCAAGATCAGACACGACATTGGATCAAGTGCATTGAATATGGGACAGCAACCCTCGCTCCCAGGGCCGCCTGGGACCAAGTTTCGCGTCATTGGTGCCGGAATGTGAGTGTAATTTGTCGGACAACATCTTGCAGCATAGCTAGGGGGAGATATGGCACCATCCGCTGTGATGCAGATACGTAATATCACGGTTACCCGGATGGTGCTTATTTTGTCCCCAATGTACAATGTAAGCTGACACGAAGTAGGTCGCGTACCGGTACCAAGACGTTTAACGAAGCCCTGACTATCCTCTTAAAGGGCCCGGTCCATGATTCTGGGATTCAGTCTTTAGGGGGTCCTATGGATCAGATCGGCGCTTGGTTGCAGATAATGGCACTGGCTCCCAAAGCTGCATCGTTCTCAGACCAGAAAAAGCTGGATTGGCTGTTATCCTCCGTGCTCGACGGCTACGTAGCTACCATGGACTGCCCCGCGGCGACGCTCACTCCAGAGATTATGCGGGTCTATCCAGACGCCATCGTGATCGCAACAACAAGGGATGAAACATCATGGTGGAGGAGCATGCAACATCTCAATAACATGATGTGTACTTGGCACCTACCTCTAGCAGTACTGTTTCTACATAAGAGCCAGGTGTATGGGCTTTGGATGCTGAGGTTCAGCGGAATCATGCAGTGGCGGTATAAATCGGAGGGAATACAGGAAAATACGCTTCGGGACCACGAGCAGCATCTTCGCGAGGTCGTCCCCCCCGAAAAGTTATTTTGGTATAATGTTAGCGAAGGCTGGGAACCGCTTTGCCGAATCCTCAACGTCCCTGTGCCGGACGTCCCGTTTCCCCATAACAACAACAAGATAGATGCCTCAAAAGTAGTCAGGGATCACGTCGTAGCCGGTGTCATGTCATGGATATTTGTACTGTCGGCATTTACTGTTGCAGTCTGGTTTTGGAGAAGTTGGTACCCACGGCATTTTTTCTGATAGATGGGCAGATAGCATAGGAAAACTCTGCAGACAGTACCTGTTTTGATCTATCCACTATTACCCCTATAGGCACTGATCTACATACCCTTTTGAGAAATATAGAGTAACACAGTGACAAAAAAGTAATCAGGATTCGGACGAGACGTCACATGGCCCCTGAAGGAGGTCAAGACACTTAACTTTTTTTTCTAAACGGGCATCTCAACGTCTTGCGTACCAAAAGCCAACGGCAATAGCCCCAAGGCCCTCATCAGCGAAATGGCTTTCCTTCTCCCACTTTGAATCATTTTCGAACCATTCGCTTGGAATTGCTTTGTATCGTTCATACGTGGATAAGGGACTGTGGGTATATCCACCCCAAGGAAGGGGCATATCTCTTCCCATCCAAATCCATCTTCTAACTTAGCAACAAGCAGCCGATCCGCGGGAACTAGTTCCATCGCTCGCGCGTTACTGGCACTGTCGTTAGCCTACTCTAGCGTGTCTTTTATTTATCTCCGAGGAGCGGTTAGGGCGACCCGGTGCACTTAAACAACTCACTATTCCTCATATTCTTCCATCGCAGCTCGAAAGCCCGCCTCTATCCTCCCGTATCCCCGCGAAATAGTCTCGAATATCAAGCCGACTAGTCTACTGAACTGCAGGTCTATCGTGTCGAAGTACTTGAAGAAACTCGAGGGGAAGGTGTGCGCCCGAACACGAAGCAAGCTGATAGTATTCCATATCGACTTAGCCCACGCCTCCGGCTCTCTCACCGCGAGAATGAATTTAGCATCGGGATAAGCCTTGACGATCTCCTCCGTGAGGTAACACGGCACAATCGTGAGGACCTGGCGGGTATAAACCGTGTGTAAGACCGGACTGACCATCCCATTTTTTATTTTATCGAGAGGGGAGTGGGGGTTGGCTCTTACGTCGTAATCCCATATCCACTTATCAAAGTCGGACCGAGAATATGGTTTGCTCTGTCTAGTCCGCTTAATCCGCAGCGCTTCGGTGAACATCTTTAGATGGGGATATCCATTGTATATCACCTGGCCCATATTGTAGCTCCAGCGACGATTTTAGTAGGAGTGTCGAGGCTCCAAAAAAAGTATACAAGGACTTACGTCTTGTAGCCTAGAAACTCCGTAGCATTATAAAGCCCCAGGGTACCGGAGCTAAATTGTCGGTGGGGGGTCAAAAAAGGATCCTAGACTCGGATGCATAGCCGACTCACCGGCTGTAACTAAGTACGATTACTTTCTTCTCCTTGATCAGCTCCGGGGCCGGGGCCGTCGACATATCCATATTTACATTAAAAACGGGTATCCTATTTTGAAGACTGGGATTGACGATGAAGAACACGAGTTTAGACCAACAGTATCAAGTCAAGAGATCTCTAAGTTAATAATTATATATGCGCGACTTATTAGATTATATTACTATGCCGTTAAGCGCTATGGTGATGATTTCAAACTCGATGCCCAAGTTATCCCTTAATGAAGAATACATTTGGTTATTATTAGATAAGGCGCCGGGCCGTTGGCGATAACTTCGGTCACCTTTTCGCTTGTTGCGATACCCTATTGGAGCATATCAAAATGCCCTTGAGAAATTTAGACTATTCCAGTCTACTCGAAGACAACAAGAGTCACATACTTTTAGTTAGCTAGAATTACTCCACACGCCGCATGATAATTGTGGATTTAACTCTTCAATACGTCACGCCGAACGGCTAAAGGGCTCACCTGAAGAGTTACGGTCGTATGCATGCAGTATGATTTCCCACCATGAGAATTGCAAGTTATTTCGGCAACGGAAAATCAAGTATTTAGGACACCATTTTGCATGATAGCGGTGTAAATCTGTGTAACATCTGCATGTGCTGTTGGGAATGTTGCGATCAGTTAGCGGGATCATGCAATTATCACTACACTGTACATGCCACACCTTCTAGAACAAATAAGGTGTCGTGTACATAAGCAAAGGTATCAATTTAGTCAGTATTAGATTCTTCGCGTAATAGTTAGATATTCATCACCTCTCGCCCCAATACTAGGGTCATGACAGCACATGTAACAACACACTTACACTACACTTATGATGTATACCTATTAATACCGAGCTACATTATAGTTGGGCTAGTTCGCTCAACCAGAACCTACCTGCTGTACCTTGGGGTTATGCCTCACTGCGGTTACAACTAACTATAGCTATAGCTACATAATAGAAGAAATCTACTATTAGCTATTTCTTGGCCAAGAGCTTACTCCGAGTACGCTTGGTAACTTGTTATCTGCGAGGTGAAGTCAGTGGGACCGGACTAGATAGTCTGTAGCCGTCCCGATACCTCAACTCCACCGGACCCAGTAACAAGACAATACTACATAAACTATTAATACATAGTATAGTAGGTAGGGTAGTAGCGTAAGAGGGGATCAAGGCGATATGTGCACTATACTATGTATGTTGATCATGGTGGAATGGATATTAGACGATAGACTGTATGTATAACAGATATATTACATAACCATAAGTGTTGACCTTTAAATCTACAGTTTGTACGGTCACGACCTTCTCTCGTATAACCTTTAGGTACCGTAGATAGTCATTTTTTCCAAAGTCGAGCTCTGACAGCCCCATGACGAATTTCGATCGCCATTTCGACCCAGCTAAATTTACCCACTAGTTTATGTGAACTATGGTATACTATGTATGTACTAGTTAATGACGTACGCGTAGTGTACATTACTTTGGGTCCGAATATGACTCGGATGCTAGTCGGACGCATCCTCAGGGAGCCGCTTTCAGATCATCACCACTAGATTACTTGTACATACATACATGCTTACACCACCTCTATACGTCCCACGCAATGTTTTCGTTTTTACAGACGATCTCTATTTGAATTTCAAATCCGTTCTGACATCGCAGTGATCACGCCATATAGGACCAATTATCTACATCATGCCTTGTCTGCAAAATGGATATCGTCATCCAATTAATGTTGGACCTTTTCCTGCGTATATACACGCACTGTAACTAGTGTAACGGAAACGACTTGGGGACCTTTTTTTCTTTTAGATAGAGAACGATAGCGGGCCATTCATACACGCTGGCTCCCACTAGTGCTATCCGGGATCTCCACCGCCGCCGGCTTCTTGTCATCCTCGCCAACAATCTTGGATTCGATGGGCTCCTCACCGAAGAGCTCACCCATGTGCTCTAGCGAGACACCTTTAAAACACGTTAGCCCCGTGACCTCTAGTAGTAGACCATGATAAATAGACGTACCTTTAGTTTCGGGAACGAAGAAGAATACGAAGGTGAGCATGATAACACCAAAACTGCCGTATATGAAATAAGTCCTAAAAAGGTACTTAATTAGCGAAATCTCCACGCTACGCTCGCAACATTATCTACTTACCCGTATCCTTTGTAACCTAATGTTGCCAACATGACGGGAAGTGTTCGGGCAACGACGAAGTTGAATAGCCACTGAGTCGCGGCGGCGAGAGCGACGTTCAGCGGCCGCAGACGGGCGGTTGGGATCTCGGAGACCAGGATCCAGCAGGCCGGACCCCAGCCGAACTGGAAGAAAGCCGCGAAGACGAAGATGAAGGCTAGTGCGAAGTAACCGGCAACGGGGACCGGTTGGTTATCCTGAGGTGGAGCGACACGGACGTATATTCCAATGTAGAACATGCAGAAGGACTGTCCAATGGCCGAGACAAGGAGCGATCGCCGGCGGCCAAGAGAGTCGGCCATGAAAAGCAGGAAAATAGCGCACGATACGACCTTGACGATTCCGTAGACGCCAGTGCCGAGCAGGGAATTCGAAGTTCCCTTGATACCCAGGTTAGTGAAGATGGTTGGTGCATAGACATTGATCGCATTTGTTCCGGTCAGCTGTTGGAAAACCATCAGTACGATACTCAGGAGCCCTCGGTGGCGGTTAGTCTTGACGGTCCACATCTCCTTCTGTAGAGACCAGAAGGTGGCATCACCCATGAGTTGTCTCTCTTGTTCCAGCTGGTCGGCAATTTCTTGGAACTCTTCCTGGAGATAGGGGTGGTCATCGGGCAGTTGTCGGAGCCTTCTCAGGACATTCTTGGCTTCTTCCCATCGGTCCTTGCGAGCGAGGTATCTCGGCGACTCGTTGCAAATCAACATGAGCGAGAAGAGGAATAATGCCGGGAGGCCCTGGACGGAAAGCGGCACGATGTATTTGGTGGCTCCGTGCAGGTGTAACTCGGCGCCAAAGTTCGTCCAGAAGGCGATCAAACTGCCAGTGACGATAAAGAGCTGGTACATGCCGGTAAGCAGCCCGCGGATAGCCCGGGGTGCATTTTCGGTGACATAGATGGGGTTTACAACACTCGCCGCTCCCACTCCGAGACCTATCGACGACATCAATTAATACACGGCAAGGTGGCTGGAGAAAACTTAGGATAGTGTGGTCTTACCAGCTACAAACCGACCGATGTATAACGGTTCGAGATGCCCCGAGGCCGCCGCCTGTAAGATGACGCCTGCGAGGGTAAAGAGGGAGGCATATATCAAACACCATTTGCGGCCCAAAATATCAGCCAAAGGATAAGCCGCGAGGGCGCCAACGAAGCAGCCTGCTTGGAGCACAGATACAATATTCGCCTGAAGATTCGCAGAGTCGACACTGGTTGTGTCGCCTAAGTTGTAATCCCTTGATGCGAAAAAACTTCGTTAGTTACCCTCGATCTTCTAACGCCAGCACATAGCAGAACGTGCTAAAACTTACTTGATGAAACTATCGATCTTGATGACACCTCCGATGACCCCGCTGTCCCATCCAAAAGAGGCTGCGCCGAAACAAGCCTTCGGAAACCGTTGGTAAGAGGCGCCTGAATTACGAATCGGCGAGCAGACTTACAGAACATGCCAATAAGAAGACTCTCCAGCCATAGATCTCCTCGGGATCAGTTTTCATCGCCTCATTCTTCACAATCTTCCGCAAGATCCTGATTCCCGACATGTTGCTGATGAATGCGGCACCCTCAGGCAACCGACTCTGCTATGCCGTTGTCTCGTTCGTATCCCTCTGTTAAGCTGTTGATCCAATCTCGACAGCGACTGTCAATGCCCTCCGAGTGAGAAATAGCAAACTTGATCAAAGAGTGAACAGTCTAGAGCGCGATGCCCGGTCTTTAAGAGAATTCACCGATAAAGACGCTGAGCATATGGGTCGCCATGCGTAGCCATTCGGGGCAATGAACCCACCGTGCCGGTGAGGTAGACTCGATATCATTCGTCCAAGCTAGGTGCCTCAAGGGCCGGGTAAGCTCATGGTCGGGGTCGAGTCCTTTCGACCTGGAGAATTTTTGGGGTATGAGAACTCTTCTGGGAAAAGAACGAGTTCGCAAAATTAAATTCCACCAAACAGCGCAAAGGGATGCTAGCGAAGCTAACCCCAGCTTTTTCGTTGCTTAATACTACCCCATGGGGCCGCCAAGTCTTGATGAGGAGAAAGTTCTCTCCTGGTTAGTGCTAGAATCCTGAACTGGAAGTGTGATCGCCATTGCCTTGATTCAATTCGCTGATACCGTCCCTCGGCAACAGCTCCTTCGACTCATCACCTCCTAGTGATTATTTTTTCCGTCTGGGCTTGGTCGCCTAGTTTAGAGCTTATCACATAAAGCGCGTGCGTAGGTAACGAATAGTGTAGGTTCATCCGTTTTGAATAGGGTTGAATTGGCAACATTGACAAGCTAAGAGAGATATTGGCAGGGGTTGGTCGAGGTGCCCACCCCCCAATACAACCGGTAGGTAAGTTGTAGGTACTAGCGAACCAACCATCAACGGCCGGATGCGGAGATATTACTATCTTAGTCGGGTTCGACAGGCATTGGGCACTTTAGGCTCAATGAGGGGGGTGAGTCGATAATGTCATTCGCCGCGTGTCTCTTGACGTTATCTTAGAGGGTATATCAACCCCTTACAAGGTATTTGTGATGACCTGCAGTTAAGAGCTACTATTAAGGAGTTGTGTGCGAATAAAATCGCGGTGTGAGGACTTAACTGCGTGAATTAACGTGAAATGAAGCGACGGTTGTTTACTTCGTATTTTTATCATGAAGCATAAAATACAGCCCGAGTTCTGCTGTTGAGAGCATTAGCGAGCATCATAGTTGCGCTGCTTTAAGTTCTCTAGGTAGGCGAAAGTAGTAATAGTAGATTTCGCAATATTCGAAATTCGAAAGCTCTTTTATAGGAAAAAAAACAAACAAACAAACGAACGAATCACCAAATCAAACATTTTGCTCTCTCGTCTGTCTAGTGAGACTGAGCTCACTCAAGTCGGTTCGGGGTAATGATGTGTGGAGAGGCTAACCAGCAGCTCGGTCTTTGAAGATTAAGGACTGGGACCATTCTCGAATTTTGTAACTGCGAGGAAACCGAGTAAAAGAGTGACAGAAAACATCATTGTAAATTTGTATAAAACTATAAGTAAGACAACTTCAAATATCCATAGCTTGCTCGTCTCGCATCTCATAACAATGCTGTCTGATCCGTTACGCACAATCCTGGGCGCAGACCCAACACACCGCACCTGTGCTCTCAACGGCTACGCGTTCCAACAAGACGCGATCCGGACCTTCAACGGCTGGCAGTACGCATGTTTCTACGGCTCGCTACAGAGCGCCAAGGAGCCGCTGTTCGTGCACCTTTCCCGACGCAAATTGCCGGACGGGGCTTGGCAGACCCTCGTATTCGAAGACTACCCGCAGACGGTGGACGATGGACACAACACAGTTCAGGTAAATGTCACTCTCAAGTCGATATACATCATGATAGTCAGATGATGGCTATAAGCACGGGGAAAGGACGTTTGCATCTAACGGTTCTCGGGAGGGATGTATAGCTCGGGATATGTCCGGGGGACGGCACCATCCATCTATCGTACGATCATCACTGTGACGTATTGCGCTACCGACACTCCAACGTCGGCGTTGCGACGTCTTTAGAGACGGTAAATTGGGGGCCCGAGCTTTTCACGCAGTCGCTGTTCGCGCTTCCCGGTCTATCGTCTCCGGAGATCACCGGTTTACTTAGCTACATCACGTACCCTCGATTCGTAACCATAGGACAGGTCAGTCGCTGGAGTCTTTTATTCCCGTATCTCGGTAGTAGAAGCTGCCTAATTAGGAGTTTTTCACTCTCATTGGCCTTGCGAGCATTTAAACCTATTTTTGGATTTTACTATGAATGTCAATTATTGACTGTAGATACTTAAATAGGACCTGCTGTTTACCTTCCGAACCGGCAAGGCTGGTTTAGGTGACGACCACCTTTGCGTGTACACAGCCTCCCCGCCGCCGCCACCCGGCAGCGGGGAGACAAGAGCCGAGTTAGGGACCTACAAGTTCCTTGGCACGCATCTCAAAGGCGTATCCAACAACCCGTACATCCACGGCCTGGACGCCTCGCCCGACGGCACACGGCTCTACACGACGTGGGTATACCGAGAATTCGTGCACTACGAGGGCTGGGACGACCCGCTAGACACAAAGCATAAGACGCAAGCGGGACCCAACTCGGCGGCTAATAACCGGGATATATGCTATGCGTGGTCCGAGGACGGCGGGACGCGATGGCGGAGCGGTCCTCAGGGGCACGTCATCGCCGACTTGGAGCGCGGCGAGAGCATCCTGCCGACTTCACCCGGTATCGTCGCGTTCGAGATACCAAAGGGGTCCGGCCTCATCAACCAGGAGGCGCAAGCTGTAGATAACGAGGGCGGCGTGCATATTTTGAATAGAGATAGTTTAGACGACGGTGTGCCGAGATGGAAACATTACCACTTGTCTCCTGACGGTGAGTCGCGCCAAATATCACCAAACCAAAGGTCAATCGCTAAACTCGGGGCTGACTGTACGACGAGTATATAGACGCATGGACACAAAGAGCACTTCCTTACGTCGAAGGCGTGTATGGTGGGAAGCGCGGTCAACTTGCCGTGAGCCGGGACGGCGACCTATACCTTGTGCTTCCGCACTATGCGGACCCTGTGCTGACAATTTTGAGGGCGTCGAAGGAGAATCAATATGCAGAATATGAGCTCGCGTGGCGAGGGCAAGGATTCCCACCCACAGAGCCGTTGGTGGATAAAGCAAGACTTGACCATGACAATGTGCTCTCTGTGTTCACGAGAGTGCTCGCCGGCCCGGAGGGTAACGTAGACGTGACAGTGTTAGACTTCCAGCTTGAGTAAACCTCCGCCGGTTGACTGGAGGGTTGTCGACGACCAGAGCGATGGTTACTGGTGATCTATTAGTACGCTTCAATTGGAGACGTAATCTAGGATATCTCGCTATTGTTATACAATGATTGTTCGTAGTCTCGTCATGGCCCGTTTTCCAACCGAACACCACCACCTCCTAATTAATTAACTTTTTTTTGTTACAATTACATGGCCATTGGCTTTATCGTCTGTCCCCTTTACTTCTATTTCTAGAGCAGGCGGAGTAAAAATTTTTGCTTGAAGCCGTCTCTCTGCATCGAATCCTGATATGATTGATATTTCCAATGCACCATAAGCGACTAAGATGATGAGTAAAATAAGATCAAAAATATGGACGAACCACCAATAATATTGTCGACCAAGCGCGCAGTTGGCGAATTCGTACTTCCATTCCCAGGCGTCTTGATCGAACCACAAGCTGAGGAGCCCGGCGTTCCCGCCAAAGTCAGCCATCATACTTCGAACTGTGATCTCCCGAATCCCAGGTAGCCTAGGCTTTCCAGGCAACTGGTCATTGCGGGCAGCATCCCAGTGACCGACCTGCCATCGGCGCTCGTCGGCGGGTAAAGACTGGTTGATGAAATGATAAGTATCACAGCCCTCGTGATCATGTCCGTTGAGAATAACACCCCTTCGCCCTGTGCCGCCGGCCGGCGCGTTAGCATCGCCATTTAAGCCGTATATGCCTTCTAAGAATCCTCGAGAGGCGTCTGCGGACAGTTGATTTTGTTCCTTGACCCCACCACCCTCGTGAAAATCGAAGAACGGCGGATCAACACATACTCCCTCTGGCTTGTAGAGGGGCATATGGGTGAGTATCAAGGTGAAGTGGCCCTTGTATTCGACTGCCGAAGAAGTATGTATTATGGCATTGATAAAAGCGTATGTGTCGTCCTGCAAAGATTGGTTTAGGGCGGGGGTATCCAGATTCATATTATTAATATTGAGAATTCGCAACTCTGGGAGTAATCGGTTTGATCCTGGATTCTCCTCTGGGTCAAAGATTGTCGCATTCGTAACGGGATCCTCAATCGGCAGTTCGAAGCGAAGCTCATAAGCGGCTTTGCCAAAGGCAAGCTCGAATCGATCAAGGAGCTCTGGGGTTAGGTCTCCGGCATAACCCACATCATGGTTTCCAACGACGTTGATAAGTCTCCGTTGCCATAACCCCGCCTCGCTGTCCTGCGTACCAAGCACGCCGCTCACATTGTAATCTTCAGCCGGGTACTGGGCTACTTCATCTGGAATGCGCTCGGCACCCCTAAATGAACGGTTCCAGAAGCGGGCGCTGCGCCTGTTAAACTCGCGATCTCTAATCCACTGGCTTCCAAGCAAGTCCCCGAGAACCGTGACATGTGTAGGGTTCGACCACCATCTTAGTGTCCGATAGATATGAGCAAGGTAAAAGTCGTTCCCAAAGAGGTCAATATGCTTGCGGATAGACTCGAGAGTGTCGGGAATGTCGTCGAAGAAGACATCGACTAGATCATGGGTGACCTGGCGAAGACGTTTGCGCAGCGAGGGCTGCTCGGTTCGAAAAGTTAGGTGCCTGATTGCCCACTCGAGGTGAAGAAAAGCCGGCCGTCCGTAATTCCGAATGGCAGTGTCACCCTCTAGTTGTGGATCTCCGAGGGCGAGGAGACGGAAAGGCGCAGAGATACCCGTGGGGCCAGAAATATGCTGTCGTAGGGTCTCACGGAAAGCAGAGGGACGAGCGGCCGATTCGGGGGAAATAGACGCTGTAGGCGGCAAGGGAAAAGCACACCCTCGAAAGAGAGGGTAGAGGTATAGGTGCAGAGTACAAGCTACGGCAATGAGGGAGAGGATGCGTACGGCATTGCGAAAGAGAGAAAGAAGAGCCGCAGGTGACATTTGGACGACAACACGGGCCAAAGCCGTTGATGATGCCAAAATGGCCCTGGGCAACAATGTTGAAGGCCTGTTGAAGTGAAATAGGACGAGAGTAAAAGACAAAGGGAAGATGTAGAGTGTAGTGTAAACCTAGATCGGCTTGTTTAGGAGAACATGGCGAAGAGTTGCAGTTCCGATGCCAGGGATCAGTCTAAAGCGGATCGTCATCATGGGATGGAATGGGACGGAATAGGGGTTTTTGGTTGGCTTATAGGTCCCGATGCGGCAGTGGTCAAGTCTTGTGCATATCTGTGGACTTCTAGTGCACAGTAGATGGAATGGAAACATTGAAGTACATTATTAGAAGTACCTAAGTATACCTCACTTAGTTAGGTACCTTAGTATCCACGTATGTATTTATACATATGCATGTAGATAGAGATGTTGTGCGACACCAACATTGAACCTTTACCTTTACAGTATGTACTTAAGTAGGTAATCCTTACAACCAACTCTAAACCTCCCTATCTCACCTCAGTATGGTCACTATGATCACGAATACACGGGTTTTTAGCGATTTGACAATTTGAGCAGCGTCATGGCTTTTTTTTCTCTAGAGGTCACACAAGCTAAAACCTCTCTCATCCCTATCTATTATACTCGACACAAGCCCAAGCTTTATTAACTCGTCCAAATGGCTGCGCTACCCATCAGGTGGTGTCTCGACCTCCTAATGCCTAAAGCCTAAATTCACGGCTACCCTATCTCATGATCCGTGCTCGTAGGATTCAAAATTATTGCTCCATGCTCCCTCATGGTTCATCGGCATCTTCTGCTTCTTGTTCTTGTTCTTCCTCGTCGTAAGATGGAAACTCGACTTCGAACTGAGCATCGTCGGTATCGTGCGTATCAATGGCGAAGGCGACCATCATGTTGTCCTCAAATCCTTTGTCTACGGGATGGTCATCCACCTCAAACTTCAGCGGTTCCCAGCCTCGTGTGGGATCGGTTTTGTCCTTGAGCACAGCGAACTTGATCTGAGAAGCGTCGTTTGGGAGATTGGTCTTTGCAGCTAACATAGACGTCGTAATACCGTCGGGATATCTCTCCTTTAGGATATCTAGTAATTCCTCCTGGACTTGACCAAATGTGGCCAAGGAATCCACAAACAGAAGCACGGTCTGGTTGCCATGTTTGAAGCGAATCGACAAGTCGATGTCGCGTATGTTGTTTCCTTGGACCTTGGAAAGCTAGTTAGCAGGAAGTGCCTACACTACGAGTTATATGAACCTTGGTGTTCGGACCTTGATGGTCCAATAGACTCCAAAATGCACCAAAGTAGGAGGGTTACTTACCATTATGGATGAGGTCTGGTGATAGAGTCACTCGAAATATCTTGTGATGGGAATTTATGACTTGTGAAGATGAAGCGCGTGCGGAACCTTCAACACCTCTCACATCAATTGGCATCTGGGAATGGGATTCTTTGCATCCCTGGCGTAGAAACACGTGCGGTGGTGCAGTTGTGCTAATGTACCTCCTAGGTAACTCTATATACATGAATTTAGGGTTAGGTACCAGGTGGTACAGCTACCTACCTAAGTAAGTTACCTCCTTGCCTGGTAGAGGGCAGGTAGTGTAGCCTGTAGCCTGTAGTATAGCCTATAGGTAGCCAGAGCCTATAGGTATCTTCTTAGGTCTAAGTAGGTAATGAATGCTTCACTAAAAAGTGGTCCGAGCGGGCATCGCTAGCTATCTCGGTGCATGTAGCCACAGCCAGTAGCCTTCATCGGATTTCCCCGGCATCAGAGCTTTCTGCAAATTGCTTGCTAGAAGGCTATTGCTTCGACAATTCAATAAACAGGGAGGATAGATGCCTGACCTGCTCGGATACTATCTACATAATTAATTTCTTTTATTCCCCTTTTCAAGGGATTGATATCTCACAAAAAGTCGGAGAATCTCGGTCGAACGTCTTCGCTACCTATCTACTTCGTGATCCCTAAGCGGCGATTCCCTCGACGACAGGATGGACCAGACAGATGCGACAAGACGGCGTCGCCAATCGACTCTTACTCGTGAAGAATATACCCAACTATGGAAAGATTCTCGTCTCTCTATCCCGCCGCTCGTGCGAATTCCTGCTGCCGCTACAACTGCCTTCGGCATCGGCATGACGCTGGGTCTGGCACACGGTAGCAAGATGGCTGGCCTGCGGTTTCGAGCCGAGCATGCTCATCGATTGCCCACGACGACTACCGGTTGGTATCTATATCATAAAAGCAAGAATTACCATCTCGCCTTTGGGGGGTTGAAGGAGGGCGTAAAAGTCGGTGCTAGACTTGGTGTATTAAGCACTGCTATGTTCTGCGCCGAGAACTTGTTCGATGTTTACCGTGGAAGCCAGGACTTTATTAGCACAGTTATGGCGAGTCTAGCGGTAGCGGGCGGCTTCAGTCTATGGAGTAGGTTACGATGGACGCCTATCGCTGCGTATATATAAACATTCACTAACGGTACTAGATCGTTTCTCGGCTGCAGAAACGGCACGGACTGCAAAGAAAGGACTCATATTCGGCTTAGTTTATGGCAGTATTCAGGACGTCATCTCGCTTGCGAAAGGTCGTCCTGTCGGGTATATTACCTTCATTCGGAAGCAGGTTGGTAAGCCCATGCAAGACTCTGAGGTACCTAGGTAGCTCGCCCGAGGTGTCCGGACTGTTGTATCAAACAGCCAGCTGTAAAGATTCTCCCATCCATTGCCGAAGGTCAAAGTTCAAGGCTCTATTTTTCGCTCGGCTGTCGCGCTCTAATTGCGTGGTTCTCTGAATGGACGAATTGTAGGATGGTTTAAGCTGCAGCATGGAAAGTTGGATTTGCCTATCAAAGGGTGAAGCGCATATCCCCAACCCCGCGCCTCCCAGGCCCAGAAGAAAAGAAAAAGCCGCAGCCGAACTAGTCGCCATCTTTCAGACAACAGCGAGGTATACTCTAAAAAAGGAGATTCTACGATGAGAAAAAAGCGATTTCGGACTGGTAGAAAAGCCAAACCTGAGCGTTAGTATTTCTCATCAACTCATCGATTGCTCTCAGCCCCACGGATTTCCATGTTGAGCCGCTGAAAGCTAAGTGAGGAGCCGTTCCAGGGCAGTCAGGCGGGTGCATCACGCGGATGCGGAGATTTACCAAGACCCAATTCGCGCGGTAGGCCGACAAAACGACGCTAGTCGAAGCTTACGATTCGCGCTTCTTGGGCCTCGAGCATCGACTTGTGGCGTTTGCTCTGCCGGGTTTGATGGCGTGTCATATGATTGGCCAATGCCTGCACCCGTTACCAAATGGCGTTGCGGTTACCTGCGGCTTTTCTATTGGAGCCCACGTGATCCCATTGTCTGCCAGATAAGGGATCCCCGCGAAGACGCAGCATATCATCTTGTCATCGGATCGTAATTGGAAACATGAGCCTTACCGAGTGGCCGTTTACGCTATGCAGGGAGATCTGTCCGCCACATGATGACATCCTGTCACATCCGCAATCTCCAGGGCCCAGGGGGGTTCCTGCAAAGCCATGTGCGAACTCGGAGATAGAGAGATATTCGAGACAAGTCTATGCAAGCAAGCTAGAACCTTAACAAGAAAAGTTAAAAGCAGGCGTTGCGCTTTGTTTATACCAATATGTATTTCAGAATGTCTACCTATTGAATGTAACTCTCTTTCTACACACCCCAGCAACGACTTACCTCTTTCCTCCTAATTGACGTGCCTTAGCCCTCGTCTAGTCTTATTACTTAGCTCATCGACATCTTAACCAGGGAATCAAATAACTAATCATGATTAAGACCTCCGCCTTGGGCAGGGCGCCGCTCCTTCCCTACCGCCTCCCCTCGACACACCATCCGTTAAATGTTATTTGCTTGACTAGCTACTTTGCACAATCACAAAATTTCAGCACACACATACGGTCAAGGAGGATACATAGCTCGTCTACTCGCTCATCAGCTCCGGCTGCTGAACAGATTTCCGTGTCCGCTTCGTCCCCCATCGGAGAACTTCCTGTGAACACCCAGATTAAGTCAGTTTCCACATCAGCAATGCCGAAACCCGCACCCTTATCAGTGCTTCCACTGGCGGCGGTCCTACGGACGTTAGCCTCAACGACCATATCCTCGTCTCGAATTCTCCTTCCACCCTCATTAGCGATCATGTCTACGCTAGCACATTCAAACCAAAGCCTGTTGAACCCAGACAAAAATCCTTTCCTTCGTTGGTTCTTAAAAAAGACCTTTTACGCCCAGTTCTGCGCGGGCGAAAACGGCGTCGAAGTTCGTCGCACCATTAATGGACTCAGGGGACTCGGATTCAACGGCGTGATATTAGGCTACGCAAGAGAGGTGGTTCTCACCGATGCACAGACGCGCGATCTATCTGCTTGCGATGAAGGGCCGACGGCTGAAGAGTGCATCCGCAACGAAATCACTCCTTGGGCAGCTGGGACCAAAGAAACCCTCCGATTAGCGCAACCAGGCGATTTCGTAGCGGTCAAATTTAGCGGTGCCGGGCGCCAGGCTCTATATGCACTAAAGAACCGACTCCCGCCACCGCAACATCTCAAAAAGGCCCTTGACGAGATTTGCGACCTATCTGTAGAGAGAGATGTGCCTCTACTTTTCGACGCCGAACAAGAGGCTATCCAGGCCGGGATTGACGACTGGACCCTGGTATACCAGCGCAAGTATAACACGAAGCCCGGTCACGCCATTATCTACGGTACTTATCAAGCCTACCTAAAAGCTATGCCCGCGCTACTCGGCTCCCACCTCGCTGTCGCGTCAAAGGAGGGCTTCACACTAGGAGTCAAACTTGTCCGCGGCGCCTACCTCGGTAGCGACCCCCGACATATCATCCATGACACCAAGGCTGACACAGACGCTGCATATGATAGCATCGCATCTAGTTTGATCAGGCGACAGTGGGGGCCTGTGCTACAGCAGAATGCCGCCTTCCCACAGGTCAGCATCATCATGGGCTCACACAACCTCGAATCCGTGTGCAAAGCCCGCCGGATCCGCGCCAGCCCCGAATCTGCCGGCACAGAACTAGCCATCGCGCAACTGCAGGGCATGGCGGACGAGGTGAGCTGCGAGCTCCTCGTCGCGCGACAAAATGCAGGACTCGAGAAGAAGAAGGATAGTCTGGGAGAGGAGCAGCCCTGCGAGGCGCCTCGCGCTTACAAGTATATCGTCTGGGGCACGACCAAGGAGTGCATGAAGTACCTCCTTCGAAGAGCCCACGAGAACAAAGACGCCGTGTCGCGGACGATGAGCGGGCGCGATGCGGCTTGGGGGGAAGTGAAGAGACGAGCGAAAGCCGTCATTGGGCTAGCTTAGCTTGAGTGCATTTGTGTTTCATGGCCACCTTCTATCGTCGTCGGGAGTTATAACTCGGGTCTTGGGCAGAAATACGGGTTCACGATCCACGACTGATGAATCACGATTTCGATTTCAGAATTCAGGAGCGGGGAGGTTCAAGTCTGTTTATTGTGTGCTTTCGGCATTGGCGAGAGAGCGGAAACATTGCGTTGCGTTCCTGAAGGATTCACAAAAAGCAGAACGCAGAATCCTTATAGCACGCCTATGTAGATACCTAGAATGCTTGTCAGCGTCAATTGGCATCATCAATCACATTTTATTTGGCAGTAGCCCATACAATTAAACGTTTATGATTTTTTTTTCTCCTTTTGTCGTCCCACTGCTATGACTATACGCCTCTTAACGCCATCCCGCCCATGACCAGCATGTCCATTTCGCTATTCTTTGTGGCCTGATCTTTTATCCCGTCCAGCCAGCCCACTCCATTTAACTTGTAGTACTTGCGCACACGCCCCCAATCCGTGAGGTCTGACAGCGTCTGGTCTGTAAAGGACACCGGTTTTCCTTGGACGTGAGCGAGGAGGTGCTTCTCTACGTCCTGTGCCGTCAGAGGGGTTTTGGCGTCCGCCGCTGATGTTGTTTCTGAAGTCTCCGGAGCCGCAGTAGTTGATAATGGCACCGACGGCGTAACGAGTATCTTGACAATAACCAAGTCCCGGCTTGTGGGCGTGATGCCGTATCGACGATACGCTTCTGAGATCTAAATACGTGCGAGTTACTATGGGCGAGATTCCGTATCATGCCCCTTATCACCCTCTAACATATATCCGACAGGGGACAAGGGAGGTAGAAGTGGATAAATGGACAAGTATGGTGTTCAGAGCTAAGAAATATATATATAGAGATATTCTAGAAACAGTAAAGAAAGATGAAATAATCGAATGTGATGGCTCGCTCGCACTTACATTATTTGTTGGGCTTAGAGAATACACGAGTTCCGAGTGCACGTTCGGGGTCTTCATGGTCCCAGCCAGCTGCACCGTGATGGCCTTGAACGCGGCACTGAGGACCTGCAGGCGTGATGTGATCTATTATACTCATATCAGCTCCGCCGTGCTTTTTCACGTATGGAGTTCTCCCGGGATGAACAGAACAGAAAGAATATCCAAAGCGAGGAACCAGGGTGTCATACCACGCCAGCGTCGATCAAGGCATACTCGAAATCGGCGTTCCGGGCCAACAGCTGCTGATGCAAGAATGGCGCATTTTCAACGTCTCGGAATACAGCTACGTGCACTGCATGAGTCTCCGGTACGTGCTCGAGCTTTATGGTTTCTAATATTGAAGATTCAGACATTGTAGAGGGTTGATGTGCCTCTTTCGTTTTCGGATGAGTTTGATGCTCTATCTTTTGCCTTTTTGCGCCAGGTATGGGGCCAAGCTCGGACTCTGGCAAATCAGAGTCGTGTATACTATTGAACTCTGATGACTATTGGATACTTGAGCCCATTACTGGAATTAAATATATGTTGACGAAGGTAGGTAAGTCACTACGATTGCATGGCTCTCCTGTCACGGTTTTGGCCCCGCGGGGCATTGTGGCACTTTGGAGGGGCATGTCAGCCAGCTGTGACCAGTTGACCGTCCCCAAGTCCTTGGCTAGGGGCACGTGGTCGTTCGGTATAATGGCTAAACTTCAAAACGACGGCGTTTTCTTCGCAAACGGTATATGCCTAACTAACTAGAACTCATGCTGCCTTGGACCGAGCCATTGGCCCAGAAAATCTGATTATCCTGTGACTCATTTCTCTGGAACGAATAAAAATTATAATGCCAGCGAAGGCTACCTATCGGGCAATTCTGGGGTTATCGCACAACCCGCATTCAGGACATACTCACACCTTAGCTTCTTATCAACAGCACTCAGGAACGGTAATATTTTTAGACTTTAATAGCATTAGGCAGATTAGCTTTCTAGGTAAGAAATGCGCCCGGAGGTATGACTTGGTAGAGGACCTTGCTACTCTGATAACACTCGATCCAAGGGCTGGAAACAACGAGTTTTTACCCATTCCTCGTTTTCATTCTATCAGTTGTTCTTTTCATCTTATCCTATCCAAGGCCTAGAGCAATGAGTTAGGACTAGTCGACCCTTTATCAAGACCAACCCCTGAAATTTCTGTACACACTCAAAAATTCGTAGTGCGTTTCTAGACTCGAAGATGGCTTTCAGAACTTACCAAACTTATATTCGGGCCTTCTGTGATCTGCCACCTGTCATGCATTATACCGCAGTCTTCATGGACAGCGCGGAGTTATCTATAGAAGCCTATCGTCGTACCCGTCGGCGAAAAGTCTCGGTGCGAACCGACCGTTGAGATTTCGATTCTTGAAACTGTCAAAATGGGGGCTAGGGCACGACGGAGGGATCTAGCACTTTGGCGGTTAACTAGTAATATAGGGCGGGATCGAAATGCCGGCACTATTCGAACCGGAGTTAGCGTCCGAGATGAGATGGGACTTCCGCAACCGTAGTAGTGTACTAACCTAGTAGTTACTCTAAGCAGGGCGGTATAATGTTACGAACCAAGAGCTGGTTACTGTGGTATATGCACGAGCTGAGCTTTGGCGATGCTTCGGGAATGCCTTTAGCTGAACATCGTACACTATGAAGTAGCCTTGTTTCTCTACCCTACTATATCTAGGTAGTTGGCCACCTTAACTACAATCACTAGGTGTCACACCTTCTAACCTGGGACAAAGAAGATGTCGTGTACATAGGTGAAAGGTATCAGTTAGTATTGGATTAGACTCCTCGCGTAACAGCAGATGTTTATCCCCCCCATATTCTTGGGTCGTGACACTAGGCACAATTGCTCCAACCCCCTCCCCCTCTCCCAATTCGAACTTTAAATAACTTTCACAAACTTTTAAAAAGACGGTTGACCAATCGCTAAGAGTGTACCCGATATTTTTTTCGTTAGGTGGAGCTACCTAGTCTTAGATAAACACACCTTTGTTGACTATTCCGCTAAGCAATAAGCGTACATAGTAGTTACCTCTGCAAGTCAATGCATAAGGTCTACGTCATGTGAGCACGGAAACCTGTTGGCACACAGTGCCTGAGTTACTATATCGGTTTAGACGATTTATATTAATAGCTGCAGACGATCGAGTGCCCGACTTGATTATTCTCTATTCTTAATCGTACTACGGCATATTTCCAACAGTTTCTATCATCGAGATCAAATTATTATTGGTATGCTCTTCCGTCCCACAGGCGAGAGGTGTCACCGTATGCGGCATACTTGCAAGGTTGATGTTGGTGTTGGATGACATTGAAACTAGATATTAGATAGAGTATGTACGCACTAACTGATCGTCTCATTTCCTGAATCTTGACGACTTCTCCGGATTCGCAAATATTAATTACCAAATTTGTGATCAGTTTACATGTAATAAAAACCAAGTAGCACGCTATCTAACAACTCGCTCCATCTTCCGTGTAGGCCCAAGACGCAGGGTGACGTGTCGGATATGTGGGTTGCCACTGGTGACTATAGGACCCCGAAACCGCCTGCATAAGGGAACTACAATGATTCATGGCGTTTTCAAACTGGAGAATAATCTAAAAATTAAGAAGTGACTGCATAGGGGCCAGTAGCGTGGTGAGCAGCTTTTAGCACATCAGTATAAGCATCTATAAAGTTTGATTATATCCATATGCACTTACCCAGACCTCAAGATCCTTCTGATCTTTCTTCATGTTGTACTTCTCGTCCAGGATATCTGTTTTTCAGTTGTCAGTGATATTGAATCTTGATGTGAACCTGCGAGTGTAAGGACATACCCTCTGTCATATAAAGGACGTCCTGAATCTGGTCATCCGACCGCAGGCCATCCCAGAATTTGTCTGCTTCTGCTTTGTCTTCCCAGTCCGTAATGTTTCCTAATCGGCTAATGGAGAACCGGACGACTGAAAAGGAGATTCTTCTTAGTCTTCATCGCTTTTATAGCGAACGCGGTTACCAGGAACAACGCACCTTCCATCTTGTAATCCTGAGCCTCGAGTAATTGACCGCACTTTCGGATCTCTTTGCGGAATCGATCCGCGTCCTGGTTCTGATTTGCGTCTTCCGGTCCGGATGTAACGCCCTCCATCGCGCGTTCCTATTCAAGTCCCTACAGTTAATAGTTGTCATTTATGGTAAAAGAATTGGAAGGATTTCGGGAGCATGTAGGAATAGCAGGAATAGAAAAGCCCTCCTGCCGGGTAGGTCCCGCGAGAGGGGATACTGATCAGGTAACTTATACTCCTAAAACACGTCAAAAGGGGGAACGGATGGCTCTAGCAACTAACTTGGGTCGGAAAACCATCAGTCAGGCACATGAGAAGATAGGGGCGCTTGATCAAAGTGCCGTCATTCAAGTCCTTGTAGACAAGTTGATCGAGGACATGTTCTCTAAGCTTCGTCCCTATCGGCGTCCAACCGGTTCCGCGGCCATAGTTGGTGAGTATTTGTCCGATAGCAGCCTCATCGAGATTGTTGGTGTCAGGAGAATCTCTGTTTATAAATCGAAGGTGGCACCCTCTGTTGTTTGGAACCGCCCGTGTGGTGATGTCGGTCATTTTCTTGACAAGGTCTATCTGGGATTGCCATCGATCTCCCTTCTTGGTACCGGGACCGTTATCTTCATTCCACATAGATCCACTGTCGTCTAATACAGATTCTTTGACTTAGTACGTATCACCCCAGAAATAACTATGAAACTTACCGCAGTATAATATAGGTTGATATAGAGCTAATTTGGCAAGAGCGTCGATCTGGGCAGGCGAATTCAGGAGGTTTTTCGGGTCTTTTTTAAGTCCGGCAGCCTTCTCGGCGACTTGCTGGACATAGGGATCACCAGGAGGAAAGAATCTCTCCAGACCACCTCTATAACACCTAGTCAGCGATAGCACTCTAGGCGTCACCTTGGGATATGAATCACCTTGCAACCATATTATCCAGATTTTTCTTGAAGTCCTCTGCCGTTGTAGGCTCCGAGACGTCCTGGATTAGGGGATTAGCAACAATGGCTTATGAGAATGTAGGGCTATGCCGAGAATTGTATACTCACTTCTCCCGGGAGCGGGCCGAGCTCTTTGACGCCAAAGAAAGCCCGGGATGCGGCATCGAAGATATCTGCAAGCGGGCTAAAACGCCCAAAGAAGGCGAGGACTGGCAACACCCACAGCTTTATATACGTCATTATTCCGCCGACGCCTTTACTAGCTTCAAATGCAAGAGCCTTCTTCACTCTCGCGCTATTTGGCTTAGACTCATCTACCAGGTCATTCGCCGTCTTGCCGGTCGAGTTCCTTTTCTCTTTGGAAGCTCCTATCTCGACTAGCAACTTAACGGCTTCAGGGTCGTCCCTTTTGACAGCGGCCATCAAGGGCGTGTTTTTCTGAGCCCAATCTGGCCCCTCAACATCGAACGTGGTGGGGTTCTTTTCGATGAGAAGCTGGATCATGCGTCGTCTCTCTCGTGCAGCGTCTGCCGCGAGGTACATTGGTGTTCGCCCATCAGCGGTCTTCTTATCGGGGCTCGCGCCATTGTCTAATAGAAGTTTTACTGTTGTCGCGTTTCCCGCAAGCAACGCTTTAGCTAGCGGTGTTAAGCCTGATTTGGGCTCTGGTGCGTCGAGAATATCTGGGTTCCCATTGCGATAGGCCTGTAATTTAGTCGTGTCTAATACTGGGGGGATTGCTCCCGCATCGTCCCAGATACTACCCATGATAGACTAGGTATGTTGTGGCTCGAAAGATTCAACAATGAAGAATTTTAAACAGACTGCTTGTGTGAAGTAGACGTGCAGGTAAAAAAATGTCAGAAGATATCATCGCTTTTCTATTAAGCTAGGTGTTCAAAAATGATAAACCACAAGCCATCCTTCATGTTCGGTAGTGCCAGGGTGTAACACTACACTAAGGATTGTAACCATCTCTTGCTACACAAATTCAAATCAACCCCCACGCCTCGTCTTACAGGACTTCTCACTGACATCCCAGCAGTGCAGGTCTTGAAGCTCCTACTAGTAAGGCTTTGACAATCGGTATACTACGATGGCGGGCAAAGATGTTTACCATGACAATGTACTTAGCGGCCGTTGTAGCTACGATGCTGACTGATATTGATTACCTGCCCTTGTCGAGCTAGCACACTAGTGTATTGAATATTGACCCTACCTGCGGGCCCTTATGCAGGCCCCCCCCATAGAGTATAGTAAAGTACATGGTATGTAGTATCCATAAAGCTGAAATGTCGGTGGGGAGCTGAACTAGAAAGTTTGGTACTCTACAAATTGACACTTCTAGGTACAAAGAGATCAGTAGTCAAGATGTCTCGAACGTTGGCACCTCCTAATTGGTCTAGCGATCTGCCTACCCGAGTATTGAGGAGATAAGAAAAAAGTCGGTTAACCACTTCTCCCGCATATTGGTTCTGACGCCTTGCGCTAAGATAAATCCGGCAGATCATGGCAAGCTGAAGCAAAACTAGCATGGCCCCCGCATCTGTCAGCGCCTACCCCGGATATGTAGGTCCAATTCGGGAGAGAGGAATACCTAGTCTAGGTGATACGAATGCAGATACCAACTGCACGAGAAAATGAAGTATGAGGTATGATGATGCTCCTCTCAAAAGAAAGAACCGCAAGATTGAGGGGCGGTGCGTTGCTGCCTTTACAGATACCGAACCGCCGCAGTAGCAACTTAAGCGAACCCATCACATGGGAGTTTGTAGGTAGGTAGATAATATATAGTCAACTAGAAGCTTTTGTTTATTGTTTACCTCGATCCCCCAGCATCGTCCCTGCTGAAGATTATTCATACAATCAATTCTGCGCCTTTTGAACTGCAACCTAACCGTTTGGCAATACAAACTCCCGTTCCTAAGCACAGCAATGGAGGAAAACCGCGCAGCTATTCTCATCAGGCAAAAGAGGAGGCCCCTTGATGTGGACGAGACCGACTCCCGCTTCCCCGACGAAAGTGAAATCGTCGTCAAGAACGCCGCGGTGTCAATAAACCCGATCGATAACCTTATGGCGCAAGGATATATTACTAATTTAACAACGCCCGCAGTACCAGGGGTAGATGTGGCTGGAGAAGTTGTCGAGGTCGGCTCCCAAGTCAATCGGTTCAGCGTTGGAGACAGAGTCATGGGGCACGCTCTTCGTCTTGCTACGGATGATGACCGCCATGCCGGCTTTCAGAACTACACTGTCCTCTGGTCGAACATGGCATGCCCTATCCCACCAAGTTTGTCCTATGAGAACGCATCTACCCTGCCACTGGGAATTTCGACTGCTGCAGCGGGACTCTTCCAAAAGGAGTCGCTCAATCTCGAGCCACCCGTCACATACCCTCCAGCACGTGACGAATGGGTTATAATTGCGGGCGCGACGGGTAACGTCGGCAGCCACGGTGTTCGGCTCGCATCCGCTGCTGGATATAAGGTATTAGGAACGGGCTCGGCTAGATCTTTCGGCCTCGCAAGGAAACTGGGTGCAGATGATATGGTGGATTATGGTGAAAAGGATTTGGCCGGCACGCTGGTGCAAAAGCTGTCTGGCAAGAGAGTCGCTGGAGCGTTCGACGCCAGCGGTAACAGGTCATCGATTATGGCATTGGCTAATACACTGGCTAGGAGCGAAGGTCGGAAAGTGGTTTCCTCTGTTTCAGACGACTTCTCCAATAAAGAGCTCCCCAAAGGTGTTAAAGCGGTGAACATTTTCGCGGTTGATATTCGTAATAACGAGGTGGGCAAGAGAGTGTGGGAGGATTTCCTGCCAGATGCGCTAGCCACTAGCAAGTATTTCATACCGTATCCTGAGGCACTTGTCTTTGGGAATGGGCTCGAAAAGATCCAAGCTGCAATGGACAACGAAGAAGAGAAAGAAACGAAGGCGCCATCAGGGAAGAAGTGTGTGGTTACACTTAACTAAGCTCAATATGGGTAAAAAATACGTCAGGTACTCTAGCAGTTTTCAGTTTTCAGAATGAAGCACTCTTCGCCCTATTCTCGAATACTGACGGTGTTTCGTATCATCCACTACCTTGTTTACAACTTTTTATATTTCCTCAACTCTCAAGACAGACACATTTTATCGAGTGTATATAAAAGGACAGTGATTATCTTTAAGAACGTCAACTTGATTTCTTCCCTAACGTGACGGGAATAGCAAATTTGCACTACCAAAGGAGATGGATTTCTAAGGCTATAGTGGGAAGTATACACCGTGAAGTTCTATCCCCCTCCTCCCCTTTTTTCCTGTCTCTCCAAGGGGACGGATCAACGGACAAGAATACGCTACGTACCAGACTAAGAACCGTATATCAGTCTAGAACAAACGGGGACAGGTTCAGGCGAGCATGGGTATAGCATACCTCATGACGCCTACATTCAACCTAGTGTAGTTGATCCTTTTTTTTTCTTCTTCCTAATTTGGAAATGAATGAAAGCCGCTAAGAGCTGAACCTGATGCTATGTACCTGGAACAGAGCATACCTAGCTTAGATACTATACTATAGTATCTAGGTCTTAGAATACTAGTGTAGATAGGTATAGCCTATAAGTAAGTCACAAATGTGCATGTATTAGTGTGCATTATGTAAATACTCAGTAGTGCACCCACACCGCAATTAATATTCCGGTATCGCTTAGCATGCAGAATAGAACACGGCAGTGTACTTGATGTGTACGATCAGGTACAGTGACTGTTTTCATGATGTACCTAGACTTCCGGCGGCGTGGCACACGAAGATTTGACCCATTAATTTCTATCCGCCAGGTATCCGCTATCCGCTGTTCACTGTGAGGAAAACTAGGCACCGTACTGTCATGAAATTATGAGGTATGATGGAGTACGCCCGAATTTTCTTTTCTAGATAGAAATATCAAAGTTAAGAAGTGTTTAGGTTCGTTTTCATGCTCTGTCTGCTCTTTACTTTATTTCTAGTCACGCCTTTCGGTTCTTCGCTGTTTTCGTGCCTTTCCCTACCTTTTCACAATGAGTTCTTCTCGAGCGAGACAAGAGGCACCTCTGGATCATGACTTCCACAGTGCCTGGGGAAGTATTTATACGAATCGCAGCACTGTTGGAGATAAGGAGATACTACCATTATGGCAGGAGTATGCAGTCGACAAGAGCGCAGTTGATAGAAAGTATCACCTTCTTCTAGACGAGTACACCGAGCTTTTCTGCAAAGTCTTTAGTGGCTACTATCCGATCTCCATGCACGCCCATGCCACTGACTCGATCAATCCGACAACCATTGCTAGTCTCATTCTCAACACTGCCGCTACAAGCCCCTTGGTTCTAGATTCCCCTACTTTGAGCCCCAAGGCGGATGAGAAGCCCGAGGAGACGGGAATGAGAGTTCGCTCATTTGCTTTGAACTTTTTGGGTTGGAATGAAACGCATATACTTACACCAACTTTTGTGGTGGCAGATAATATCTATGGTGCTGGGTATGGGCCTCTTGTGAGTACGTCCCATTCGATAAAATGTGCCTAGTTTACTAATAAGTTCTTGCGACTTAAGGCGCACGCGTCAAAAGAATGGGAGACCAGTGCAATCGCCGCCGGCCCAAAGCCTATTATTGTCAGTATGAGAGAAGCGGACGAGGAGACGCTGAACTCTCAATTTGCAGAGGCAAAGGCGAAAGGCGCCATTGCGGTACTCTTTGATATGGTCAGCACAGAAGATGGCCTCGTGTTTACGCCGGAAAAGTTTCGACTGGTCAAGGCGTGCTGCGCTCGGAATCGGTTGCTACTCATTGTGGACGAGACAATGACAGCGATGCGGTGCGGCGCCCCCTTCGCTTTTCAAAGACCCGAATATGCACGCGAGGGGGCCGAGTTTCAACCCGACTTTGTCATATTCGGCAAAGGCATCGGATTGAGTGGAGTTGCGATCGGGTTCGGTGGCGTTATGACTAAGGGTCTGACATACACAAAACCAGAAGACATCCACCAAACAATACGATACTGGCGTGCCCTTGTGAGTCGGCCGATTAGGACTCCTAACCTCCTGGAGGCGCTTAGCATCCTGCGTGCGTCAGTGAAGGAAAACTGGCCAGGGGAGAGCGAACGAATCGGAGAAGCGATTCGCGATGTGTTGTACGAGCTTGACCCTAGTACTAAGGAACCCGGTGCTATTCAAGGCTTGGGAGCTGTGATCGCCATAGACAGGAATATAGCTTTGCGGCACCGTGTCATGTGTGCAATCCGGCGTAGAAGCCCTTGGGCGAGGCTTTTACCTAAGCTAGCCAGCAGCTCAGCAGATCGGGAGGGGCTTATGAGGGTCTTTGGAGAAGGAAGCAAAGCGCAGAGGCAAGCCCTGTCTCAGGAAGCAGAAAAATGTGGTGCGATACCGGCGTGGTGTTTTGTGTGCGGGATATCTGCGACTGAAGACGACTGGTGTCGGACTTGTTACCTATCTTACTGTAACAATGAGGTATGCACAAAAGCCTTCCATAGACATGCATGTGTATAGAATGGGTATGGGTATAGGGGGAGTCCCTAATGGATAGAGTCTAAGTCATTACCTACTCACTTACGCTGAGCTTCCTTTAGGGTCGTATACTTTTGTTTCCAATGATATGGCGCAGAGGAATTGGGGAACAGGATTAGGTACGTAGAAATAGACCAGCTCTGATGTTATGACGAGAGTGAATTCACTCAAATTGGCCGCAAGGTACCACATATTCACCAAAAAGATACTTATACCTCTCTAAATACATAACTTATGAATTATAAATTATTTATATGTTAAAATAAACAATTTATATAAGTAGTTATTTAAACAGTACATTAGAGACTAGACTTAACTTGGTTATTGTGGATATTTTCTATAGGACTGCGGTCAAAGTTGGTGGACAATGTAGGTGGCCTCGACGCTTTTCTCCCGGTCGAGTCTCAAGAATAATTATTTATATTGCTGCGCAGCTGTTACCATCCATCGTGAAACATTCCTCGTCTTTTCTTGCTCCCTCGCCCTCGCATGCTTACTGACCCAAGAGGGGTTACCCTGTACTCTGAGATTATAACCCGGTTTCACAGTGTGAAATTACGGGGAATGACACTATGTGGATCGAACCCCCTCAGTGATCCTTGTCATTCTACTGGAAGGTGTTTATATTTTTTGTGCATAAGACACGTCTTTCCGCCGATGCTCCAGTTGTGCAAAGTAAAACAATTGTCCCAGCATGTGAATCTTCTTCCGGTCAACCTTTTTCGACGCCGTCCGTGGAAGCCAAGACATGAGGACGAATCTCGTTGGCATCATGTAGTGTGGAAGGGACTGTGCGATAGAATCTCGGATCTCTTCGATCTTCCCGCATGCAAAGCTGTCCGTGGTGGCGTCCTTCAACAAAGGAACCGCGTTCGGCGCCGGGGGTGTGCTATCAGGATGGTCGTCGAGATAGATCAAGGCGGTCAGACTTGGCTCGTCTTGGCCATTGATAATCCCTAACAAATCGACAACAATGTTGTCGTTGTCCGACAGACATTTCTTAGCTTGGTATTCTACATCCAGCGCGTCAATCCTACACCCGTCTAGTTTCAGAATCGTATCCTTTCTGCCGAGATACGTGATAGTCCCGTCATAATTGAGCCTCCCGAGATCTCCCGACCTATATATGCGCGTGTGGGCTCTGTCTGGGTGCATCTTGACTAGCCATGGAGGAATTGCCTTGAGGAATCCGGCTTCCGTTCGTCGTGTCGCTGTATCATCGAGATATCCGCGAGAGAGATGGGGACCTTCCACCATAATTTCGCCTACCGCACCTATCGGCATTAACTTATTAGGCGAGGATGGGTCAACGAGCCATAATGTTCCCGTTGAGGGGCGGCCAACCTTTGCGCCGCCTATAGGGTCAATATTTGTGTTTAGAGCACAACATATGGCTACTTCACCCATGCCATACTGATTAACTAACCTCGTCGCGCTGTTACCCCATTTACTCACAAGCTCCTTGGGAAGAGGCTCACCGCCGACACACAATGTTTTGAGGTGAGGGATATCTTGGGGTTCTAGCTTGATAGCGACGGTCGGCGTTAAGAAAATGGTGTCGGCGCGCATCGAGTTGATCTCACGCGTCAGATCATGAATTGTCTTCATTGGCCCAGGGACACAGCAGCAACCACCGAGGACTAGAGGAACTAAAAACTCCAAATTGCTTATGTCGAAAGCATAATCGTCGAATTGAAAAAATCTCGTGTGCAAATCGAGTTGGAGATCTCGAGCGTAATTTTTTATGGCGGAGGCATATGCCCGGTGAGACCTTTAGATTATGTCAGGACTGTCTCTGTATAAATCGAAGGTGGCGAAAAAACAAACTGAATAATCCCCTTCGGGGTTCCCGTACTACCAGAAGTGAAGAGCACTAGGCAGGCAGAACCAGGTTCAACCGTTTGACAGGCCTGGGATCCTACTGGCAGACTTCGTATCCACTCAGGGGATAACTCGAGAAGAGTCGGGACTATGCCTTGGAACCGATCGACGTGGGACGAGTCAGTAAGTAAGATGCGTGTCTTGGTCCGAGCTATCACGGATTCAAGATAGACGGGGGGGTCGCTTGCAAAAACCGATATGTAAGCTCCCCCAGCTCGTAAAATGCCCAAGCGAGCGACAATAGCCCAGGTCGACTTCTCAAAGCAGCTCAGTACGAAGACTTCAGGGCCAACACCCAATTCCATAAGTAGGTTTGCAAGCCGCAGCGAGAGATCATCTAGTTCCTTGTATGTCAAGTTCCCATCCCAAGAGCAAATTGCCATCTCGTTAGGCCGCAGGGAAGATTGTTCTATGATCAGGTCATGCAAACATCTATCGACAGGCGTAGGATCCATGGCCGTCCAGCTATAGATCTTACCTAAGTCGTATTGTGCACATGTGTCGACCTCGCGGATAAGTGTATGACTTGAGGATATTCCGACTTGCGAGTATATTTGCTGGAAGGTGCGCAGAATACTTGTTGCCATATTTGTGCTGGTATGAGATCGATTGTAAGCAAGCTGAATTGTTGTATTTGAAAGCCCAACTAATAGTTGAACGTCCGCCTACGGTACCATTAGTGATATCTTTCGCTACCGTGGGTCATGCTCTTTACTTACCTCTTGATTAGCGGCATTTAAATCATTCCCAGCTCCTCGGAGGTAAATACCGGTATTGCAGTTGTGACGAGATGATCCTTGTTCAGCAATACCAATGCCGTGACCTTCAACCGAGGCATTGGAATTCAGCTGACTTTGGTCAAGGCGCTGCAAGAATGACCAAATTGACTCAGCAGGATTGATACGGGTATAGTACTGGACTGAGTTGCTCTTATTTTCTGTCTTTAGTGTCTTCGGCCGTGGCTCTTCATTTCCATCAAGGCCAGGAGGGCCCAGGTACTTGAAGCAGATTACATCGGCCACGATGAAGCACTGCAGGGTCAAAATCCAACAGGCTTTCAAAATCGTAGGGAATGAAACATCCGAAAGGGAAAATGGGGGATCCTGTTGATCATAAAGGTCAACATCTACACTGATAGTGTCTCTTCCCGTAGAAGTAGTATCGGTGTTGGAACGCGGCAAGATACAGCTCGAACGATCTAGCCGAGAGGCTTGGTCTCGCTCACTAACGTCAGCCATCACGATCACAGCTCGATTATGGTATAGGCAGTATTTCAATAATGCGATAGACAAAGACGAATTGGACAAGGAAAAGTGGAAGCAAAGGGAGATGAAAGAGAGTTATGAGTCAATGACGCACCCATGCCCGGCGTCTCTTGAGAGGTTGTATACTAGTAGACAGCCACGTCTAATATAAACAATATTCTGGGAAGCCCCTAGGAATGATAGGTAGGTACTACACTAGATTGACAAGCAACACCTACACTAGATAGGTTCGGTTTTCGTCATTTAATTACGCTCTGATTAATCGAGTCTAAGCACAATTTCGCCAGAATAGTTTCAATCGCCATGGGCGAGTATGCCTAGTATGAAATGTGTAATATGAATACAAGATTGGTTGCCGACTCGCCGTTCTTCAGCCTTCTAGGCATCAAACACTGTATGGAGAATACCACTCACCGTCTCTTGTCCCGCTCTTAGTGTACTTACCCCTGATACATTATACGGTTTAAGGCAAAGTCGAAGTATACTACGCAGTAGTCCCGTGTGTTTGTAGTATACCAGAGTGTAATTGAAGCCGGGACCACGGAAAGCTGGCGATCGTCAACGCTCCTCCACCTTGGTATACATGTCCAAGACACTAGTGTCATGTCAGCTAGCTGCGGAGTCGTGTAGGTGCATGTTCAGCTTGTAAACTAAGTACCAATCCGGACAGAAACATGCACGCGCTAGCCCGGAAAGTTATCCTCTATCGTTACAAGAGAGACTGGCATTCCACCTATTGTCACCCCAATGAAGATAGTCTCTCTGCCGCTTTTCACTTCTCATGCAGATGAAATCTTTCGTCATGCTCAGGGTTTGGCTCACATACAATGTCCTATGGCCCACCTGATATGACGCCCGCGCTAAACATCATGCCAATCGTGAATCAAATCACATGCATACGAGACGCGACATGCACGGATCAATATTGTTCTGAACTCACTGAACTCGGCTTTCCCGAGAAATAACGTATCAATAAGTCTGAACATATTTTATAGAAAAATGTGAAGTAACCGTGGGGGGTAATTGCTATAGATGGTTTAGCCTCGCCTTCGAATAGTAAAACAGCGCTTCCGAGTAACCGACCCCATGACAACGCCTATCAAGGTCGAAGGTTGGAGTCGCGAAGCGCAGGTCGGAAGTGAAGCTGTACGGTAGCAACAATGCGCTGGCAAATGCAACAACTTGAAATTCATATTGTTCTCATGGGCCCTGTGAACTGTGATCAAACAAATACCTAGTATAGGTTCCCTCTCCGCTTACAAGTCTTTCCTCTCAAGCCGTATTTCTCAGTTCTTCTCTTCTTTCTTCCAGACTCTCCCATAGGCACCTTCTCACTGACACTCGCGCATTACTGTACAAGATGAGTTATCGTTATTACCCTATTACGGGCATCAAGGATGGTTGGGGTGCCAACGGCGAAGTCCCAGTCAGGCGAGATTTTGATGAATGGAGTACCAGCAAGGATCCAAAAGACAAGACTCAGTTCATTCTCTACCTTTTGGCTCTCAGAGGGCTTCAAGCGGTCGACCCAGCTGACCGCGACTCCTACTTCCAAATTTCAGGCATTCACGGCTACCCATACATCCCATGGGATGAGCCCTCAACCACACAGAAAGAGATTGGTAGGAAGGGATATTGCGTCCATGCTAATTCGCTCTTTCCTTCATTCCATCGGCCTTATATGCTTCTCTATGAAGTACGTATTGCTATTCATTTTCTGCCTGTTACTTCATTCACTATTGCTCATGATGGCACATCTAGCAACGTATCTATGAGATCATGGTGAACGAAGTCATTCCCAGGTATCCGGCCAAGTATAAAGACGAATACCTTGAAGCAGCTCGCACCTGGCGTCTCCCATTCTGGGATTGGGCCAAAAATCCTAAAGTGCCCAAGATGGCCCGCTTCAAAATGGTCAAGATTAAATTTGGGGGCGAGCCAGAGGTCCAGATAGCAAATCCGCTTTATCAGTTCCGTATGCCTAACGACAAGAAGATGAGAGTGTATGGAGTGGGATCTGTTGTGAATTTCGACGGCGGCGAACCTTTTGATGTAAGTGTTATCGTTGATGTTCTTTGCTTGAAGATACTATTACGTCATAGGGTCAGGTGACCGCGGCCTGCAGGTCACCTGACTACCTACATCTTTCATCTTGCCGCCCTGCGTTATTCTAATACTATTTTACTAATATATTGTTATCCCTAGTATGGAGAGTGTATTGCAACAAGCCGTTGTCCAACGGATGATGAGCGTAAGGGCGATACCTGGGCGAACGGAGTCGTCCATGACGACGAGGCGGATAGATACCTAGCTAAACACTCCTCTGTTACGGACATGTCATACGGCTCAGCCGCGGAATTAGTATACCGACTACTGACCTACCCAATGGACTACCCTCACTTTGCAACCCTCGCCAGAGATGAAACCGCAACAAGCGCGACGGCTAGCACGTCGAGGGTTACAAACGACATCAATTTGGAATTCATCCATAACAACATCCATTATTGGGTGGGGGGAAACGGAGGCCACATGAGTCAGATTCCTATTGCAAGCTTCGATCCTACGTTCATGCTTCATCATTGCAATATAGATCGTCTATTCGCGCTATGGCAGGCTTTGAATCCAGACAAATGGTTTGAGACAGATATTCAGAGGGTTTTTGATCAAAAGATTGTCGGCAGCGGCAGCTTGATCACAAACAAGACGCCCCTGCGTCCTTTCCACAAGGATACGGCAGGTACATATTGGACACCAGATGATACTCGTGACTGGTTTAAACTGGGTTACACATACCCAGAACTTCCTACTGGAAAAGAGACCTCCGCTCAGCTGCTTAGGATGGTGAATGACAATTACGGTATCACTCGTAAAGAAGCACTGATGCTAGCTCAGAGTGCGAGTGCTCCGCTGCCAGGAGTGGAGGTCATCGACGATGGGGTGAAGACGTATGACTACGCTCTCAGCATTAAATATTCAAAGTACGATCTTCTTTTTATTTCCTTTTGATTTTGACTAGCTGATCACATAGGTTTGCTTTGGGTGGTCACCCCTTCAACATTGAGGTCTTCTTACGACCCGAAGGAGAGACTGATAATATTTTCCGAACGGAAGACTTCGTCACCAACGTGTTTAACTTCAGTCAGACACCCGAAAATGAAGACGGCGTGGAAGTATGCAGTAACTGCACAGAAGGACAGGCCCAGAACGTACAGGCGACAGCCTATATCCCTCTCACCTCGTACTTCATACAGATGTTCAAGCAGCAGCAGCTGGATAGTCTCGAGCCGCCCACAGTGGAGAAGGTCCTGGCTAGAATGTATTGGAGAATCGTAGGCATCGTGGGTTTCCCTGTAAGGCGAAACATTGAAAGAAACTCGGCTAACATCTTTGAGTTAGGGCGGGAAACCTATCCCAGAAGAACAATGGAAAGACAAAATGGGCCTCGAAATTTCCGTCTCGAAGACCCAAATGTCATACAGTTCGAATCCCGAGATACCAACATCGTTTCCATCGCCTGAATATATTCCCAATCTAGGAATGGGTTCAGCAGAGTCCCCAATACCAGTGCAAGTAACAAACGTATCCCCGAACTTACTATCGCTAACCGCAACACATAGGGGGGTTGTTGGTAACGTCATCACTGTCGCGAAGATCAATGAGCTCTCGGAGGCTGTGTCGACGGGAGGCTCCATAGTCTTCAAATCGCCATCGATGAACTTGGCTAAACCAGCTCGCGAAACCGGAACAGGCATTGCGCTCCTCAACTGGGACCCGGCTAGTAAGGCTGACGCACTCGACACAGAGAACTATGACATACTTCTTTCTATGGTGATAAAGAACCAGCGCAGGGTGATACAATGCAATCACAAGCTGGCCCAGAAAGGTTACAATGTGATCACTGAACTTACACCGAACCCCTGGTTTGGTGAGAGCCCTGTGCTCAGAGTTGATATTAAAGAAGACCAGTTCGAAATCTATGTGAATGGACAGAAGGCCTCGTCGTACAAGAGGGAGATTAAGAAAAGCGTGACACACGTGCACTACTATACCACGCCGTCGCGCGCGGCACCAGTTATGGCAAGGGAGATCACGGGAAATACATACCAGGACACGGCTAAAGTGTCGTGAGCCGAGCTAGCTAGCTATTACCCCTCGGGTGTGCTTCTTATGATGAGCGAAGATATGGTTTTCATTATTTTTTACCGCTTTTCTATCATACTATCCATCTCTTAGTATATCGCTTTGCTTCATTAGCCCAAAAACACCTTGTTAAGTAAACGAGTTATGATCTCAAATTGTCTATTCAGTATAGCGACAATTGACCTTCGATTTAGACGTTGCTCAGGCTAGCCTAGTAACCTATCTGATCTCGAGCTGATCACGTTGACGCGTTATTCGCGTAGATTGGCAAACCTCGCCTCACAGACTGACCTAGCTACCAAGTATACTAACTGACGTAATTCACTTAGCCAGACAAACTACTCAACTGTCACACGCCATCGATGTCCCCGTGTTGGGGTTCAGCCGCGTCAGCCCTTGCTTCGTTCCAAAACATAGCTGACACCGTAGGGGCGTGTGGAATGAGTAAGGCAGGTCGGCCACTATCGTCGCCAAATGCCGACTTCTTTGTGTATATATAGACCTGAAATTCCAGAGCCGTTTCCGGAGAGGAATGGTCAAAGGAAGTTCTGGACCCTAGAATGCCCTTGTTCTATTCGATGCCGTAGTCCTCCCAAACAACAGTCTCACCATTTCCAGAGTGGAGAATGTACGTAAAGTTGCACTTGATAACGCCAGTGACATTCCTTAGCGGTAGGGTTTCAAGGCCCAGCCCATTGCCAAAAGCCCAAGGGCCGAAGTAAGCATATAGTATTAGGATATTGTCTGTCCGATACCGTCCTGACGCCGTCCTGACACCGTCCTAACAATTGTAGGGTTCGGCCTATCTCTGCATGCACATCCATACAAGATCACTGCCCTTGTGTAAAATCGTTGGGTTGATTCAATATCCTTTACTGTTAGAGAGATATCATAAAAACGACCTCTAGGGATTCGAACCCTACGTTTAATGTTCAGGTTGCCTAACATAACGTTACCAGATAGGTTATAACCACACCTTAAGGTCTTAAAAATTGGCTCGCGCCAATATTTGGTATAGCTTGCGCTAACATTTGGTATATATGTGTGACTTTTGTCGTGCATAGCTGACTGTAAGGCTAGCGAGAGATTGTATCAAAGGGCCGGTAGCAGAAAGCTTGTTCTGTTGATAAGTTCGAGTATATTAAATGCCGTATCAACTTTGTATCCTTTTCGCCCAGATCGCATTAAACCTCTTTGTCGTGGAGAACGTCGTATAATGACTTTATCGGCTGTCTGTCCTTGAAAGCTTCTTTAAGCCGCGCACTAGGTGATATAGTGTCGCGGAGGTGTGGGACCTATTTACCGTTATTGCCCTCCGGGCAATAACGGCGTCGTTTTGTCCGCGAGATATAGTTATAGTTTCGTTGGGGTCGTCGGCGCTAACAAATTTAAAATCGCCAAAATCTTGGACCCAGTCTTTCTTTTCAACTATATCTAGGGTGACCCGACGTCCATATGATTCCTACTCGGTGAACAAATCATAGTCTCCCCATCCAAGGCCAATATCATTAGGGATGCGGATTGTTGAAAAGTGGCCGTTTGAAGAGCCTGTAACCACCTGTTTCCACTGACTCGGGGGACGGAACTCCTTCGCGGTAGATATATTGTCCTCTTCGTCATAACCCTGCTCCAGTGGCATGCCTGGTTTCCAGTTAGGAGGTGCGGCAGTTCTTTTGATAAATTCGATAACATTGGGCGGGTAATAAAATTCAAGATCCTCGTGAGGCCGATCGTTGGTGATGACGTCCTTGGGGAAAGCACACCGGCGCTTGTCTTTTCCATCATCGTTCAGGTAGGGCTTGGGATACTTCCAAAGTTTCCAACCTTGTGATTCCCGTTTCTCGACTTCAGCTAGAGGAACGAGATAAAATTCTTCTGTTCCATCCAAACTAGCAGCTGTCATATAGATGCGCTCTTCCATTGCAAACTCTGCGTCGCGAGGGTGAGGGCTTGGTCTTTGTATCGAGTGGAAGCCTTGTTCTCCAGAATCATTCCACAGGCGGAATCGCGGGCGGATATCCTTCTCGGTGCATTCGGCATCGAGCTTTTTATAATATTCGAACATACTGGGCAAGCCAGACTTTGGATCTTCTGAGGGGATCCATTCGGCCGGCAACTCATGAAATTGCCTAGTTGCCTCATCGGCCTATAGCCTATTAGTGTGACTTTCCAATCCCGAGGCGACCATCATCAACTCACCACTCTCTCTGCGGCTTTTTCTGGAGCCTTGCTAGATGGCGTAACCCGAGACATGCTGTTATTGTTGGTGGTGTTGATGCGAGGTTTCAGTTTGTCATGACCCTAGTATTGGGGGGTTATAAACATCTGTTGTTACGCAAAGAATCCTGATACTAACTACCTAGGTAGGTTAATAACGCTTGTGAGGGTCGTGAGAGAACTGGAATACCGCGAGTCGATTTTTTTGCCTGATTTCTATATAGGTACTTAATCTATTTATTTAATTGAACTAAGTACCATTGTATTTTTTGGGCAATATTTCAGGTCAAATCATATATATACTTTGGTACTTGCTTGCGCCTAGATCAGAAAAAATCAAATTACATATATATTATATATTGGTACTTATGTCTAGATCAGAAAAGTCGAATCACATATATATTGGCACATGCTTGCCTCTGGGTCAGGAAAATCGAGTCACGCATACATTAGTACTTGCCAATCTCCGGATCAGAAAGATCGAATCACATAATATACATTGGTACTTGCCTACCTCCGGATCAAAATGCTCGAGTTACACATACATTGGTACTTGCTTGCTATTATCATTACTAACCAACGCTCCCACTACCACCACCACCACCACCAACACTAATGCCGACACCAACACCCTCATCGTCACCCTTATCATTATCATCACAATGGCATTTGTCCCTGATCCCGCCGCCGTTCATGATTACATGGACAGATACCGACGGGACGCGTTTGTCCTGGGCGGACTGCCCACTGGCGCGTACCAACAGACCATCGAACACGCCCTTCGACGGCATCCATCGTGTGCGGGAAACGTGACGGTTTATTGGCCCAACCTGCCACGGACCCATCATGACCAGAAACACCGCAGCTGGTGTCATGTCCTGTGTACGACACGGGAACTGAGAGATATCCTCAAGGGCACTCTTAATGGCCACAAGATCCGTCCTCACTCCCAGCCATGTACCACGAAGCGGGCCAAGTACCCAATTGTGTGTATTCTCATCTGAAACTCTAAGTGATTTTCCCATTGGATATCATTCTTCTAAGCGCTCCGTCTGTAACTGCACAGAATGCTCCCACCCCTGTCGTCGCCGCCGCCACCCCCGTTGCCCCCATCGCCTCTGTTACCACCACCGCAGCTGCTGAAACTACAGATAACGCAGCAGATGCGGACGTTCCGCCCGTCGTCCCCGCCTACCCGGAATGGGCAGATTATGAACGTGTCTATGATACACTTCAAAGACTCACTTCGAATTTCCCGGATATTCTTACTCAGGAGATCCGGCAACAAACTATGGAAGCTCTTGTGGCAGCCCAGGAGTTGATTGGGGCGACACTCGCTTGTAGAAAGGACGATATGGCTGATGAGCCTCCCACCAACAAGCCCACTGTCAACGCTGAAGCCAGTGTTGCCGACAGTAACAAGGACACGCCATATTAAGCATGGCGTTAATATTGTATGTTATTACTATTAAGTTCCAAGAAAGTCTGCTAAACATTGGTAGTCTCACCTTGACCCTCACACCAAATGTTTGGCGCGAGCCTCACTTACATACACCAAATGCTTGGCGCGAGCCTCACACATATATCAAATGCTAGACGAAAGTTATACCAAATGCTTGGCGCAAACCGCACTTGTGAGACCTCCTTGGTGGCTATTTAACCCATTGCGGGTGGAATAGGAGGGTTCGATTCCCTCGAGGTTTATTACCAGAAGATATTCAGGACGTATAAGTTTATAAGTATTTGCAGCGGGGTTGTGGCAATTATATCTCAAAAATTGTGTAATAAGAAGGTAAGTCGTACAGTATGCCCCTTAATGCCCTGTAAAACGAGGATGTATGCAATCTGACACTACATTCCTCTCTACATACCAAGGGCTCCTTATCATGCCATTCGTTGCGATGCCTCTATGTCGGGTCGATTGGAGAATATGGACCTCAATTCGTCTAGGGATAATTCTCAAGATTGTTGGGAGGTTTCTTGCGTTGTCTCGTCCGGCAGTGCTCTAGCTAATACCTAACTTGATGTCATAGGAGCCGAACTATATTTTCATCTGTAGCTCCACAAAGATGATTATTATAGTCCGAGGATGTTCGGATATGTGGTTATTGGTTCGATGAAAGTGCGCTCGCTCTTTCGTAGTTGTAGCTAATGCATGTAGCCATATTCCCAAGATGTTACAATAGACAGCGCTGGTCCATGTGTGCGACCCTAACCAGATTAGAACATCGCCGCCCCCTTAATACGGACGACGTGTACGAGAGCCACATGATGCAGACGATGCTTCTGCAAAGGAGCATTTTGAGCCACTATTCAAGAAACTAGACCGCGACAACGAAAAGAGCAAGAACGATACCTGCCGCTCTTGCGGATCGTTCCACGGATCCGCGATGTCCTTTTACCGCGACAACCTTAAAGACGGAGAGATTTAAACTACTAGCTCTATATAGACACGGTTGCAAAATATATCGACTGAGGATAGGGAAGTTATGTTCTGCCGGTGCTGGGGATTGCTGTTGCTGACGTATCCTCGCATTCTGCCATTTGAGAAACATCGCTTTACTAGTATCTTTTAGCTACCGGTGCTAGCTGCTGTAAAGCCAACCTATTCTAAGTATCTCCTCTTGATTATCGTAGCTTTTCGATAACTTGTAGTATTCCTGGCGGCGAGTGCGCTCACTTCGCGGTGAAGTGACCTGCTCAATTGGATGCCTATTTAGGAGAGGCGCACTCCCCTCCCCTCCCGCTGAGTCCTGCCCGTATTGACGAGACACAATAGAGGCGCCTTTGCTCAAGTTATATATACAATAGCAATATGGTTAATGCCGTTATCCTGGCCGCCCTTATGAGACCGGAATAAGGTAGAGACGCCCAAAAAGCAGCCTGTCGAGAGTACAACAGCTTAGAACAGTCTCGCCAGCGCTTCCAACACCTACTCCCACCTTTCTAAATGCCAAGCTTAGGATTCCAAGGGAATACATTTTCATATATGTGACTCATTGTCGGAATTCTATCTCTAAAATAGTGGCTTACAATTCGTATCTTGCATCACACTTGGACGATATCATATTATCATGATATGCCTTTCTGCTTCTGGGTTGACACTAGAGAGAGTGAGTATAATGATTTTGGGTGTGGGAAAATAAATAAATTAATAACCATTAGTTATAGAAGAGAAATATACCTAGCCACATGCCAACGAGACTACGGATTTAGCCAACGCGCACAATTCTAGTACAACAACTAGCTTATAATGGCGATACGCTACTTACTATAAGTAATCATCAACCTATGTTTATTGCTCAATTTTGTTACGAGGGCAAATTTTATATGTATACGGAGTATGTTGTGTAGTGTAATGGTAGCAAGCAAATCTCCATCAGGTTATTTTGGTTTAGGTACATACTTGTATCTAAAATCACGGTAGTCTAGAATAAAATAGTGCTTATCTAATTTGTGAATCGATATTTAAAGTTGTATACTTCTAAGCATCAAATGGTTACATTTTAAACACCGCGTTTTGGCAGGGGCTCTATCCCTTAGTGTAGGTACTTATGGGAGACTACGTAGGCATAGTAAATACAGTATTCAGGTCACTACTGTGCCTGTCTCTTTTTTTTTTTTGGCCCTGTCTTTTTCTTTATATATTTTCCGAGCCTTAATCTGTCACCACCTGCCCTGGTAGGATACAATAGGAGGTATCTCCGGCTAGAACTCTGTTTATATAAGCCACTTACACTTACACTACTCTTGATACCTACCTGTATTTCTGTATAATTCTTAGGTTAGTAGGTACTAGGCATTGAGGTACTCTTCCGCAAGTACTAATGATGAGCATTATTTGGATCAATCACATACTTGGCCAAGAAGTTGAAAAGCATTTACACACCCACAAACCTAGCCTACTCTAGATAGGTGCCGCACATATTAGTATAGGCACTGGGTGATGTGGCCTCACGAAGGCTGCAGCCAACTAAACATCGGGCTAAACATAGCTACGTACATGCGCCCCTTACTGTACCTAGTGTATTGGAGGGATTTGCACCACTTAGTGTAGTGTACATACATGCATGTAACCTACACTAGATACATGCTTAGCCTTTGTTTTTACTTGTAGCATGCATGCCGGTGCCTACCTTGATGATTGACGGCGTAGGGGAAACGATGCACATATATATAGTAGAACCTTTAGTCCGGTGAATGTTGAAGTAAAACGTAGCTCATTACCTACTATGTACTAGGTGCTTATATTACAGACCTACATACATGTAGTACAAACAGAAGGGCTGGGTAGCGTAAGCATGTACACTACCTACACTATACCTAGGTAGTGTAGGTAGTGTATATACTATAGTAGTAGTACTCACACCGCGCTAGCACAGCCCGATTGGATCCTCTGGAATGTGACTAGGTACCTGATGCTTGGCGAAACGGCACAATGGTAATGAATGTTAGGCACGTACATGGATACAGCACAATTAGTGGCGTGGTGTTTCCCTGTTAGGCATTATATGTACGTAGTACACTACCTACACTACTGTAGATATCTCATCATTACACGTCCCCTATACTGTCTACCTGGGTACCTAGGGCGTAGCGTAGTGTAGAGATGTGAGGTGATAGTGTACCTACCTACCCAAGGTACATACACCTAGGGCTCTTAGGTAGATACACTAGTTACTGTCAAGAGGTAGGTAGTGTGCCCCCTCCCCCTTACAGTCAGTCCCGACTCACACTAGACTAATCTTAGGTAGGTACGCTACAACCCCGGCCCTTCCACTTGGCGTGCGGCGTGCGGCAAGTTCCACCTCGATGTCTCTCAAATGATGATGGGTCAGATTCTTGAGGTTCTGTCATCTAATTTATTCCAACCGACAGTACCTCAGTACCTACATAGTGCGCATACTTTGTTTCGGTCTGTCTTGGTTTTTGCAGTTATTCGTCACGCAATAAACCGAAAAAAAAGAAAAAAAGAAGAAGAACAGTCACCACAGAGGCGAGACAAGCTCCGACCCATCCAATCAACCGCCCTACGATAACGGACGACGGCTTCACTAGCGAGATTTGCGGCGCCGCCATGCCTCCAGGCCGTCCACCGAAACGGCCTGGTGAGGCGGATATCGCCGTCCTCGACGGTTCGGGCCCTACATCATCGACAGCAACAAAATGCAAACTCCCACGATTAGATCGAGGCGAACGATCCGGTCGCGCCGACTTTTCCAGTGTTGTAAAGAGCAAGCTTCAGTCCTACACTCGGACCGGACAGGCCTGCGACCGCTGCAAGGTGTGTGTCTGTGTCTGTCTGTGTCTACGTCCGTGTCTACGTCCGTGTGTCGATGTATATTCTTAGGCCATGCGCGCCTTCATTTGCATTGCATGTATAGTTGTCTGTGTCGGCGTATATCGGCGTGTGTCCATGTCTTCGTATCTGCAACAGAAGACCATGTATCCGCTAGTCATGGTCACTGATTCCATGGCATGATTGGGAATCAATCAACTGAGACCACAGGGTCACTCTCGATCTGCGTGAGGCTGAAATTGTTGTTGCACAGCTGGGTTCAGTATTGTCTCTTCAGCATCTGCTTAGTAGCCATGCGCGTGCAAGTGCACCATGTTTCGGTTTGCTGCACATCCATGCCCGTTTGTCCTGTCTTGTATCATAAAAGAGTCAAGTTGCTCGCTCGCTGTTATCCGACTACCTATTTCGCTATTTGCTATATCTAACATCGATACTCCTAGGTTCGCAAGATACGGTGCGATGCCCTTCCCGAAGGCTGCTCCCATTGCATCAACCAAAACCTGGAGTGCTATGTGACCGATCGAGTTTCCGGCCGAACAGAACGTAGAGGTTATATGCAGGAGCTTGAGCGCGAGAAGACAGATATGATGAACCACATACGAGACTTGGAAAGAAAGCTCCAGAAGAAGGGGGTGGATGTAAAACCATGGCATTCGTCCTCATTCCCTGCCGATCCGGCACCAAATGGCGATGCTGAGAGCAATGACAACGAAACGTCCGATTCGACACCCACGCCTCAACCTCAGGCAGACAGAGCTACGAATGAGCCATGGTCTCAACCCAGTGCACCGAATTGGACCAAAGATCGGCCAGCCGTAATGTCCATGGCCGCTAAGTCGCATAACGCCGTTAGTTCGCGACCTGCTGATGCTCATCTTGGTGTCGGGATTGACCAGGCGCCCTTGAGCTCCATCAAGGGCACCTCGCTGTCCATCCTGGGAAGTACCATCGATATCGGATCGTTGGATGTCCCTGATATGGACGAGCCTCCTCCGTCCGCCCAAGGCTCCTCGCTATACAATAAATCCGTTCAGGCACTACAGCAGTCCATCATGAATATCAATCAGCCTCTTGATATCAAATTACCCCCAAGGCAAGATGCTTTCACATATGCCGAATGGTATTTTGTGATGATTCATCCCTTTCACCCTGTGCTTCACAAGCCTAGCTTCATGGCACTTGTGAGTTAAATGTCTCAAATTCCCACCTAAGAATTAAAAAAATTAACCCCATCTAGCTAGGACAACACTACGACAATCCTAATTATTCTCTAAGTGCCGCAGAGGAGGTTATGATTCATATGGTATTCGCCGCCATTTATCTTCAATATGGCATCAGAAATCGAGAACAGGCGGAGCAGAGAGCTCATCTACATGATCTGTCTAATAAGCATTATCATTTCGGGCTGAGCAAATTCTTCTACCTAGTCACCTCTCGATCATTGAAAGCTCTGCAAGCGATGTCCATGCTAGTTACCCACACGATGCGGTTTCCCAAACCCGATTCCAGCAGTATTTTAGCGTCATATGCGGTAAACTTAGCGATAGAGATGGGGTATCATCGAGCTTGGAAGAAGCCCGGCGAGGGCACCAATCTTGAAAATGAGCTACGCAAACGTGTGTGGTGGGTCATCCTTTCCATAGCTGTGGTTCTTAATGGACGGATGGGGAGACCAATGCCAATTAGACTGGAAGATATGGACGTCGAATTTCCCCAAATAATTCCTGATGAGCAACTGACTGAAGATGGCGTGGACACGTCGATACCCGGTCGATGCGATTATGAAATAGGTGTTGCATCTTCGAGGATGAGCACCTTGTATCTTGAGATGTTTGCCGATATCTACTGCGCGAAGAAGGACCCAAAGAACTATCTAGCTATCGTCGAAGGCCTTGAGAAACAGCTCCAGTCTTGGCGCGAACATCTTCCGGAAGGTCTGAGGATAGGTGACTCACAATCGCATGAGAAGGAAGCAAGGATGTCTGCCATATATGCCGACGTGTCAGCGCTGGAATTTCGTCTATGTCTAAGGCATCCTTCAGTCGCCGCCACGGATGATCCAGAGATCTTGGCTACCAACACCCGAATATGTGAGGAAACAGCCAAGGCTATGCTCCAGCATGCACGCAAACTATATCAACTGAAATGTCTTGATACAACATGGTACTGTAATGCAGTATATGTTGCAGCCATATTTTCCAACTTGGTAGCACATTGGGAACGAAGACATGAAATAACAGCTACCGAGGTGCAGACTCTTCGTGAAGACATGAAAGCTTGGTTAATTATCCTTGCTGAGACTGGTACTCTAATGGGTGAGTCCACTTGCTGACACTGACGGTATACGTTACTAAGTTTTTTGCTAGGTTCTGGCACTCGCCTTCGCGATGCGGTCTGTTCAATAATCGATCGTACAATAGACTGGATAGAACGCGACCGTCTTCAGAACGCCACGAATGGGTCTTTGGCACGACCACACCCCTCTCAAGACTCGGTTAAAAGGGAATCCCACTCACCTTCTTACACAAACATGACGATTAACTCGAATTCAAGTTCAAATCTTAACCACACTCCCGAGGGAGTACACGACTCAAAACCACATACTATCCCTGCCACCAGCACTAACTATTACACTGAGACGACCACAACTAATTCTAGCACTTACCAACCCCTTAACTATGCCAACACGCCTACACATGCACCTAACAGCATCACTTATGGCACCAGCAACTCTTATATGTATCCCCCTGCAGCCGGACCAGTAGCTACTGCTCAAGCACAAGCTCAAGCGCACGCAGAAGCACAGGCTCGAGCACAGGCTCAGGCCCAAGCTCAAGCACATGCTCATGCTCAAGCACAAGCCCAGGCCCAGGCACACGCACAGGCTCAACATTCACAGGTGCACGTTGCCGACCACAACCCAATAGCCAATTTTGCGTCGCAAGCAACACAAATGACACAACCTGATATCATGTGGCGCCCACAATCCTCGGCAGGAAATACATGGCATGACTGGACTGCTGCTGTTGTTGATAACCAAGACCGCTATAGTGCAAACGCTTTAATGTCACTCGGAAACACAAATAACCATAGGCCATCAGGCAGTATCCTCGACAGTAATGGTGTTAATGGCATGAATGTGGGAACCATGAGTATGAGCAACCCAACCTTGCCATCCTCAGCCCACATGCAGTGGCCACTCTTGCTATTTTCGGACGGAGTTGGGGGCGTATAAAGACCCATGGGTAGCGGCCGATTATGTTGTTTTTCTTGCACGAGCTTCTATCTTGATTTTGAATGAATAGCATGGCGTTTTGGCTAGTGGGTCAATGCCCAGAAGGAGGCACTATTGTCGCAGGAGTTGCTGTCCGGAGTTGGTTTGGAGCTCAAGACCTCGAGCCTATTATCACCGATCTCGAATTCTCTTACCTTTTTCTTCTCGTCGGCCTACGATCCATATATTCTTGATACGCATTGTGATGAAATCCATGCAAATGGAGACTGCGTGGTGAGAGTAGTGTCCTGGAGATAGTATACGGAAGACTACGGCCTGGAGACCAAACTGGTGCACATAACGCAATAAATTACTACAATTCGCGCGGAGACGCATAAGAACATGCGGCCGCACATGAGGAAAAACTCAGTCCACCTTCCGTTGGTCGCACGTGAAAAACTAGAATGGTAGCGATTACCGAGAACGAGTCGCGAGAGACCAAATCATGTCCCTCTCGGAACTGACGCCTACGTTTACTTCGTCGACCCCTTACCTCTCTACATTTCCGATACGAGCTTGAGGTTATAACACCCACATGCCGACTCGATGGCACCTCAGGATCTACGCTAGTTGTTTTTTCTAGCTAAAAAGTTTCGCAGCTTTCCTCGGGCCCGTGAAACATGCCTAGTCGGCGTTATCGAGCTCGAACAAGTCACGGGTCATGATTTTGCAAGACAAACACATATAGTAGGCGGTGAGATCCACAGGATGACTTCTCGTCTATCTGCCGGCGTAATGGACCGGGAATCTTACGTAGATCGCACGGGGTAATGGCGTGGGACGAACACATTGTTGTACAAGACCGGCAGATCTCTGTATTCATTCGTTCCTGTTCTGTGATTGGGCGCCCGGGAAAGCATTCTCAAGGCAGCAGCGGGTCATCGAGACGTGAATTCATTGCTTGAGCATAATCTCGAGCAGTTTCCGCTTAGTGACCGACGGCTAATTCGGGAGGGAGTCTTGATGTCGTGCTGAGGCAAAGCGACTTGGGATCGGCCTACGTCATCTACTGTGGTGGGTTAACTATTTTACCTCTTTGTCCTCTGCCCACTCGTTTCCAGAAGCGCGGATACGACGAACTTGTCATCCGGTTGTCTTGTCGAGATCGGGCTTTGTGTTATTCTGTGGCTGTTGCCCTTGTTATCGGCCGAATCATCATTCGTCTGTGTCGCGGTAGAATCATACCTTGCTCTTGATCGGCTGCAACGCGTGTCGATCTCTTGTGCATGCTACCATGTGGTGGCTTTCTTGGCGCATATGGAATGCTTTCCCGAGAACATGGGTATATCTAACTGTGGCCAAGATGCGCTCTGCGGACAATACTCGACACTTGGTATCTTCTGTGCGTTGTATAGCGGGTTTTAGCCATTAAATCTCATGAATCAAGCATTCAAAATCTTTCCCACAAGCCATGTTTTGGTGTCTCTCGATGACCAATTTTCTGTGTTTCACAACAACGTCTTTCTCTATCATGCGATCAGTTGTTACACTCAACAACGTGAGTACTGTCGCGGCGATGATAGCTGCGACGTTGCGTTTCGCTGGCCCGTTTCTGGGTTTTGTTACTTGTTCCACAATTGAAGTCATTGTAATTCCCGATCATCGGCGGATTATCGCTCCGAAAGGTCAGGCATTGAGCCTTTTTTTTTTCTCTTTCTCGTTGTAACTAGGTGGTTGGCTGTGGGCAGATTATTTACGCTCGCAACGAGAGGAGTTAGGCATCATCGACTATCACTATCCACTGAAACCACGAAAAGGCAGCTATTCTGTAACCCCTTTCAAAGACTCCTGGGTTGATAGCATATTTCTCATACACTGTGTACCTCTTCAGATACCCCAACAACATAGACAACGGGCCGTTTGCTGTCTATCTTCGCCGTCAGTTGACGAGTTCGCGTTCCATCCCGGCCATTTGAATTCGGTCCTTATTACGTATATTTTATAACCCGATCAGAGGAGGGATGTGTGGTTAAGTTCTGAACACTCATGATCTGCTGTATTACCCGGTAACTGCTTACACTCTACAGGTTTAAGCTTCCATGGCGGGATAAATCGAAACGAGTTAGAACAGATTATTCCTGTGAAATGTGTCTTTTCTCTTAGCAAGTTTCGCGAAAAAGGGGAAGAATGTCTAACTTGACTCCTAGCTTAAGACAGTAACTGACTTCCTAGACATCCGGAATTCGGAGACATGCGGCTCATCAAGAGACTGGTATTCATAGGGTATTTATCAGCAGGAGACACACGGCATGCACGTGGGTGATGAATGGCCAGTGAGGCTTCGGATTACTTGCCACAGGGCCTGGTCACGTCAAACGAGGCTATGTGGAACGCTGTATAGAATTAGGAAACCTTCTGCGAGAAGCGATGATGTCTACCTACTCTGAGCGCGGATCAACTCCAACATGCGTCATATGGCGACGGGTGAGATGCGCCCCTGGAGGATTACACAGAGCGAGCATCGTTGATACTGGTGGGACGAAAATCCGATTATCGCAGAATATCTAATTCAGCAAGTCTAGAGGAGATGAATATAAAGACCCCGGATGATCCTCTTGCTTATCATCTACTGCCTCACATCAGCTCAAGTTGTCAGTATCCAGCATCAAGTAAAAACATCAACCTCATTTTCTACTATTCTACCATTCTACCGGCTCGAAACCAAGCCATCTCAACTCTCAAACCTCTTCGACGAAAAGCGGAGAAATAAACAATCACCATGCACTTTAGCACAACTCTCAGCTTCTTCCTCGCCGCTCTCGCAGCCGCAGCCCCATCCCCATCCTACAACAAGCACGGCGACGCCGAGATGCAGAAACGCGATTTCGTGACGTTCGTCATGACGGAGCCAGATTGTCCGGCGATCAAGGACTACTGCACACACTGCCACGGGTTCGTACCTATATCCTTCTTCCTTTTCTCCCTTTTCAAGACAGGTATGCTGCTATACGGGTTGGTTGCTTGTGTATCTAGATATATACTATCCCTAATGGCGGCGAGTAAGAAGAGCATTGCTGGCACAAAAAAGGGAGGAGAAAAGATGAAAAAGAAAAACTCTTCTATAAACATTGACTAACTGCTATCCACCTATCTAGCGATTTCAACTGCCAGACCGACCCGCGTTGCGAATGGTGCTATAAGCACAAGAAGTTTGGGCCTAGTGATGAGGGCAATTAGGAGCCCATAAGCTGGGCTAGGCTGGCTAGAGCTATGGGGTGCTCAGTTTACACCCTCTCTCGTCTATCGTCTATCGCTATAGACGGACAGTAGTGTGGAGGGAAGAAAGAGATGAAGTTATTGTGGTTGCGGTATAGTCTTCATTGCTTTTACGATTAAGATCTGACCGAGGACGCACAAACAAGTGCATAGTCCACGGAGGTTCTAGCCGGTTACTCGAGGAAGCAAATCGCTCTCTTTATTTTATGTGGTTCAACATGGATCTTTTATGGTACAATTTCTAGGTTACTACTTCGGGGCTAGATCAACGCAGGCTTTGTTTGCGTCGAGGTCTTATAGCCCACCTGCACTCCTTCAGTATTGCTCTCTCGACTAATATACAGACATTATACACACAATAAGAGGTGCTCCTCTTTTATATAACTGGTCCAGCCTCATAAAACCATATGCAGAGAACCTATCTTCCCCGATACTCCCCTAGCCAATGTCGACAGACATATGCACGATGCGACCTATTGAGCAGAGTTGGGAGGGCATAAACCCTCGGTGGGCCGTATTATGGCCACATGCACGACCAACGCCGACAAGATCTTTGATACAAGAAAATATTACCTTCCCCGGTATGTATACATACTTATTCGTAGAGTACTCCAATGCCTCATTTTATGAGGCCTTTGGTTGCTCTGGTGTGCCTGACGATGAAGACGACTTGAACCAGCCGCTGAAGGAAGATTTCATGCTGTTCATCGCTTCGGCCTGTTGCTGTTCTTGCATTTGTTGAGCCTCCTTGAGCCATTGTTCGCCATTCTCTCTAATCTGTTTTTCCATCATCTCGTAGTTTCTTTGGCCTCTTTCGCGGATGATGTCTTGCAACATCTTGCCTTGCGCGAATGCCTCTGCGGGGGAAAGTTCACCGTCTGCTGGCTGCATCATGCTCATGTTTCCTTTAAGTCCGAGCATGTTGCCTAATGCCCCTACTCCCGAGGGTCGTTTCCTCTTCCCCTTCTCGAGCTGTTTTTGAAACTCGGCACGTGCGATAGCTTCACGACGGGCGAATTCGGTAGGGATATGTTTGCCCTTGAAAGACTTGAGGACTTCGCGAACATCCTTATACTCCATTGCGAAGATGTACTCTAAGAAGGGGATGAGGGAAACGAGTTCCTTGTCATCCTTCTGTCCCTTCCACGGGGGTAATATGATGGCATTCTCAGGTTGATTCTGGACATGAGATTCCTTGGTATCAATAATGATGACTTTAGATAAATCGCGGTTTAGGTATGATAGGTCCTATTAAGACGTCAGCGGCTACTAGGGTAATTTCACCTTAGTATAGGCGGACTTACCTTGACAATTTCGCCGTCCTTATACTTGGTCGCTTCTCGGTACAGTGGCCAGACGATAATCTGGAAGGGATCTAGCTTTCGCATGAGAGGCTCGCCCATGGCAACAGGCACACTAGTGAATAAAACCAGTTCGTAATATTGACTAAGGTAGCGTAGAAAGTAGTCGAGGCCGGGGCGCTTTGCCACTCTCCAACCGTGCTCACGTGTCCATTCGCTATGTACTAACATGTCTTCGAGACTGATGCATAGGGTGTAAGGTCGTTCGAACATGGGATGCGGATCCGGTAAAAGCTTATCAAAGGCGGGCTCGCGATAGTACTCAGTCACATCAGTGACTCGGGCCACGGCACGCTTCCACCACAGAGCGGGCGTCCATCCACTAGGGATATCTTTATGATCAGCAGCCTCCTCTTCATCCCATTCGCGACCAAGGTACCCCAAGGCCGCGATGCTACCCACTAACATAGCGAGATACATTCGATTGGCAAACTGGGCCCGTCGTTTTTCGGTAGAGCTCAGGTATGCTGATGCGGGTAACTCTCCTCGGGCTCGGCCACTCCCCTCTGTTGAGGCACCCTCGTCGCCTTCCCGAAGAGCAGCCAATTCCGACTTCTTGGTAGCCCCTGAAGTCTCATATTCGAGTGTAGATGGAATGCCTTGAGTAAGGTCAGGGAGCGAATTGAAATCTGGCGGAGGTGTAGTTGATTCGGCAGCATTGGAGGAAGGCTTCTCGGTCGACGAAGGGGAAGACTGAGGGGTTGATGGCTGAGCTTCTGACTGCGTATTCGGTTGCGACTTGGGGGTATCGCTCTTTGGGGGGTTGTTCTGAGCCATTCCTCGTATCCATAATCGCGATGAGGGTGTAGCGAGTCTAGAAGAGGCCGAGATAGATAGAGCTGTCCGCTGAAGTGTTGGTAGTCGCGCAGAACGCGCGATGCCCTGCGCGATAGCTCTGGACAGCATTGCGACGTCAGGGCAGGGATTAGGAACGACACGGAGCTTCCCTTTTTTCCCCTTGTGATTACCCTTGAATGCAGGTGTCTCTCGGTCCAAATGAGAAAGACTACTGATTAGGTGGGTTCGAGGCAAGGAAGGTCGCTGTGAAGCCTTGCTCGAATTGTGTGGACCGATGATATGACGGAAATCCGTTGACTCGGGATATTGCTAGAAACTTTTTTTCTGTATGATTGGTATCTAGTGCTATAACGTAACTCTCAGCCTGCTGCCCTTCTCCCCCACCCCACCCATGTCTCTCACCTAGGCTCACTACTGTGCAGAGGTACATCTGAACCTGAAGGGACCTGTGTAGGCAAGCTTGGCAGATCAACCCCCCAATTTCTCAAGGTACCGAGGATCAACCGACGCCTGTCCGATGTTCGGGCATCTACCATGTACACCCACGAGCCACACATTATTAGCAAGTTGCGTCATTTCGAGGCGTTGAGTGGCTTGATAGTTTTAGCCTCTATGGGGTTGACGGTTGATAAGTACATCTACCTACCTATCTAAGTACAGCACTGCTCAGTGATTGTACGGAAAGAGGCAAGTCATTGCATGGTCTTTGTGTTTAATAGTTCATCAAAGAGCCATCCAGAAAGCTCTATTTGTTCTTGAAAATTCACCATGTACCTACTTAGGACAGACATGAGTCATGTAACCACAGATACCTACATATGTATCTATCTATCTACTCGTAATTCATATGACACTGACAGGTAACTTGCCAACCTTGTCGGAGCTGCTTGAATCTTTATTTGTAGAGTACAGTAGATTCATAATTAGTCAACCACCCATCTCGACTACCTGAACGGAATACCCGTGCAAAACCCGTGCAGAATCCGTGCAATACTTAAGTCAAATTTGCCCCTCTGAACAGAACAGTACACACCACTTGCTTAGTGTAGGTACTTCCTTACTTTCCGGTCATTGGCCTATTGCCTCTTCACGTGCCAACGTCTTCAGCCTGTTCTGCTTATAGCGACCTCTTATCTCTCCCTTCTATTTCTTCATTTATTAAATCAATTTGTATACTACAACGCCTGTGTTTCATTATTCGAAATGGCATTTCGGAGCACTGAATTTTAGAGGGTGGCTGGCATTCAAGTGATTCACCTCGTAATCAACCATGGCACCACCCTCGCCATGCATGTTCTGTTCCCCTATAACCATTTGCCCTAAACATTCAATTCATCCGACAAGACACTTTGAAAACCATTGCCCAGCAACGCCTGTGGTTTTGCGTCAACATACTGCTCCAATCTGATTCTAGCTATTCCTACTCCGCACCACTGCCGACCGTTGCGTGACTCCAACCTTTCCCTCGTCTCTCCCCGCATACAAAGTCGTACGACTTGTCTCGCCATACAGCCACCCGCGAAATCTTGACCATCGTAGTATAGCATTGTGAGACAATGCGTGGTCGGAAAGCTGGTGTTGGCAGGGCCTCTCGCGCCGCCGGCGCCGTCTCTGTCCCTACACCAATTGCATCCGTGGCCCCATCGACGGTTTCATCCACCCTACCCACCCCTCTCAGTTCAGCGTACCCATCTACTTATGCTTCGGAGGCCGAGTACGACAACAATGAGGAGGTGGAGCAGCTCCCTATCGGAGCTCTTAGTCTTGAACCAGCAACCCCGGATCGCCTAAAGCCCAAGCGGACCAAGCAGCAACCTTTTCGATTTCTCGATTTACCCTCCGAGTTGCGCCTCAAAGTCTATGAGCATCATTTTGCTAATACCGGCCATGTTCTTGACCTGGACCCCGATAATTACAAGCGCATCCACCAGAAACTGGCTATCCTTCGCACCTGTCGTACTATCTATGTGGAGGCGTCGTACTCTTTCTATAGTACTCATCCAGTCCGCGTTTTTCCCACTCACCCAGGACGTTTCTTCAAGACCAAGAAACCACTACTTGCCCGCATGAAACCTGGACAACGGGCATGCATTAACTCGCTGGAGCTCCGTCTAGGCCCAGGCTGGAGCAAGCCACCTCGGGGATGGGAGGTAAATCCGGCATTGGGCCTTGACCAATGTGTCAATGTCACAAAGCTCACCGTGTTTGTGGAATGCGATCCGGGCAACGACATTTTTAAGGGATTTCGCCAGCCAGGTGGATTCTTCGAGGCATTTTCAAAGAAGCTCCTAACGGGCATCCTTGAACAAATGCCGTGGGTGCAACGAGTGGAATTCGATGCCTGGCCGAGTGTAAAGAAATCTGGCGCCCTCATGACCGGCCTAATCGATCTCATCACCTCGCGCAGTCTGAAGATAACTTGGGGCGCTGAACGAGGCTGGACCGACGCGGACGAAGTGGAGCCGCCGCCAGTTATACACAACTACGCCCCTCTCGACAGCCTCCTCAATCATACTAACAATATATTGGTACTGGCATGACGCAGACGGGACTCTTGATGGAAGAACCAAAGTATGGTCTCCTTACAATTCTAAACAGCCTGAAAACTCGTTTTACGAAACTTTCCCTGTACAAATGGTACGGAAGCTGTGTGTGAGAGAGGGGAAGATTGATTGTTTTGAGGTTGGGGGTTTATTCGGACGGGATTATTTTTGAAGGTTTCTGCTTCATTCCGAATTATATAGGACACCGCTCGTTCAGACCCAAGATGGGGGAAACGATCAAATTCTTTGAACAATGCTCATAGCAGTTCGGGCCTGTCATGTGTTAGGTTATAATGAGGACTTGAATTCAATTGTAATGAGACCCTCGTGGCTAGAGTATGTTCTACCATTATAAACTATCTTATTAAAACTTCAGGTCCAGCGGCCAAGGTTGTCCCAGCAAGGAATTAATTGTCAGTTGGTTTCCTACTCTTGATATGTGCCAGCCTAGGTGAAGTAGGTACCTTGGAGTAGGTATCAATTGGAGAACGGAATCTAACTTATCGATTCGACCCCACCAAAAATCTCCACCGCTGCAACTTAGATACCTAGATTTCAGTCAGTCTCTCTCAGCTATCTATCACGCGGCTCCAGATTCAAACTCAGACCGAATCGACTCAAAGAAAAAAAAAAATAGCACCTGCGCTCGCTAACCTCACGCGCCTCGCAATCGCATCATCCTCCAACTTGGGCCCCAACCCCAACCCCAAAAACGATCCCTACAGCGAAAAAAAAAACAGACAAAAAAATGCCCCTCGACACATCAACCTACGACCTCGCGCTCCTGCGCGTCGACGGGCGCCGCTGGAACGAGCTGCGCCGGCTGCACGGGCAGATTCGCACGCAGGCCGCCGCGGACGGGTCCTCGTACCTCGAGATGGGCAATACCAAGGTCATGTGCGTGATCACGGGCCCGAGCGAGGACGCCGGCAAGCGGCGGGGTCTGGCCGCGTCGGCGGCCACGGCGCCCGGTGGTTCCAACGCCGCTGATGTCGCCGTGAGTATCGTCGTGGGGGGTTTCAGTTCCGTGGATCGGAAGAGAAGGGGTAGGGGCGACAAGTAAGTCTTCTCTCATTTGTCTATTATATGCACCGGAAGTTTAGGGTTTAGGAAGCTACAACCGCCTTTAGTCGAAATGCGATCTTCGTTTCACTTGTTCGAAGTCGGACGGGCGTTACGCTATATTTTCCCTCTCTATACTACTTACTACACATAGCCAGACTCCCAACACGCTAACCACGCTCTCCCACCAGGCGCATTCAAGAGCTACAAGCAACAATCGCCAAAGCCCTAGCCGCTAACCTGCACGTCCACCTCTACCCGCGCTCCACGATCAGCATCTCTCTGCACGTCCTGTCGCAAGACGGCTCGCTCCTCGCCGCCCTCATCAACGCCGCGACGCTGGCACTCGTCGACGCCGGTGTTCCCATGACCGACTACCTCGTCGCGTGCACGGCGGGCAGCACATCTACACATTCCGCCGGCGACGAGGGCGCCGACCCACTCGTCGATCTGAATACCCAGGAGGAGCAGGAGTTGCCCTTCTTGACTCTGGGAACGCTCGGCGCTACGGATAAGGTTGCCGTGTTAGTATGCGAGACTCGCGTCCAGGTCAGTAGACTCGAGGGCATGATGGCGTCGGCCGCGGACGCGTGTAAAGGTGTGCGCAACTTTTTAGACCAGGTAGTACGTGAGAAGGGACATAAGATGGTTGCCGAAGGTGCGGTTGAAAAGGGTGCTAGCATGGCGATGGATATAGATGTCTAGGCTTGGTTTACCAGTGAGTGAGTGAAACTACCGGAATCGCACGGTTGAGTTTCAGGAGCTGGACAGCGCAGCGGAGACCATAAGCTAGTAAGTGGTTGATTGTGTCATCAATTCGTGGCATTTTCTACACTACACATATAACGCTAACATCGAGATTTGTTTACAGTTCTTCGTGCTTGGGTGGAGCCTCAGTGGCTTCCGGCGTCGGTTCCGCGCCTTGCGATGATGCAGTCTCTGACTCTGTGTCTACCTCGATCTTAACCTCTTCCTCCACCTTGGCTTCGACCGTCTCGCCGGGGCTCACTGCGCTGATGATCGCCTCAGGTAGCTTATTCTTGGGCCCCTCGTTCATGCGAATGGTGTCAATCCAACTCTCTACACTGCTGGAACTGAAATCACCTTCGTAGTGTCGCCACCACCCCCTCTTAGCATTGACGGCGACCAGTTCGACCTCGCCGGTAAGTTCGAGGCCTTTGAACACAGGTGCGATCGCTTCGTTATCTGCCTGAACCTCCCAGAAAGGGAATAGGTGACGTTTGGCCTGGGTGTACTTATACACAATCTCGGACAAACTGGCCAATGCCTTCTCGGCTGTCTCACCGTGAGCAGCAGGAGCAAAAGCTATAACACAGATGGGGGCCTTGGCATGGAAGCACTCGTTGATGAGTATGTGTACTTGGGTAGAAGTAATCACAGGAATCGGAGGGGGGAGTTCGGCCTCTTTAGGCTTTGACTCGGGACTAGGGGGAACATCGGTAGCTTCAGACGACTCAGCTGTGGTACTAGAAGTAGTTTCAGAAGAAGCCTTGGGCGTCTTCTTGTCCTTTTTCTTGTCGCCCTTGGATTTTGCAGGTGCTGGGTCTGGGTTCGGCTCGGCAACTTGCGACAAGAATTTGAGCATGGCGGGCTTCTTCATCTCTCCCTGATACAATAAACCATCCTTATCCCCACCAGGTAGTAGGACAAGGGTTGGGTAGGACTCGATGCCAAACAACTCGATTGCCTTGGACTCCTTGTCCCGAATCTGAGCAAAAGTGATAACGTCTAGGAAGTCAATAGCCAAGCTGCGCAATAAGGCGCTCGTGGTACCCTTCTCGGTGAACAGTATGGCCTTGGCGGTCTCGTTGTTGGTCGAGAGGAACGTATCGAGATCCTTATCAGCTACTTTGTTAACGTGGTTGTTGATCTTGTCTACGACAGCGTTGACGATGGCCTTGGCGGAGCGTTCTCCTTGATAGTCTTCCACAATAGGCTTGGATCCCTTCTTCTTGCCCGGGCGCACGGTTTTGAGAGTCGGGAAGCCCTGGACTCCCATCATGCCGCATAGTTGCTTGTTCTCGTCTTCATCGCAGTTGACGGCGGCTACCTTGGCTAGACCATCGAGGTTTTTAGCAGCCTTCTCGTAAGCAGGTTTCAGGTTCTGGCAGTGTCCGCACCATGGCGCATAGAACTCGACAATCTACATGTTCGGAGTCATTAGCGACCAGACCAGACTATTGCGTAATTGGTATTAGGACTGTGTCGAAGAGTTGCTTACAGAGGTATGATTGGACTTAGCAATTAGTCTGTCATAGTTCTTTGCATCCACTTGGAGGACAGGGGAGCTTTTTGTGTATAGGCCACCAGCTTGCGCGGTGGGGAGTACAGAAAGGAAAGCTACTGAAGCGACAGCGAGAGCGGGGTTCAGGTTAAAGCAATGCATGATAGCTTCGCCCTCGGGGTTGAGGCCACGATCTTATAGGCGGTTGAGCGCACTTAGATATGAAGGAGAGAGGATAGATCACAGACAGGAAATGTAGCAGAGCTGAGGAGACAGGATAGAAGGAGAGGAGAATATCAAACCACCGAACTGAGCTGGTGAATATTTGTGGAGAGAAATTAGCACACTTTACCCTCTCAATGACCAGCAGTATATATATGCATATATATATATACCGATTATAAATTGAGAGCAGCAGGCTGCAGACTGTGTGTCAGTTGCTGGTTGAGAAAAGGCCACGGTGGAATATCGATCCAACTTGCTCAGGCCATAAAAAGAACAGATAACAGGCAATAATTGGTGAGCTGCCCCTCCAAGGTGAATAAAAAATAAGTTGCCAGCCCATCCCTGTCACAGCTCCAACTGAATCTGGGGTTTATTGTGGCTGGTGTAGACGCGGCCGGGGGGTCATACCACGCTGGCGCCATAGCTGGTATCCACCGGCTCCAATCAGGAGCCATCTGGCAGTAGCATCGGGTAAAGAGCCGTGGCGAATGCTGTGGCGCGAGCTGGCTCTCGGGCGCTATAACTCGCTCAGTACTCGGAGAACGCTATGGGTAGTTGGAGATGGGGGTTTGGTGACTTCAGCGGGGTCGCCGTTTGAGCTGATTGAAGGACTGATTACAAGATACCTTGGTTTGATGTCTCTATCCCAACTTCTCAATCACTGTCAAGATCTACATCCACATAATACACAGCGCATTTGAATGATCTTTGTCGTGTACGGAAACCTACAACACCTAAATACTCTCGGATACTCTTCGTCTTCTTACTGCTTGCGCGGCTTTCTTGCGACGACCGCTCTTGGCAACAATCAGGCTTCCATCTTATAGTCCCTTGAATTTCGACTGTACTTCCTAGGTACATAATCGCAACACCCTCGCCGACACTCGCATACGAACACTTCACCAACAGCCACCGACCTACGCAACGATCCTCAGTCACAACATCGTGTTCTAGACAAGCCAACCCCGATCTCTCAGCTCCTGCGCCTTGTAACCGTGACGGGTTAATCCTCGTCATGGCAGCCAACGTCCCACCGAAGCTCAAGCCTGCGGGCATCACTCCGTTCGTTGTACGCGCCGTCCAGCTTGAAAGCGCAAAGCCTGTCGTCTCCTACTGGTGTACGTTATCTCCCAGAGAAAATCGCACGTATGCGCCTATCAGTCACTAACAAGTGTTGCATATCTAGGCTATTACTGGGTTGTGCAACAAATTCTGAAGAAGCAGCTTCATAATGCCGATGGAGAGTGCCTCCAATTCACCACCACCATTATGGACAAGTTAGAACAGGTACAACCCTCTCGAATATGCAACTCAAAACATTGATTTGTGGCTCACGTGTGTTGCTTGTACAGATGAAGACCGACCAGGCAGATAACGATGCTATACTCGACGACGTCGCCGGCCAAGCCTACGTTGAACAATTTGCGCAAGAAACCTTCGAACGCGCACTTCGACCATTGAAAGCCGACAAAGTCACACAGTCAGCCATATCCACCCTTGAGGTATTCCCACCATCACACTGTCATCAGAAGTGACTAACATGAATGACGCAGACAAACCGCTAGCACGTTTGAAGCAGCCGCCACATTCTTCCAGCTTGTTAATGTCTGGAGTCAACCCGATCCCGAAACCCTAGAAAAGATCAAATATGCTAAATGGAATGCTGCACGCATACTCAAAGCGATCAAAGAGGGCAAGGATCCAAACGAGTCGAACCCAAAGCAGGAAGAACCTAAACCAGAAGAGAGCGTCGTGCCCCTCGACCCTCACGACCCGGAGGTACAGTTGATCGGCTCCAACCAGCCACGACAAGCAACCGTCGGGGATGCCCCAGACGACGGAGGAGTTTCTCACGCGCCAAATTCAACTTATTCTCTCAATACCGCGGCACCAGTCTCCGCCCCTAACTCGCCTCTTCCTCCTACTGCACCAGTACCAGATCCCGTGTCACCTATAGCACCCCCTGATGTACCAGCCCAGGAACCGGGCAGCTATTTCCCTAACGCCCCATCGGCAACCAATGATTCTCCCCTTAATTTGCCCTCTACCACAAGTATGCCGCCTCCGGGTTCCGTTATCCATGGTGCAGTCGGGTCGCCACCAGAGATCCCAAGTCGCAGCTCATACCATCCACCAAAACCTCCATCCGTGTCGTATGCGTCGTCAGGCGTCCCATCTTCCCCTCAAGACTTCTACCACCCGCCTCCTCAGCACCAAACAGCGCCAACTCCGCCCTTCTTCCCTCCACAACGACGTTGTGCTCCGTCTCGAGCTCTACCCGCACCTCACAATTATCACGTTCCCTATTCCCAGCCAGTAGTACCAAAGGTGACACCAGCTCCGGCACAACCACCCGCACAGCAATATGGTGGTGGCAGCGGGCCCACAGCGCCCTATAACTATGATGATATGGCCATGGCACAAGCGCAGAAACATGCTAAATGGGCGATATCTGCACTCAATTTTGAGGATGTTCCGACAGCCGTGCGAGAATTACAAGCAGCACTCGCCACTTTGGGGGCGCGGTAATGCAAGCGATATTACTGTTGAAACCCAGAACCTATGTTTGTGCAGCTTAATGCTAGCAATATAGCATAGAGACCAGCCTATTACGCTTAGCATACAGAGAGGTGTACATATAAAGAATGTAATTACGATAACGCTATGAATATGACGAAATGTTAAGTGTCAATTCCTTAATACTATGTTCTACTTGACTTTGCCCAAGCAGGCAAGGTATATTCGCAACAGTAATATTTTTCCCCGTATAAACCGAAACCTTTAGGACAATATTAACACCAAATCGACGCCCTTACATACGGCATCTCAAATTGTGTCTAAATATGAAGGCAGTGCTTCTGCAGGATTACACAAATGCAGCGCCGTTAGCACCAATAATCTGCCCCGAGACCCAGCTGCTCTCAGGACTGGCGACGAAGGCCACAACCTCGGCGATTTCGGAGGGGGTCCCGAGCCTGTTGAACGGGTTCGCGCTCGCGATGCCCTTAATCATAGCCTCGGATTTTCCCTTGCGGAAGAGCTCCGTGTCCGTAGGTCCGGGGGCAACAGCATTCACAGTGATACCCTTACGGCCGAGATCCTTTGAGAGTACACGCGTGAGCTGCTCCACGGCGCCTTTGGTCGCGGCGTAAAGGCCGTACCCGGGCAACACGCCGCTGAACCGGGCCACTCCCGTGCTGATGAAAATAACGCGGCCGCCGGGCGGCATGTGTGGAGAGGCCGCTTGCGTCAGGAACAAGGGCCCCTTTACGTTCAGCGCGAACGTCGAGTTGAAGGTCGATTCCGTCAAATGCTCAAGGTCTTGCAGCGGCATCGTCCCGGCGTTCGCGACGAGTACGTCGATGCGGCCGAATTTCGCGACCGTGCGCTCTACCAGGTCCCGTATCTGCGAGGGGTCTGAGGCGTCGGCTTTGACTACGAGGGCGCGGTCCGCTGAGCCGCCTGTTGCTGGGAGAGAGGCGATGGCTGCTTCTGCTGCTGAGGCGTCCCAGCTGTAGTTCAGGACTACGCTGGCCCCGGCTGCGGATACGCGCTGAGCTACGGCCAGCCCTATCCCCTTTGTACCCCCCGTGATTACGATGACCTTGCCTTGTAGATTGTTGCTAGCCATGTTTTGTATATTTTAGTGGTTGCTCCTTGGAAGAGATAGAGCTTGTCGAGTGAAGATATTTTGGATGTTTTGTGTGAATATGCTAGTAGTTGTCGTGGTTTGCTGTCTTGGAAATGTAGGTGACGGATGACTTGTCTACATCTAAATCGAAGGTCCCTAAAGCATACTCTTATATATCTCTCTTTCTTTCACTTACTAGCTATCCATTCAATCACAACACAGCAACTTAAAGCCTGTACCACAATATGTTACTTATCCCCGGACGCGAGGTACTCATTCAAGCCCAAAATTGTAAAGCCGATCCGTACGATTAACAATGTCGGATTTATGCTTCGAATCGTGTTTGTTGACATGGATTGTCAAGGAGATAGGAAAACTCTCTCCGCTTCAACACCAGCCGTTTCTAAGACTCAATTATATTTCTTTCAAATTTTGAATTTTGAGCCGTAGGGGAATATCTCCATTAACTCCTTTCCCGAAGTCACAGAACAAAAGTAATCGGATCGATTTGAGGCGTCTTGTCTCATCCGACCCAAATCCGGGATCCCCTTTCGGATTTGGAACAATTCTAGACACTGAAAGCCGATCGCTCAATCGAGGCGACGCGGGTTATGTTCTGATAGGCCAGGCTGCCTCGTCCAATTAGGTGTCGCACGCTCTGGCCATTTGATAACCCTATCACCGACCAGGATCCAGGATCTGTGGTGACGTTGTGGTTCGTTATCCCCACACTCTCTCCCGAGGTTCCCCTCATGATAACTAATCATGTTAATAGCAAGCGAGACCAACTAAGATCTTTACTATAAGTTGGAAACTAACTGCGACAAGATATAATGGAACCGCTTTTAATGTGAGGTACCTACGTAGTCATGCAAGAATCGATGACGCCGCGCTAGAAACGTAGTGTACTAATTGTACTATCACCATGTCGTCAAGTGAGTCAACCACCGCCTTCACTATCTCCGATTCTCCCTTCGTCCAGAATGCGAGAAACTACACGGACCTGACATACATTATGCATCCCAGATGGATGGCTACTATTGAACGTGATTGGCCATGTCTGAAGGATTTGGAGAAGCTGCATATATTCAGCGCCGTGTTTTGTTTCGGCCTAGGAATGCATATGAAGATGTATATAAAGCCATAATGTCTCATGGTATTCTCGGTCGATTACCGTCTGCCATCGTCATCGCCTCCTCTCATAACTAGTTCTTCTCGCTGCTGTTTTGCTCCCCCAGGGCCTCCCCTGAAAACAACAAGAAACTTACGCCTCTCAAGACTCACCAACGCCCTCACAATGGCCTCACTACCCAAGACCTACAAGGGTGCCGCCATTGTCAAGTCCAACGAACCGGTCGTGATCCAGGAGTTTGAATTGAAGGAGCCTGGGCCGGGCCAAGTTCTCGTCAAGATCCTCGCCTGCGGCGTGTGTCACACAGATGCCATGATAGCCAGCGGCGGTTTCGGCGAGTTCTGGCCCCGTGTCCCCGGCCACGAGATCATCGGCGACGTCGTCAGTGTCGGCTCGAAGGTGACCAAATTCACCCAAGGGGATAGAGTAGGTGGCCCGTGGCACGGCGGTAAGTCTATCCCGAGTTTCACACAACAACCGTTCCCTTACACACAAAAAAAAAAGAGGAATAAAAAACTGACACTCTATCTATTAGGCCACGATTACTCGTGCCGCGCTTGCGCTCGCGGCCAGTTCCAGATCTGCGACAACGCGCAAATCAACGGCCTCAGTTTCGACGGCGGCTACGCCGAGTACGTGCTCCTGCGCGAAGAAGCGGTGGTCCGCGTGCCCAAGGACCTCGACCCGGCGGAGACGGCGCCGCTTCTCTGCGCCGGCGTGACTGTCTTCAACGCGATGCGCAAGCAGCATGTGGAGCAGGGCAATCTAGTGGCGATCCAGGGCCTCGGAGGCCTGGGCCACTTGGCGGTGCAGTACGCCAACAAGATGGGCTACCGCGTCGTGGCCATCAGCTCGGGGAGCGTGAAGGAGGAGTTTGCGCGCAAGCTGGGCGCGCACGACTACATAGATACGAGCAAGGAAGACCACATCAAGAAGCTCCAGGCGATGGGCGGCGCCGCGATGATCGTTGCGACAGCCCCGAACCCCAAGGCTATTAGCCCCCTGATCAATGGTCTCCAGGCCGGCGGAAAATTAGTCGTGCTGGCGCCGGTCGGCCCCATCGAGTTTGACAGCGGTACCATGGTTATAAAGGGCCTTTCGGTGTCGGGATGGCCGAGCGGGCACGCTCTTGATTCGGAGGAGGTTATTGCCTTCTCGCACTCTCACGGCATCAAATGTATGATTGAGAAGTATCCGCTTGCTGACGTTGCAAAGGCGATGGATAACTGCACGTCTGGGAAAGCGAGGTTCAGGGGCGTTCTCGTCATGTAATAAAGGTACTTGCGCGAGAGAGTCATTATCCAATCCACCAGATATAGCTAAAAACTCATGCGATTGAAATGTGGCGGATCCTATGTTACGATAATGATACTTTAATGAGTGTGGTTTCCGTCTGCGGTTATTGATAAGTACTCCTGTGTCTTTAGTCGGTGTCACGATACACCACCTATGCTTACAGGGGAGTTGATCCTCCTGCGATCACTGATCTCAACACAATTTGGATTTTCCTATCAATCGCGTGGTTTTACGCACTTCTAGAATTATAGATAGCGTCTCACGCGATATATACAAAATCTAATAGCTGCTTGTTGTGCATCGTCTATTTAAACTACGTATTTACAGGGCGGTTGGAGCCTGCATATAGCTTAACTCGTCAGAATAAGGGATGAGAGTCTATATTCAATCGCGTCGGCAGCCCAGGGCAACTCGATATTATCCTAATTGCCAATGACGAAGACGGTTACATCATCATGATCCCGTCAACTGAATGATATAACCATCAAGGATCTATTACTGACTCGTTCTTCCATTTACTGTATGCCCGCTTCTTCCAATGCGGGGGAGTTTCCCCGAACTTTCCCCGCAGCGCTTAACGCCGATGCTGATTTGCGGAGGGTTCGGGGGCTTGTTAAACGCTGGACTGGATACTAAACTGGGTTGACCCTTGAACCTAGATCTCCAATACCGCGTCCATTCAAAGAACAAGACGCCATCGCGAGTTCCGTCCAGATGAAACATGGGCGGGCTCAAAACTTGGCCATAGACGAAGTTGCGCCTGCCGGCGGACGCAAGGGGGAGGATAATGTATATGAACAGCTCGTACTTGATGCCTGCCTTTGTGTTTCATTCATACTGAGTTTATCTTTTGTTGTTGGTTCGTAAACAAAGCTTTATTAAGTCTGCTGGATTGTTTATAACAAAGTGTTATTGACGACTGGAGGCGAAATTGATTCCCCATTTCCTGTCCACGAAATCGAGCGAAAATTAATCAATCAATCTGGGATTTTCCCTTAAATCGGAATACGATAGATAGATGCAACAGCAATACATCGAGAACGCAACCGCTTGAGTAATTTCCTTCAATTGATGGCGACTATACCCATGTCGTCTAAAGTCAGGGGCCCGAGGACGCCCCTCCGGTTCTTCACCCTCACAGCGCTCCTCCCTTTTCTCTTCACCCATTCAGTCTATTCCCAAAAGACAACAATGGTAGTCACAGTGGCGCCCGCGATCCCAAGCGCCGTGCCGGAATTCGTCAACGACGAGGCCTTCACATCCGCGATCCTCAACAGCACAAATGTCTACCGCGAGGCGCACAACGCGTCCGAGGTGGCCTGGAACGAGACTCTCGAGGCTTTTGCGACTGGTTATGTCGACAAGGTGGGCTCGGGCTGCAAATTCGCCCACTCCGGCGGCCCGTATGGCGAGAACCTGGCCATCGGCTACGCCAACGCCACGGCATCCGTCGAGGCCTGGGGCGACGAGGCGAGGAAGTACAACTTCCGCAAGCCTGGATTCAGCCAGGCTACAGGGCACTTCACACAGCTCGTGTGGAAGAGCACTACCGACGTCGGGTGCGGCAGAAGGCTTTGCGACGAAAGAGGGTGGTATCTTGTCTGTGAGTACTGGCCGCGTGGGAATGTTATCGGCGCGTTCCGGGACGAGGTTGATAAATCTGAGAATTCGGCCGCCGGGGTTCGCTCTGGGAAGCTTGGTTTTGCCACGATAGGTGTGTTATTTTGGATGCTCTCATGATGTTCGACGACGTTGGCTGTTTGGCGCATTCGGCATGGTTACGGCTCAGGTCGGTTTTATGAATGCACGACTTTATGTGATATGAAGACCCTTCAAAACGGAGCATCATGGGTTGCATTTGGCGTTTTAAAAAGGGCAGTATAAAACTGAGATAAACTATTTTTTTGAGGCTATGTCGTTGTACGTTATAGTCCTCTACATTGTACATCTTAATCTGCATTTTTAGATGCTTTTCAGTCCCCAAACCAGATAAATATAGATCTACCTTATATCTATCGGGATGAAAGCCTGTAACCCTGACATTGGTACGCAGCGCACGACGCCCCGTGAGTACGAATGTTTCTTTTTACGCAGTGTACGCTTTATAGAAAGCACCCCTAGTGAGAACTCGTTAACTGTTTGTGCATCTGAGAAAATGGGTTGAAATATATAGAATGGTATCTAACATCCAATTATATTCACCAATCCTATTGCGTTAACTCCTCCTGCCCAGCCGGTACAGCGAAGGGGCCATTCTCAGCCAGAGGGAAGTCAGGCGTGCCGTCTTCATTCCACGTAAACTTCTGTATCCTGGCGGTCCGGTAAATATCAGCAGGCGGATTGGGCGTTGTTATAGCGTGATACACGATATAATCCTCCAATCCGTCAGGCGAAGTCGTGAAGGAGGCGTGACCTGTGCCGTAGACCCCCGCAACTGTGTTCTATTAAGAACCTAGAGTCAGTAATTGCGATCTATGGCAAACAATTTTGATCGTCTTGATAGCTTGTAGGAAGGATTAGTAGGAGTAGAGTACTCCTCATCACGTAACTTATACTCCCGAGACATGTCAAAACTGGTATGAGAAACTCCGGTATACTGACCTGGTGGAATATGCAGCCGTCTTTGTGTTTCCTCCAGGACTGATATTGCATTGGGTCATTACCAATAAGCTCCAACATGCCGAGGCAGTAAAATGGCGTGTTAACCCGTGCGGCCGAATAGATCACAAAAGTTTGTCCCGTTTTCGGGTTTGTGAGTTGTTGAGGCCCTTCGTTAGTTGCTAACCGGATCGGTCTCCCGTACTAAACGGCGTCAAGTTAGATTATAGTTGGTGGGACTTGCTCTGTGTATACTTACAGGGACTTGTTCCCACGGTTGGTCTGGTATACTGATAATACGGCGCTCAAGGAAAGTCGAGTTGATGGTCCAAGGATCTGACATCTTGGTGATGCACAGATTTGCCGGCCAGGCTGAGTACTTGTCTTCCCAGCAAGAGTATATATGATATAATTGATTCTCATATTGAAAGTACGTTCCGTCAATGGCGAATTGGTCGTATGTCTCTAGCATGGGCTTCAACAAGTAGCTAGCGGTCCATGGGTCTAGGCCATCAGCCGCGAGAACAAACATGCGGTGGTTGATAGCCTAATAATTTTACTTATTAATAAGAACAATATAATCATGCAGAGTCGCCCCTAGTTTACGATTATGTATAAGAATGCCACTTACCGGGCAATTGATGGGGCACAGAGCATCGAGTAATGGCAATGGGTTGTCGCCGTCCGAAGTAGCAGTGAATATCGCGTACCAAGATCCTGAGATATTGTGTATTTCCGGTGCCCATAGACTCGTTGACCAAGATTCTCCAGAATTGGGATCTGGGTTAAAGATAACGCGGGATTCTGCATGGTCCCAATTGTCGGTGAGGTACCTTGACCTTTTAAGGGTCACATTGGTGTTTGTGGTATATGTAAACAGATACCAAGTCTCGCCGCTCTGGTCGTTATACTTTGTCATAAAAGGATCACCGACATTAGGAGTCATGACGGGATTCGAGTACGTGGCATTGGTGGTCTTATTCGTTCCGACAACAGCAGGGTCCCATCCCGATGACGAACCCCGATTTGGATCGAAGACCTGACCAGCGACTGTAGCAATCCCTATACAGGATACCAGGGAAGCTATATCTGCTAGCACAAGGCCTTTCATGATCTCTTCATTCGCATTGAATAATGTAGACTCTATGTGTTCCTGCTTCGGTTTTCTCTATGACAGCGGGGTCAAGGAAGAGGGCGCGGCCAGCGTAGCACAATGTGGCTTTCGTGAGACACCACAGGCCCTAAATACCAACGAAATATTTCCCACACAACGTGCCGCTAGGATGGGCGCTCGGTTCTAAAAGCTGCACCTAGGGCAGCCCAAGCCTCCCCTCACACTTCAGTTGGCAATCGAGCAGAATTCGGTGTGAGCTCAACCGGCTTCAAACTTGTAAGCCAGGTGCCCCCCCGCAATATCTCTTCCCCACAATGCGAAGGAAGCGGGGGAGAAGGGAGATCGAAGTGCAGGACGATCTTTGCCATTGTTGTTACATTACATTGCATACCAACCACATCCCGTTGCATTACACCTAGAAGGCCTATTTGGACTCTTGTGGACGGGACGACTATCTATAGGAAGTCATGTAATACTAGATTCTTACTTTTTCCTCTTTACTTTTGACTCTATCGTTCCTGAACTGAACACTTGGATCGCCGATGTCTGCAAAGGAGGGAGGCACCGGGTTCTATTAGATGGAAAAAACTTGGTCTACAAAGTATGCCTTGTTACAATGGCCTCTTCAACAGCCGCTTTAACATTGAAATCAATACAACTCGTTTTTTTTTTTGCCGCAATGACATAGTATAGCATGATGTATATATAACAGAGCCGGGAGGCGATACCGTATGTTGACCCTATATGATTAAAGCGAGCTTTCAACGCTTGAAGTGATAGATAAGTGGCGCGCATGGAAATATAGACACTGGTATCATTAGGGTTTTTATCTGTTCCATAAAGTGATTCAAGTTCTAGAAGCTAGATTAGAACACAAATGAGTTGTTCACTCTGCCCCGAGGTCCAAAGAACCTTCCTGTCAGGTAAAATAAGCTTAAAATTATTAGAGAATAAAATTTAGGCTACAAGACAAGGCTGCGAACCGAAATCACTTAATATCAAACAACGCACCGACACCAGAAAACCTCACGAGTAAATAATCGCGATTCGGAATAAAAAATGTAGGGACTATATGATTGCGAAGCGTATTCTCAGCTATGTACGGGTTGCGTTGTCAACTCTCCAGGAAAAGGAGCGCAAGAAGATAATTTAACACTAACAAGGAAATTCCTTATACTTAAACGAATGGGTATCGCTCCTAAAGCTAATCCTACCTATTAGCTATAACGAGGGGGCATTATATACGAAAGAACGCATACTGGGGAATTAGAAACGTGTACGACATTACACCGATACCTCACGGCCGATTCATGTAGCTAATACTATTGAATCATCATGCCATTAGTCATGTTCACTATATCATTTTTTTCATATTCAAATGTTCTCCGATGCGTCATCCTTCTTGCCCACCGTAGCCCCGTGCATCTTTCGCTCGACCTTGTCCGTCAATAGATCTCTAGCATCTTTCGCGAATAGGCAGCCTATGATGGCGATGGCACCGAAACCGAAACTGGCCAAGTAAACGGTTTGGAATGCCTGGGAGTAGGCAGTTGGTACGACAGCGGAAACAGCTTGGGCAATATCCGCCGTCAAGCCAGGGAATTTAGCAAGAGCTCCACCAATAATGGCTGTTGAGAGAGCTGGGACCTGATCCTCAGGTAAACCAGCAGCGACGGCGGCGGGGCCCACGTTATTAGGCACGGTGAATTTTAGACGATTCGATAGGATCGTGCTGTAAACAGTGACTGCGATGGAACCGCCAGCGGATCGAATCGAAGCCAGCAGACCGGATGCTAGGCCAATATCTTCGGGCTTGCAAAATAGTGGCGCAATGGCTAGTGCCGTCAACTCGATCACGCCGACGAAGAACGGACCAACAAGTGTCAGGGCAATTCCAGTGTTCAGACTCGTGGGAGTGAGAGCCGCCAAAGAGCCAACAAGACCAACCATCGCGAAAGTCGAGAACATCATCCAATATCGAACATTGATTTGTTTTCCTCTCACAATAAAGCCGCCTGCAACTTGTCCGATAGCTGTAGCACTTGGAACGGTAGCCTAAGCAAAGAAATTAGCCGAAAACTATTTAATAGCAGGAGGATAAATTCTGACCGAAAGCCAACCACCGTAGGTGATGTCTGTAGTGAACAATGCTCTAACCTGCTGCGGCCAGAGAAGCACTGCTGAGTAATAAAACATCTACGATAGAGTAAGTTTACTGCTGCTTTGAATTCCGTTGAGGTCTGGCTTACGGTTGCAACGGTGGCACAAGCGACTAAGCTGATAAAGCCACGGTTGCGGAAGAACTTGACGGGAATTGCAGGATACTCGAGGTTGGCGTAACTTTCGTATACGAAGAGAATGATGAGAAGAACTCCACCAACAATGATAGTTGAAAGAGTTGTAGCCGATTTCCACGGGTAGACTGTCCCGCCAACGCTGATGCCAATAAGGAAAAGGGTGAGACCAGCGATCCACAAGAAAGTACCAATATCTAAGGTCCCTTGTCAGGCTTCGAGGCACATATATGACTTGGTATTGCTCATACTTACAGTCTAATTGCTTCAAGATCTGTCGCTTTGTCTTTCGCTCGTGAAGAAGGTCGAAAGTTGGAGGGTGGTAGAAGAAGAAAAGCAGGACAACGGCTACGGCAACAACGATCGTGTTAATGTGATAAGTCCATCGCCAGCCTAGGTTCGGATTGTTGTAAATCGCTCGAGCTGTGATCTTCCGTTAGCGTGAGCTCGTTTTTGGGGGGTCGACGGAGTGGGCACGAACAGATGACAGAACCGATACCAGCAATGGGCGCGCTAGTACCGAAGATGAACGATAGAACTAATGGACGGTACTTGTTCGGAACCAATTCGCCAATGGCCACGTTAAAGCTCAATTGCACCGTCTCGCCAATACCGTAAATTGTACTGCCGACAATCAAGGTGTTGACATTTTGAGCAGTCGAGCAAATGATGATGCCGACGAGAGCCACGATATTGCCAATGATGAAGAACCATCGTCGTCCAAAGAGATCCGAAAGACGCCCAAGAATCGTGTAAGTGAATGACAAGGCCAAGGTTCGGCCGACGTTGACCCAAGAGATATAGGGGCTGGGTCCTGAACAAATAAAAACGTTAGCTCGATAGTTCTCGTTACCATTAAACATCAGGCAAACGCACCGATATCCGCATTGATATAAGTCAAGATATTAGTTGGGAAAAGTAAAAAGATATAAGCGGATATGGAGGAGAGACAGAAACCCTAGAAATTCTCATCAGTATCAAGGCTATGAGCAATGTGAGCCTACTCACAGCCAGGGCTCCGAGGAAGCCAACGGAGTAGAAGTAGCCTTTGGGAAGGTCATCGCCGAGGGCTTCTTTTCGAACGGAGATAGTGTCATCGTCGTGGCTCTTTTGGCCGGACGACGTCTTCTCAAAGTCGACGGGCGTTTCGGTCGCCATTACACCTTTCTCATCAGTACTCATTTTGGCGACACGACTCGACTCTCGACGATTCTCTAGCACTCGAAACTGAAGCAATGCTCACTCCGTCCTCATCGAACAAAACACAGAAAGAGTAAAGAGAGGATGAGTGAATACTTTTGAGCCTGGTATTTCCACACGTGGGGAAGCACGACATCACCACCGGGGCAGTGATCGACCTTTTAAACGAGTCATCTTGTTAATACTGTCCTGCACGGAAGCTTTCGTGCATTGCAGTTCGCCATAACTGCATTACTGATTGTGGGCTCTCTCTGAACTTGGCATCTCAGGACCCGGTCAGGGAGTGGGGATGAGGTCCACTAGATTGAGGGACTACCAGCACACTGCCTGCAGTAGTGTAAACGAAACTGGCGTGGGGAGGTTTTCGGATGATCCTCGTCGTTATTCGTAGGCATTGGACTCAGTCATGCCGAGAAGTCCACTCTCCCCCAGTATTTCGAATCCTAGTCTCATTGGTCTGTCATTATTGTAGATATGCGTGTATACATAGTATCCGTACTATATACTATGTAGTGAATAGTAGTGTAGATTGTTGGAGATGGAGCGCGACACTGTGAGTCGTATGTAAGCGAAGTGGGTAGGGCGAAGGCGACGTGATAACTACTGTAGTGTACATAGTAGTAGGGAAAGTCTGGTAACATCGCAACCATTACTTATCTGGTCTTGGTCATATTTCTTTGATATCCCTCCTAGTGTATTATTACACACACCACTACATAGTATGTACTACCTAAGTAGTACACTACAGTGAACTACAATAGTCAAAAAGTATAATCAGGACTAATGAAAAAACATTACACTACTAGGTAGTCGCCAGGTAGTATCGATATAGTGTAGTGTAGAGGCGGTGTTTCTTCTTGCCTAAATGCGGCGTTTGATGCTTAGAGTCGTATACTGGGGCAATCGGGAGCTTGCGTAGCGATACACGCACTGACAAGCATATACCGGCCAAGGTATGCGTGTATGTCGTATTCGATTTATGCATTAAATGACAGGCTCAAAGTTGTTCGGAACGCCTGGATATCAATACACTCACCACCTCACCTACTCAAGTTGAAACGTCGCAGACAGAAAGCCCAAGATCTGAAATTCAGGACTGAGCAAGGATTGACCAGACACTATGGTGGACACTATAGTGGACAAGTACCTACCTAGGTAGGTTCTGCCTAGGTTGGGTAAGTACTGCCGTACGGTACACACAGTATTGGCTGGCTGCCACCGGATGTTACCCCACATATCGGCCTAACATGCCTAGCATAGGTAGTCTAGCCCGCCTAGTCTACTACACTACACTCGATCAGCATTATTACCGTAGCTCCCTCGCCATAAATAGGGGAGGATCGGCAAAGGTTCCGCCGACGCTATCTCTCGATGTTACCTGCACCATTGACCAATGAGACTGCCTGGCTACTCAACCAGGTAGGTCACTAACCTTAGCGTCCCCGTACTACGGTATACTGACACCAAGTCCGCTCTCCACTCCAGACGTAGCTGGGCCTCGTAGTAACACTACTAATACACTACTACTAATGCACATAGTACGCGATAGGTAATCTTGTTATTCATAGAAGTGTGGCAAAAGTGCCTGGTTGCTCGCTCGCCTGATCAGGTTGATGTGCTATCAATATATACAAACTTGGAAATGCTGTTTACTTAAGTACGATATTAGGAAGGTGCTGTGATACACCACGCTACGTCTAGCATAGCGTACCTGTTCGGATCGTTGCCGGGACCCGGGCAAATTAGTCTATACATATTAGGTTGCCTTAAAGCTTGCTCGCCTTCCATTGCGGCTCTCTCTTTTCCGAGAATGCCTGGAGACCCTCAAGGATGTTCTCACCGCGCTGCAGCTCCGCGAATTCCTTCTCGAGCGTCCATTCAACTGCTCGTTCTACGCTGGCCGTCTCCCAGCCTTGCCGCAGCCCGGCACGCGTGCAGATGATGGCGTCTGGGCTGTTCTCCGCAATCATCTGGGCGTATTTCACAGCCTCGTCCACCACCTGGTCTTTGGGCACCACTTTGTTGACAATACCCCATTGATACATCTCCTGTGCCGTCACCCTCCGGCCTGTGAGGGCAAACTCAGACGCTCGCTGGAGCCCGATGGAGCGTATCAGGCGTGGTAGCGCCCCTCCTATGGCGGCGATGCCCCTCTTCACTTCAGGGAGGCCAAAGTAGGCGTCTTCGGCTGCAACAACGAGGTCACAGTTGACGACGAACTCGCAGCCCCCTCCCATCGCTAGACCGTTGACGGCGGCAATTACGGGCTTCTTGCCGAGTCGACGGCTTAGAGGCTTGAAGGCCGGCGCGTTTCCCATGCGATTCTTGGGATCTGCATCGGCAGACATGGAGTTATTCCATTCTTTGAGATCAGCGCCTGCCGAAAACGCCCGGCCAGTGCCCGTGATGATGGCTACGCTGAGGCGTGGCTCTTGATCGAACCACTTCCATACCGAGTCCATCTCCCACTGCCCTGCGGTTGGCATGGCATTGAGATCTTTTGGCCGATCCATGCGTACCAAGAGTACTCTCGGTGCCGGGTACGATAGCTTGAGGAAAATAGGGGTTGGTGGTGAAGGGGTCTCTGTTGGTGTCGCCATGTTGATGTTGTTGTTCCTGTATTTGCTAAGCACAGCGCAAATGTAACCGTGGTATATGACTGGGTTGTATGATAAGAACGCTTGATGGCGGATGAAAAAGGACACTGTGATGACACCCTTCCACGTTGTGGCTTGAAGGAAAACGTGGTGTAATGGAAATACTACATGCAAGACATCCTTTTTCCACGTTTTTTCCACGATCTAGAATCCCAATTTCAGCCAAAGATCATCGTGGTATGTCGCAGATCCACCATCTACACTAGTGTAATGTAGTACTTTACATAGAATACGCTAACACACTGACCTTCCAAACATACATCAGGAACCAAGACAAGACCGGGATTCTGTCAGCTCGGCACAACTATGCGCTATGCTCAGTCCAACCTAGTGTGGGCACTCTACGATCCACTACTCGTAAGCGACGAGACAAATCCCCGGGTTTTGCGGAAATAATCCCTTAATTCGGTTATCTTGTCTCTTCTGCACACCAGTGGCGTTTCTATACCCTACACCACGTTACCTGTCGACCAGGTGTCGCGTGTGGTGCTCAAGGTCTGCCCAGGTTAGCGTTCATACAACATACGCGTAGTACAGTAGTCTCGCCTGGCCTAGATAGAGAGACTCGACGACACCAATGAGCCGTGATCTGTGATTGTGTATACCCATGTTCTTCCGATCTCAGGGAGCAAGTCATCATTTTAATAGTGCCTAGGCAGGTCCTTAGTGTAGACTCTCACAAGCTTCGTCGAGTTCAAAGCGATTATGTAATAGTTTTTGTTTTTGTTTTCGATCTTTCCCTCCAAGACACGCAGGTTTGATATTCATCCTTCTTCGCATGCTTCTAGAAGTACTCTGTTTCAGGAGTTGTTTTAACCTTATTCACAAACTATGCGGACACTACAAGACGGGAGCTACACACATGTACCGGTAGTCTGCTTAAATCTTCCGTAGTCGAATTTCAGAAAAAAAAACAAGAAATTTCGATGGTTTCGTATGTGTAGCGCATCCGTGACTTGGCGCCCCTTACATATACTAACATACACTACAACACTAGTGTAAAGGTACTTCATCGTATCATTCCTTTTTATGCATGGTACTACTGGTCCTGCTGTACTAGCAGCGTAGTGTATTGCACAAGTGATCGAAATTAATATTAGCATCTCGCAGAATTCAACTATGTCAACACTAGCGTGCGATTGATCTAGCCGCAAGTGTTCGAACCATCAGCACAAAAACGGCTTTTTCGACCGCACACTATTCTCTTTTGTCCCCAGCATCCGTGCTTTCGCTTCCCCTCTTCCCGAGCACCACACATCGTTCGGCCGATTTCCCCTGCTCAGCTCATGTTTTTCTCGCTGAAGAAAATTTCCGACGTCCAAGATTTGCATTGGATGGAAAGGAGGAGCCCTAGCCGGGCGGGGTCCTGCGAACTCCCAATCATTACGCTAGACTGCACTAGCTGTTGTTATTCGTTACCGTACGTTCTTGGTGTATGCAACATATAGCTATAATGCCACGATGGGAAATGATCGGCATTCTCCTTTCAGTGTGCAGGAGGTGGACGCGGCCAATTCAGACCATATTCCACACCTCGTGAAACATCGGTAATCTAGGGTAGCTTCTATAAACACGGGCCGTTAAAGGCGGCTTTCGCTTGTATTGTACCATGCCGGGAAGTAGTAGTGTAGTGTGTACACAATAGGGAGAAAGTCGAAATTACGTTCTTGTGTCAGGACACTCGAAAGACCATAGGCATTACGAAGCGAGGCTATTCTCGGTCCCGAAGTTAAATGACTTAGTTAATGCCAATTCGCTCATAACCTATTTACCATCACGAGCTTGCCTAGAGGACGTTGAGCTGGTCACATATTCCTCGGAACTTCGAGCAGAGGAACACACAAAAATGCGTATCTATGAGTCGGGGAAGATCACGATCCCAACGGATCAGAATCTGACGGAGCTGCTTCACTCCTCGGCATATCCGGACCTCCCCGAGTCCCATCTCATTGCCAAAGATAATCTCACCAACCGAAGTATCACAATAGGCCGGCTCCGGGACCGCGCCGGTAGAATTGCAAAGGGTTTCCGGGGTAAACTCGAGCCCGCAGATCAGGCCCGATGGGTAATTATTCTTCCAAATAGCGTCGAGTTCTTAGAGCTCGTGCACGCCATTCTCTGGACCGGCGGCATTGTATGTCCCATCAACCATGCACTCAAGGCCTCTGAGATAGGACATGGCCTTTCAGTAGTGCGGCCGGACTTCATCGTCTCGTACGGCCCTACGGTGCCCGTGGTACAAGAGGCCGTTGGTGTCGCCAGTAAACAACTTATTAGTCAAGGTGTATCATGGAAGGAACCCAAGATCGTCACCATTATCTCGAGAACGCCGGGCCACCCGCATGTGCCGGATGATTTCTTTGCGCCTGAACGCTTACCAGTTCCTCATTTTGCGGATACACGGACGCGGTTAGCGAGCATTCATCTGTCATCCGGCACTACGGGTTTGCCGAAGGGTGTCGAGCTGACACATCACAATTTCGTCGCCAACTGCTATCAACTCTTTAACCGGGACCCCAAAGTATTCAACGCGGCCGCCCGGTGTGTAGCCTTCACGCCGTGGACACATATCGGCAATACTACGATGCCGCTATTTCTAGGTCCTTGGACGGGGATGCTGCATCACGCTATGCCGACGTATAACTTCGAAGAATATATCAAGTTAGTTGGCTCTAACAGGGCCACCACCTTCCAGGGTGTTCCGAGCGTGGTCCTCCAACTCATCAATTCGGACGCCACCTCGCGCTACGACTTCTCGCAAGCTCAGGTCATCAACGCTGGCGGCCCGCTCAAGCACGAGCTTCATCAACGCCTACTAAGCAAAGCCCCGTGGAAGCTGAACCAAGTATACGGCATGACGGAGGCCGCCGGTTACGTAGCCTACCAGAAAAGCGATGAGACACTGCCTCACGGCGTCGTAGGCAAGTTACTCCCAAATATCGAAGCTTGTCTTAAATTAGAAGGCAGCACGGAAGATGCACCAGAGGGGGGGCCTGGAGAGCTATGGGTCCGTGGCCCCAACATTACTCGAGGTTACGCTTTCAATGACGAAGCAAACAAGAAGGGGTTTCCCATGCCAGGCTGGTATAACACGGGCGACGTCTGCACCATTGACAAGGAGGGTACCATCAGCGTCGTGGGCAGAACTAAAGATCTGATAAAGTATAAGGGCTTCCAAGTATCGCCCATCGAGTTAGAAGGATACCTCAATACGCATCCACACGTCATTGAGGGAGGCATAGGCCCTACCTGGGACGAGAGTCAGCTCACAGATTTGCCTACGGCCTGGGTCATCCTCAAGGGTCACTTCAAGACTGTGGAACAACGGAAACAGGCGCTTAAGGAAATCCATCGGGATATCGATAAAGAAGTCAGTGGCTATAAGAAGCTCAGAGGCGGTGTATGGCAGATCGGCCAGCTGCCCAAGAACCCGACGGGGAAGATCTTGAGAAAGCAACTCGTCGAAATGAGGGATGGTTTATGCTCATTAGATACTGTCTCGAGAGCCAAACTCTAGTGAGATATCCACGGTCTCCTTAAGGATATCGGCCAATTTGTATATATTGTTATATGATACTCCCTACCGTGTAGCTTGTATATATGCCCCTATTCGTTAGTTAGACTGAATGATAGAGCGACTATCAATTGTGCGATCGTCTTTGTCGTTAGGCTCTATTCTATCTCAGGCGCAACAGTGGTTATGCAGACGGATCCCTTAATCGTGATTTTTAGGCTATGCGCTCTAATCGCTAGGAAATAGCCTCTGCGCCTTGTGCTTACAATGAGAAACTAAGCTCAACCTGTTAATACATCTATAAATTGAGCTCTACACTCCAATAATTGATACATTCCAGCATGGTGAGTGCCCTACAGCACCAAGGGATTTCAGTACGAATCAAAACAGTAATTAACCACCCCTCTACTCCTCACTTTTCATTTCATCCTTTTCCGACTTTTTCTTGTCTGTCGCCGTTTGCTTCTCCCACATGGCATGGTAGCTGCCCCCGAGCTCAAGAAGCTCGCTATGCGTACCCCTCTCGATCACTTTGCCTTTATGGAGCACGAGGATTTGATCGGAATCTACAATTGTAGAGAGACGATGACTGCATTACATTCACATTAGCGCATTGAAATTCATTTCGTACTTCAATATTCGATGGAAAGCGTAGACGTACGCGATTGTAACCGTGGTGCGGCCGGCGGTCACCCGCTCAAGAGCCTCTTGTATTTGTCTCTCGGTGTGCGAATCAAGTGATGCAGTAGCCTCGTCTAACAACAGAATACGTGCATTCTTCAAAATAGCACGTGCAATAGCAACCTATATTAGTTCTTAGTAGGAGCAAACCTAACCTCATCATCTAGAAATAAACACTTACCCGTTGGCGTTCGCCGCCCGATAATTTTAGTCCTCTTTCACCGACTTTAGTGTTATACTGATCAGGAAAGGCCATGATACGTTCGTGGATATTAGCTGCCTTGCAGGCTTCATGTACATCTGCCTCGGATGCTGTAGGGTCGGCATAAAGTAGGTTGTACATAATTGTGGCATTGAACAGAACGGTGTCTTGTGGCACTACGCCTATATGTTTACGCAACCCATCGAGCTTCAAATCACGGACGTCGTGGCCGTCTACCGTAATTGACCCACTGCCTACGTCACTGCGTGGATAGCAACATGTTAGTCGAGATATCTATGTTCGGTATCATAGAATCTACCCGATGGCACCGGACAAGAAGACTAAGGGATCGGGCGCGAGAGGTTTTAATACACACCAAAATCGGAAGAGAAGTTTCAAGCAGGTAGATTTACCAGCTCCCGACTCTCCTACGAGGGCTGTCTTGGTTCCCGGGGCGACGGTAAAGTCGATACCATGAAGGACAGGCTCTTTGTCTTGATAGGAGAAGGTGACGTCATTGAATCTGATCTCGCCTTGAGGAGAAGGTAGATCTTTCGCGTCTGGCTTTTCTACGATTCCAGATGTCTCGTTGAACTAGATCCTATTAGACTTGTAGTGCCTATCATAAGGGAGAATGTGACCTACCAATTCAAGCATACGCTCAGCCTCAATGAGGTTGTTCTGAAGCATCGTATAGAATGTGCCGAAAAAGTTCAAGGGAGCCTGCAGCTGAGCAAAATAGGTTATGAGAGTGACAAAGTCGGAAATGTTTTGCTGGCCATGAGAGATTTTATAAGCAGACACGACAACGATTAGAGCCACGCCAACAGTGAATACGGAGCTCTGTGTGAGGTTAAGAAAATTGAGTGACAAAAGTACGAGTCGTTCGGCCTTCTGGTACGTTATGACATGGCTCTTGTATTTTTCTGTCTCTGCACCCACCGCACAGTTGTGCTGGACCGTTTCATAAGCCATGATAGCATCGGTTCTAGCTTAGAATTAGTATCTACACTTAACAAGGGATTGGGGGGTAGAAGTAGCCGCAAGCATTCCCCTAACTTTTTCGCCCGTTCTGATGTATTGAGTGGCAGATATACCGCAAATATACGGTTGCGAAAAGAAAGAGCGACTCCAGAAAAGTTAGGGGAATAGTTGCAGCTACTTTAAAAGTGGGCCGTGTGTTTACCGCAAATACACGGTTCTTCACACTGTACAAGCCTCCGTACGGCAGTTCAATGAGGGAATTCACACTCACTTCGTCGCCTCCATCTCTCTCCCCTTAGTAGCCATATCTCTTCTCTGCTTGCCCCTGTATTTGGCCATGTAGATAGTCATGAAAATGTACGACCACATAATGACGAGAACGATGAGAGTATAAAACGCATCATACTTGAAGAAGAATACAAACCCTGCTAGACCAATGTCGACTACCATAGGTAAGACTTGGAACAGGAAATTCTCAAGAAAGGTGTTGATGGCGCTGCCACGGCTAAGAGCGCTTGTGACTTCGCCGATCCGCTTACTCAAGTGGAAGTCCAAAGATAGTCCAAGGACGTGCTCGAAAGCCGCACACGATAATCTCCGGAACAGAGACTGAGAGACGGGAATCCATAGCATTGACCGAGCAGCTCCAATAGCGCCCTGCTGTCCTTGCAAACCTCGATACACTACGTAGAGAATCACTTCTTTGTAAGGAATCTTACCGTACCCGAGGGTCTCGACCAGTCTACCAAGCTGTAACGGAACCAATATGTTCACTTTTACGACAAGTTAGTGATATACAACTCTTAAAATACGACGAGAGCTTCCTTACCGATACGCTGAGCAATCAAAAGCAGTACACAGAGTACGACGGTTGCTTGGTGAAGTGGTGAATTAGACGGCCTAAGATGCATTCCAGTTAAGAATATAGACCTAACGATATGCTCAGATAGCACTCACCAAAGATATGGAAATAGCACCCGGGTGCCCGCCAAGTAATCAAACCAATTTGACTTTGACGGGTCGCGCGTTTTCTTAGCCTCAGGTTTTGCTGCAGGCGAAGTAGTACCACCATAGCCATTCGTAGGGCCGTCGCCATTTTCTAGAAGAGGTCGTCGCTCAGATATGGTCCCCGGCTCGGCTTTTCTTAGTTCATATTCTCTGCGAATGACAAGAGTAATCATGACCAAAAATAGGGCAATGCGCGCCATAGCAAGGCCGAATAAACTATTGAGTAGTTCCAATGGAGCATCAATAGCCTGGTGCTGAGACGCAAATACGGCCGCGATAACGGCCTCGATCAAGACACCAACGCCCCAAGCAAAACTGTGAGAGACCGTGGGCGTCCATGGTCCATCAGGATCGGGCAAAAGCCCAGCCAAGAAGTAAAGTAAGACCGCGACGTAAGACGCCTAGGATGGATGTTAGTTATCTTTGTAGTGAATAATTCGACATTGTACATACTAAATAAGCGCTATAGGGAAAATTGGCTTGAACATCCTGACTTTTAACCGCATGGTACGAGGCGAGGATAATGCTAGCTAGCTATAGTAGATAATCCGTTAGTAGGTTAACAAAGAAAAAAAAGACTCTCTCGGGCCAACCGGAAGAAGGCATACAAGCAGCGGTGTCAAGGCAAGCTGTACCAGCCAGACACATCTGGCGTAAAATCGCCGGATCTTCTCGACACCCTTCTCGTCGATCTGGGGACCACTGCCAGCATACCTGTATCTGTACCGGGCCAGCTGGGAAAGGAAAAGAGTAGCAATTAAGCCACAGGGATAGGCATAGAAGCCAACTGCTAGCCCGAGCTCAACATTCGCCATTTAAGCCGGGTTCAATTGGCCATCGACTATGAAGCTTGGCAAAACAAGAGGTAAGAGAGAAGGCCGGTTTGAGGTTTGAGGTTTGGGATATTCACTAAGGTCGAGACTACCATATGGGAACGACAGGGATCCATTGAAATTTCGGTGTGTCTAATTGGTCATACGATAGATAATACATGCTTACTGATAAAGGCACTGTTGATAGAGCTTTCGTACCCCTGAATACAGGTGCCCTGAGCTCCTATCACGTGATCCTCTATGTCGGATACATCTTAGTCAGCTGTCTTCATCATCACCTCATTGCCTCGTCATCAGCTTGTTGCCTTATTGCCTTGAGAGATTGAATGCACTGCCTACTACTAAGTATGTATGGTTATTTTGATTTTGGAATTGAGATGAAAGCAATGAGGAAACTATCAGCTGTCTCTACCACTCTTCTTCTACATTAGTCAGGACTAACATCACACAGAATTTATATCTCGGGTATCATCGAGTGCTTGCTTACTCAAAGTTTATAATGAGTGTGGATAAGCCATGACCCATCACCTTTCACGGATAAAACCTACAGAGAGAATAAGCACCTATATGTCGTCAATTACCTCATGCTTAAACCTGACTTATGCTATCTGTATCACACTGTCCAGCATTAACCCGCCTATACCAAGGCCACTAAAATGAGTGGTTGTATGTAGACCTTGTTCCAAGCGGCTGTGGAAGATGCGTTAAGCTAAATAGCTACGGGTGCTGTCGATAGAGTGTCATCTTTTATTTTTTTTCGCCAATATATAAAATGTGCGCTAGAGGGTAAACTTTAGCACAAGTTGGACATAATCTTGAAGCGGTGATGGAAACGCCAGTTGAGTTAAGGATTAATGAGTATGCACTTGCATCAAAGAAATGAATTTAGAAGCCACATTGCTATGATAAGTTCTTCATTTATACATTACTAAGCTTCTTCCTTTGTACCCATAAAGTATAGACAACACGAATTAAGACACGAGACATTTTTGGATACGTTTTATCTAATGTTACGATATCCTCGACCCATGATTGTATAGTTTCCAAAAGATTTCCTAGTTAGAATAAAAGACCGAAGTATAAACTCCTCCCAACTGATAAATATATCACTCTTATGGTTCTCTATGCCCTTTAATATCATTAGATTAGAATTTCGTATAGGTTGCACACCTACTGCCAGAATTACTACCTACTTACTATGATTGGCATTACAACCTACTACTACACCTTGTAGAAAAAGAAGATACTTTGTAAATAGTAGAGATCATTGAACAAGTTAGTGTTAGGCTCCTCGTGTAACAACAAGTATTTACCTTACCCCTATACCTAGGCTCTAACACAGCATCATTATTAAAACGATAACACTATAATGAGAATCTAACTAGTCATTGTATAGTTAAAGTATATTTCCATGTATCATGACTTCTAAAGCAAAGAAGGTGTCTTGTAGCTCTTTGCGCAACAACTGATCACTGTTACACGATATAACCAGAGTTACTCTATAAGCCTTAGGAATGACTTGGAATTACAATAATCTTCCAAGGTGCCAAAGGCTCTTTGACCATTCTGAATATTTCCTAGATATCACAGAATTTACCTCTATATATACAATAAGTTATCGGCAACCGGCGTCTACGAATGTTCATAAAACCATATGGTCTTCAAAGGAAATACATGATAGTATGAGACTCTTAAAGGCCATGCCAACTCCTCAGTGAACTTAGTCCACATCTTAGAGGCGCCTAACAACAAGATTTTATTGTACATTATATTCATTTCCCAATTATCACCCCCACAGCCTTCTCTCTTCTTTTCGAAATACTCAGTTACACTCGGGGTGGTCAGTGGCGTATACTAGTGGCGCATACCGATATCTCAATTGGAAATCAAGTTGTAAGAACGCCTCTTTTCTAATTAGACACTAGCCGCAAAATTAACAATATCGAGGCTTTTCACAGCCTTATAGGCTTCATTGCATGAATGCATTCTAGGAGGAATTCACTATTCCTTGAACACCTAGTCTTGTAACTATCCGTTTAATTATTCCATAGACGCAACATGCTATCCGAATGGGAAGGAGAGCTCTGTTCAGGGCTGACCCAGCAACAGCCAATCCCGCCGCTTGGGCAATCCCGGCATACGATCGCAATCCCCAGTGAATAACTCGGTATTTCTCAATTCGCGCATTTTAATGCGTGCTGGTTTCGTCTGCATCATCGTGTAAAGCAAAAAAAGCTGGCCACGAGCAGGTTTCAATTGCCAGCTTCATCCCTGATTCCAATTTGAAACACTTATCCACACGTCCGATGCAGGCACCCGGGGAACTTTCGGTATAGCCGATAACAATGGCGTGGTCCTGGAGCCTGGGATGCTTGGATCTAGATGTATGACCCGAACCCTCACCGATCTCACGTGGTAGGTAAGATGCGGAGAGCGGCGAAGACGCCCCCGCCCGCATGATGATGTATTTCATGCCACCGTTCTTGACACCGAGGACGCCTCGGTACACTATTCGCTCAGACTATACATATTATACACATGCCGGGCACATCCATGGCTGTCGTGCGTGAGACTGACAAGTGCCGGATTGGTCCCCCGGCGGCGCGGAATATCCTTGTCGCATGTAGAACTTTCTAGCTAGCGAATCGTCCTCTGTTTTGACAGTCCTATCATACTAAAATTGCACTCTATAGCATGATGGGCGTTTCACTAAATTTTCTTATTTCTAATAATTCCTTCGACCATATCAGTTATGCACAATCCGACGTCTATAATATCTGACGCCCTGTGCATATAACGTCGCCAAGTAAAAAAGTTAAATTCGGTCCCTGGAGAAACCATACACTATTGTTTCAATCTTGTACCAAATATCAAGGGTGTTCCTCTTGTATCGAAAGAGAATTGACGTTCTTTGCTAGGCTAAGTGGAAGGATCTCTTCATGTACGCTAATCACGCTGCAGCGGCTTTAACCGTTTACAAGGGGCATTAGTGCCTTGGACAGCGCAATACCAAGATTGATCTACCTATTGTAGCGTGCTTGTGAATGAGGGACCTACAGTAGCAGTACTTGAATGAGAAGGTGAAGAAAAACCCTTCCCGCTTCGCAGATAATCCTGCGTGCAGGGCGCGAGCTATGACAAATTGCCACGAGCAGAACCACGAGGATGACACCGGCGGGATAAGATCATGATGTTCAGCTGGGCTAGCGTGATGCAGAGGTATGACTCGAGTGCAGTATACCGTATCGATACCCTCTGCTGAAAGAAGAAATATCAAGGCCGTCCCCATTGCCATTACGAAAGCATCATACGTTGACGCGGCATATAATTGATTTGCAAAAGGAGTGCGGAATGAAAGCCAACAAAAACACCGTCAGCTAGTCTATTTGGGGTTATGGCCGAGGCTTCTGGTTTATCACCACTTGTATGCACACATGTGTATCTATTGTCCGGCTGTTCGGCAGCAAGGTAGATCCCTCCCTGGTGGCTGTTACCCGAAACAAGTAACAGCCATCATAGGGATAGCTAGGGATGGTGTAGTGTGCTGTAGCTCGGTGCGTAATAAGTTTCCTGCCTCTCCGAATCCTTCATGGCTGGTAGTTCTGCGTGGAGTATCTCTCAGACTACTAGTAGGGTGGGATGCCTCATGTATTCGGCGGAGTGATGACCCATCTATCCGTCCTGCGAGGGTCATTCACACCCCTAACTAGAATATACTACATTGCAAGGCTGATGTGCGGTCCTTAATCGCGAAGTAGGATCATTTAAGCTGTAGAAAAACGAGGATATTCGGTCCCGATTACTGAGGACAACTGTAGTGTAGATCATGGAACGTGTAGCGCAGATCCCTGGTGCATCGATCTTGAAACTAGAATAGCAATTTAACCCGCTTCCAGCAGGTAGTTAAGAGGGCCAGAGATGGTCTGGTGTCATAACATCAAATTTCCGGAGTACCTAGGTTGGTCAGTCCCCAAACGCTCTGCAACTGGGGCGATCGTCCAACTAGGCGCATAGGGAATCCCTGACAAAAACGTGCCGCAGTACGTGTACAAGACCGACTAGTATACACTACCTAGCACAACATCCCGCTTCCCCGTTGGATTTTTCTTTTGATTCTTCAGGATCCTGGTAAAGGTTAGATGCGACAGGGTTCTGACATCTGCAGATCAGTTACCTAATCGTATCAGGCACCATGAGGGCTGAATAATAAGGTACACCCGCCTAGAACCCGCCCTCTCAAACCTCAAAACTGCAAGTAGAAGCGATCGTGCATGCATGTGTCTTGGTTCCGCCGAATCTTATTTCGCGGCTTTGATTCATACTGCTATTACACAACAAGTTAGAGAGAGGGAGCCTCACCGGGATTGCACCGCACTGGTGTACGGTGCTACCGTCACATCACCTTTGCTATTAATATGCGATCTGTGCATGACGACCTTGCCAACACATGTTAGCGTTGTATGTGCCTGAAGATCACCCCCAATGAGTACTATACTAGATAGTATTATTCCCGTCAATTAATGAGATCGTCTCCCTACCGTACAAGGGATCATAACACGATGATAATAAAAATAATAATAGACATCATAATAATAATTCTATTAGAATAATAATAATCATAATAAAATCCTGGCAGCACTCAGGTCTAGACTAGGTGGGTGGATGCATAAATTATCAGATCGATCCGTCGTATGCACTATTTATCAACTGGAGCCATGAAGCCAAAACGCGATAGGCTCGAGTCGTATCTCGTATGGACCAATGAGCATCGCAATGCAGCTTCACATGGTGTGGCACTTTTCTCATCAACAACTAGCGTGGAATGATCACCTCTTTGGCTGGCATCTCGTAACTAGCCCATGAAGGAAGGAAAGGGATCTAGGGAATTTTTTGCATTTACAAAGCCGGTCGACCGCTCATCCTTCTGATGCGAAGTACCGAAGGATTTCTGTAGTGCAGGTCCTGTTTGCAAATCGAGAGCAATGAAGGATGAGTAGGATAGTGTCTAACGGTGCAGAGTCCTTTTTTACGCTTTGCTAGGTACCGTTAGCTGCTCTCATCAGTCTTTGTGAAAATTACCTCATCAAGAACTACTCAGTATATGCACGATGGTGTGGCTAGTAACTAAGGAGCCGAGGTATTCTGTACTGTGCTCGCACTGCTGTCTGCTATGTAGAGAGTACTCTGATGAGAGCGATTTTGACGTACGTGTGTGGCGTAATGTGTTGTATGATGTGCTTTTCCGTTAGCTAAGCGAAACTATCTACAGCACGCATATGCGCTGTTGGTTAGTCGGCCATACATGTCCTACTTTAAGTCAACCTCGTCACCGTCGTCTTTTTATTACCAGACCAGTTTTATTGGTTCTAAGGGCCCTATTGCCGCTGTTTCGGTTTCCGTTCATGAGCTGAACAAGCAAGCTGTGGGGCACGTCAGGCACTTTTGTAGTTGTAATCTTTAGGACAAGACTTAGCTTCAAACACCGCAGTTAGACCAAAGACTATGCTGGCGTCGATGTGAGGAACACGTCTGTAAGAATGGCAAGCGGTGTGCAGAAACATAGATGCCGCTGCTTATCGGTCACGGATGAGCTTATAACATTACCATGTCAGCTTATGAGGCGTCATATCTGTGAATCAAACCCGGTTTGTATCAACTTGAATGGCTGCCACTGGTCCCCAGGCTTCCACTACCATGTAGCGTAGATATACTACCTGAGCGGACTCGTTATGACCCAGGTTATCTCTTAATTTCTAGCGCGATCGTCTACAGATAGCTTACTTACCCCAGCAGTCGACTTTGTCTTTGTTTGGTCGGCGCCTCCCGCGTGGCGCCAAGCAGTATCGTAGCGGGCCCCATAGCGAGTCGATGTGTTTCCGGTTGACGCTTGTCTCGTCCTCAAACTTTTATATGAGGTAATTTACAGTACAGCTGATTGAAGGAGAACGAGCATTCTAGTGTAAGCCTAACCAAGAGTGTGAAATCAAGGTTTCGTGAAGGGATTGTAGATTATCTCAGCTCCTCACAGCCTCAATTACTTGAGGGATCAGGTATTTTGCCCGATATCTTGACTCGGACCTCTCGGGCGGAGAGTGTGGCCGGTAGGGTAGGAGTGGGCAACCTAGCACTTTAATAGCGAGCCCCCATTGCGCAACCATGCGGCGGTGCGGCGTAGTCATGCCTCAACCGGGTAGGCACGCTATTAGCCCACGGAGATCAATCAAAGTTCGCGGAATTGCGGATCTAATTTCCTATGATCTTACGAAGTCCTGTAATAGATATTCGTATGTAATCACTACACTAACAATTCGAACATCTGGGGGGGTAATAAGCAGACAGATAGCCAATATTATCCCTAGGATTCAAAGGTGTGTGGTAGATGCATGTGCGTAAAGTAGATGTTCGACATGTCTCGGCCGAGAACTTCGATTGGCAATCTAGAAGGGTCAGTTGATCGATGTCGCCTTCTTAACACGATGGGTTTCATTTAATGCACTTCTTGTCGAGGGTACATGACTAAGTGACGGCCATAGGCACAGGGCTCGGTAACTACGTAAATGCAAGATAAAGCCGCTGCACGCAGGGTCCGTCCACACAACCTTGGCATGATAACGCCCGGGAACCCTAGCTTTCAAAGTTAGGAGGAGAGTCCTATCTGTCCTCGACTTACCTTGCTGACCTCATCTCACATTCTTACTTGCTCAGGCTTTGGTTCGGCAATTAACTCTATTGTTTTCGCCGATGTGGTTGGCAGGCATTTTCCTCGTTGTACATGGTGAATGTAAACTATCATAACGTTCTACTCGTGATCAAATATACTGGGGTATACAACTCCCGAAGTTCGCTACCCTTAGCGAAGCGGATCCCAAACCAGGGTTAATCCGAAGAGGGCAGATAGCCGCCAAGAGTTCCGAAAGTCCCATATACAGTTGAGCTCTTCTAGTGTAGATCCCTGCGAACCCAAGATCCCAAACGCCTTGTACCTTGCCTGAATATATGGAGGCAGATGAAAAAAGGGCCACTAACGCCTTCCCCAAAATGGTGTGGTATGATGCGGCCGTCAAGGCTCTGCCTTGAGAGGCGTGACGCTTTGCGTACGCCAGCTATCATCCCTTTCTACCGCAGCGCCACGCTCAAGAAGCATGGCGGCCATATCTGTCCGCCCACACATCACAGCCCGTTGCAGGGCAGTGTAGCCTGAGTTGTCTTTACCATTTATGTTGACATCGTGGCGTTGTAGTAGTAATCGTAGGGTCTCAACATTTCCCCCGGCAACGGCAAAGTGAAGTAGCGGTGCCGTCGTCTCTGGCAAAGGCTTCGGCAGGTCTGGTACATCGCTAACTTTAACGTTAGTCATAAATGTTGAAGTGACCGAGGAGCTCCCAGGGCGTGTGATCGGTTTCCTGTCAACAGCTGGCCAACCAGCTGCGCTATTCATTTCAGAGCCTGGGGATGTAGCATATGCTGTTGACGGTGCAAGACTGTCCTCTAATGAATATACCGACTCAGGATGGTGGTATAGAGAAATTTCATCGGTATTGCTATATATGTTGTTAAAGCTAATAAAACACAACGTTAGCATTCTACGTAATCGTGGGTATGATTTGTTACTTACCCAGCCGACATAGGCAGCGCCTCGTGTCCCTCGGCGCTGCTAACACCCCAAGGGAGAGGACTCGAACAGTTGGACGAATAAGTCGCGGACATGCTATGACTCCTAGGCGGAGGATGGTGTTGCATCGATCCCGGGGCTATGGCTGTGGTAACAGCCCTTGTCCGGCGGCTTAATGAGGAGGCTGTTGATAATTCCGGTACAATGTCGTTTGAGGTGGATATTTGTGAGTAGTAAGTGGGCGAGGTGCCAAATGCCATGGGAGTATCCCCATCTGGCATCATCCCAAGGCCGCCCAATTGCTCAGAGCTGGAAGCATGTGACCATGCTTGCATATAATTGCTCACTTGCCGCGGTCCATCTGCAGCTGGCGTTGTTGCTGGCACCGAAGCTGGATCTGCACTATGGGGTGCTGGCGTACCCTCGGAGCTAGTAGGACTCCTCCCGCCCGAGACCAACTCTTGCTCTGGTGGTGGTGTTGTTGAGGAATCACCACTGACGATTTCCTGTAGTTGCTGAAGCTGTTTCTTCAATTTTTCCACCTCTTTTGTCCGATCTCTCATGTTGCGCCCTAGATGGAAGTAGTTAGCAGACGTAACTTTATAAATACACGGGTGCCACTAGGGCAGAGTCGGTGTAAGGAATGACGTACGATAGGCTCTCTGGGCGAGGCGATTTTGAATTTTCCTTCGCTCTGCTGCGTCTGGTAGGTTCCGCCAATCCTCATCTGGCTTCATTAGGTCGGCGTAAGAGGTCGTCAGCGGACGACCGCTGCGCGGTGAGGATGTGCCCGACATGTTGTCTTTGATCATATGAAGTAGACTGAAGTGTCAAAAGGGCAATATTAGGGATTGGACCTTGGCACATAAAAGTCAATGGATGGGATAATGAAAAGGGAAAAGAAAAGAGAATAAATAAGTAGGCTCAACGACAACCTGGACCATCCAGAGAATGTATAATAAACGTGGTGGCGGTCCTTCGTGCATCGTCTACCCTACAGAAGCACGGAAGCGATAGGATTAGATACATAAAAGACATGGATAGGGATGCATGTCAAGTCGAGGGTACGGGTACCACACCCACAGTGTGAGATCCTTCGTCAGAAGAAGAGGGTAGTAGTCTCGTACTCTAGCTCGTATGCAGCTACACTACTCCCTACACTAGCTGCAATGAATCAGCAAGAGATAGCGGGTGGAGGAGGGAAGCTAATAAAAGCCTTGTATACTGTGTGGAAAGAGAGCGCGTGAAGTAGGTAGATACATACATACATACATAGCTCTATACTTTGTTAACTAAGACTTGTCCCCATACGACCCCGTCAAACTACCCTAGTTCTCCTGCGTCTCGAACGTGGAGGAGATGGGTTCGATTTCAAGCACTGGCCATCATTGATGGCCGAGGCATCAACAAGGCCTTCTAAAAATCCCTAGGTATCTAAATAAGCCAGTAGTAGCTGGTGCTTAGCCCAGAGACGTGACATGCCTCCGGAATGCTAGTGCCGGATCAGCTCATCTAACCGTCATGAACATTTATGGCTGACCTAGTTAGGAAACCTGATTAGGAAATCTGGTCGAGAAAGCTGGTTAGGAAACTGGAAGTGCTAATGGCTGGTGGCTGATAGCATTTGATTTGTTTCCGCGCCGTAACATTATCACACGCCTACATAGGACAGATGGGAAGGGGTTATGTTTCCGGTAATCGGCTGCGTCTAAGGCTCAGGAAACATCCCCGAATGGTGACGCCGGACAGCGAAAGCAGGATTCTTGCGGGGACATTTCGTGCGGTGTTGTCTCCGTACTTCGTAACGGTCGGCGGAATGAAGAGTGCACTAGCTTGCAGAAGAACGGTTGAGGGCAATTTGAACGACCCGTACAGCAAGCATACCGGGGTCAGCACGCAGGATCTATACGTTACATACTGTAAATTGCACGCCACCGAATGAATGCCCGATATTTCGGCCGCTCGTTCTCGCATCCGTCCGTGGTGTACATAGTAGTGAAGTGACCAGTGGTGCCTGTCTGTGTGCGTAACCGACTGGAGTTTGGGGTAACGTGAAAACTAGCAGGATTCCAATGCATCCGTACCCTACTATGTAAATGTGTAATAGTAGTGTAATTTCGAAGGAAGCAAAGGAAGCATGCATGGAAAAAAACAATGGTAGCACCAGGCGGTGCCGAGCAGCTCCAGGCTCGACCGGGACCTACAGGGCTCACTATCTAAGGTAGCGGGAGTCGATCCTACGGCCAATTACTTAGACTTAGGTACACTAAATAGATACTTAGTAGTCTAAATCGAAGTACCTCTACAGTACAGTACCTAGCTCAGTTGGTCCGGCCAGCTGCTACCATGTACCTAGGTACATATCCTCCCCTATGTAAGATCTCAAGGCGTAATTCGGGGAGTCTTCTGCGGTACTTAAGCACTTTACCTAGGCAATAAGTCAAGTAATTTAGGTACATATGTATCAAGTGAACTATTACTTAGTACTTTAGTACCAGGTATTGTTGTATACTTACGTAGAAGGCAGTAGTCAGGTACCTACTTAAGTAGTCTACACTAGCTTTTAGGGACAAATAGCGCACCCCATTAAAACCATACACTAGTGTATTAATCGATTCAGGGCAATTAGTGTAGGTAGCTAGGAGGTAGTATACACTGAGAACCCTGGTAGATAACTGAACACCGCCTCTAGTGTAGTCTGTAACAAGCATTTTGTCTCCCGACATACGTCGGAGGCAGTGTCTTTCCCTTTCCGCCCGTGCTTCATCCAATACCTACCCAGGTCAAGTAAGAAGTATAAGTGCGTATGTGGCACATAATATGCATCTAATTTTCATCCAAGGTCACCGTTGAAAATTACCTGCCTACTTGTATGCTTACCCATCCTTCCTCATACCTATTCATAATGCTGCCACCGTGTTTACATACGGGCAGTCATATAGGTTATGGTCGGCTTCGTGGGCAACGGACGACTATAATTCCGCCCCAAGGGTTCTCGAAATATCCTGAGAGATGGATGGTCCACTACACTATACACATGTGCCATGGTACCTCTTTGGCGTCTATTATCAGCTACATACTACCGTACTATGCAGTAGTAGTGGACAGGACCACAGGGCCACAGCAAGCACGAGGCCTAGCTAATAGTAGTCTAACCAGACGACAGCGTCAAAACCTAGTGTCATTATACTGTACAATCCAAAAACATGTACACATACTTAACCTCCTACCATTACAATGCTCATATTAGTGGCGAACTGCAAAGCTTGCGCAGACGACAAGGTATCTCGCATCAGCTCGACAGCAGACAGCATCTTGCTGGGGAAATTTCAAATTCGATAGGCAGTCCTCAATAACGGTATCTTTGCTCCTCTGCACGTCATATCTTCTGAGGAACGAGGCCTTCCTATTCCGGCTAAGGATATTGAGCTTATCCCACGTATCGTCGGTGTCAACCGACGATTGATCTGCGTGAACCGGGTAAGAATATTCGCCACAGCAAACTACTGTGGGCTGGTGAGCCCTGTCACCCACCATCAACATGCCAGTGCAACGCACACACGAACTATCCAATGCATCTAATGAGTGCGAGGTAGGTGCCTAGGAGCAGATTGCTCAAGCGACCAATGGAGGCCTTACTTTTTTGCCATATTGTATTCAGTCTTATCATACTCATTTGAAGGACGCGAATTTTGGAAAAATAGCATGATATACTTACTCCAGACAAACATGTTTGGGTTAGGTATATCAAATCGAAGGGGTGTTAGTAGACTACACTAGGTTAGCGAGTGCGCAACACCTACTATAGGTAGTGAGTGATTCGCTAGTGGTCTGAGACGTCAAAGGTAGTTGATGCCGGGGAACTCCTGCATAAGCGTAGCGTTGCGAATGGACACGAGTCTGTCTGGGTTAGTTACAGCGATACGACGACGACTAGTTCTGCGACCGCCCGAAAAAGGCCTTTGGTCCAGCCTTGGGTTCCAGTTCCAAGCTTGGCGCAAAGTATAGTTGCAGGTCGATACAGCTTACGTATAAGATAATGACTGCAGGAGAACGACAAACAAGCGAGGCATGGGGATAAGTCTTGTGAATGCTTGCTCGATATATGAACGACGGCATCTTAGAACAGCCCATGATGGTTGATGCTGCGTTATAGGCAGTTAGATGAACTCTCGGGGCAGCGGAACAAGAGATGATGCTCGAGAACGGCGAGACGTATATAATAATACAAATATGCTTAGGATCATGCGGATTAAGTTGGCATTATCATTTGCTAAGACCCTTGTTGGGCGTTTCCAGAACATAACGGCGTCAAAAACGGTAATACCGGAGACGGGAATGGGCTGATTGCGCCATTGGAATACAAGGAACATATGTAGGGAACTAAGATTAATCACTCGCTAGTCCTTTGGCTCGACTCGTTAACCTAGAAAGTACCAACATGACCAAGTTTCGGAAGAGAAGAGCGTTGCGAACTCGTCGATGGTTCGCATCCTTTTCCCTGCTTATTCCCATATTGGCTACAAACAAGGTAGCGAGCACGCGCTATCAGACTAGTACCAATTCGCTAAGATAGACTGTATAGGTACATAGCACACTACTTTGGTAGTAGATAGGGTAGATAGCCATACTACTTATTCTGGTAGGAGGAGCTCGTCAATAAAGTCGATGATTGGCTCTGCGAAGCCGTTCAAACAAGTATCTAGATAGTGTCACGCTCTCCGACCATTCGCACGCCTCAGACGTCAATCTCTCTACATTGTTAACACCCTTACGCTTATGCTTTTTTCTATTGCCTTGATCGTGCTCGTTATTGTTTCCACCCTCTCAGTCCTAGGGCGCATGCCGAAACCGCCATCAAGTGCCATGCGAGCGCCAATGATGAGGTGGCGCCGCCTTGCAGGAGACGGCGAGCGTCGACTCGCGGGTGATCGCTCCGGATGTCGGCTTTCGCAGGTTTCTTCAGGTCATAACAAAATACACTAAACACTACCGGGCTTTTGGCCAGAGCCCGCTCGGCTACCATGTGCTCGAGGGAGCATGGTGTCCTACGACATGCGTATGGATCTGCACTCGCTTCCGCTTCGTCGCCTTGCTTCGCTCTGCGCAGACACGTTGTGCAGTAGAGTCTGAAATGACGCATGCGTCTGATTTGAATAAAAACTCGCCTCGTGGCTCCGCCAATAAGGGCATGCGCTAGGTGGCCGCTGCGAGTATATGTCAACCAAGACGACGTCAATGTGCCATCAAGAAATGGAATGGGATGGCGTTATCACGAACACATCCGGATTCAGAGGGGTAGCCGTAAAGCATACTGTAACGAGAAGGTCAACGCAGGCCCCAAATACTACCTTAACCCACGCATGATGCAAGTAAAACCAGGGTCCTGGCGCCAAAGAACGCTCTTGAAACTAGGTATGGCAGGGCTGCATATTGCGTGCAAGGTGGCATTACTGTCAAAATGCACCTAGCCGTACCTGGTCTTCAAGATAAGATTTAGCAGCACACACACTGCCTGTCTATAGCCTTTATATATCGCTTACCTCAGCATTCGTCACTTCTCAGGCAGTCTTCTTTGCTCACAGATAGATCTACAATATGTAGTCATTGTCCCGACTCCCAAAGGGATAAAAGTTGGAGTGTTGTGTCAACAGTGGAGTAAAATGGGAAGAAAATAACGGGTATCACCTCCGGCCAAGCCTGCATCACAGTCATGAATGATACCAGCTGACAACGGGGGAGGTACTGTCCTCGCCCTTCTCCGCCCTTCCCGCATCGCGTATGGTGTCCTCAGAGCCTCCCATTGTGTAGCACAGAGCCAGGATCGTATAGGCCGTGATCGCGACGTTGCGCAAACTCGGTCCCCTTCGCCCACCCACGTTGCGTAGTCCTCATATTAATCACGCACTGCCTCCGTCACACAACATCGCCCTTCGTGCCGGGATATCAATGACCCAGTCTACAGTCCTACATCAAAGCCGTACTCGTATTGAGGGCTCCTATCACGCCGATCGATGCGAATGTGCTGAGATCCTCCGTCAGCTTGTATGCTTCGTGTTTTCTGTCCGGGATGATGGATTCGACATAACGGGAGGATCCGATCCGGATCCTATAGGCCGCATATATAGTATGCCTATGCGAGTTACGGGACAGGCGAATGCCTTCTAGAAATCCAACGCTGCTTCAGGGACCTAAGTATGGTACGTCATGAATATTCGTTTTTTGCGCGAGGAGCTTGAAGCTAGACTGCTGAAGCTTTGGCCTAGTGTAAATAGTGAGGTAATCCTTCAGAGTCACAGTAGTGTATTCGATCAAATCCAAAGTTCACGGTTAGATGATACCCATTCGCAAGCAAGACACGAACAATATGGTAAAGGATGCATGACTCCGTTCCCATTACAAGCTAAAATCGTGAAGGAAAACAATGAAGTGAAGTTTGTGGCGATGATAAGCTGTACCATTTGGCATATATTTGCCCACTGGCTCTAGCTATCGAGGCACGTTTCCTGGCATTATTAGTCTAGTATTCTCTACTATCATTAATTTCTGTCACGACTTTCCGGTTACCGGCTGCTGTCAAGCCTATAGTACTTTTCCGTATGACTAAATTCTTGTAGGAAATGCCCTGTTGCTTCACAGCATCAGTACGATAATTCCTATCCAACCCATCAGGAAATGTCTTCGTGGGTTTATTTCTAGAATGGTCATAAGTTTTCAAGCTTTATACGTAATGCCTCGTAGCACGGCTACGCTACCCTAATGATATAATAGTCTACCGTAATGCATGTAGGGACTAGAAACCTCTAACTAATACCATAAAATGGAAACACATTTTTTAAGACAACATCGGAAGATTCTTTCTCAACAGAGCCCATCTATGGCAAAATGTACACCTAGGATCTCTTGGGGCAGATCAAGTCTTCAAGACTGACCTATTACACCCCAATATGTATACTACGCATATTTAGACGTCCACATCTTCTATATGGAAGAGGGTATTTCTTATATAGCAGAGATCTCCGAGTTATCCAGTATTAGTTAGGCTTTGAGTACAATAGATATCCGCAACACTCTATACCTAGGCTTTATATGACCTGGTACTTTTCTCATGTGATATCTCGAACATACGAGCTTTACTGTGAATAACGAGAACAAATCTTGTTCTGCGGTATATTTGTGTTTATGCTATAGACAGTATTGCCTTTTTCTCTTTTGATTTTCCTATTGCCTATCATAAAGGCATTATTGCTTGACTATTTATATAGAATTATATTTTACTATTCTTTTCACTGCTTATCATTCAATACACATTATGGAGTTTAGAGATTGCTATATTCAATATAGAAAGTTCCTATATTCAAAGCTCCTTGTATATCCCTTGATCTTTGTCATGGGATTAGTCTCCAGAGTGAAGGTGAGCCACCGGTAGGTCACTGCTAGGTAGAAGTGTAAGGGTAAGGACTTAATAGCATTATCTCCCGAACCCTCTCCTCAGTACTTGAGAGGGCTCTGCTCCTTATATACCTAGATTATACGTTAGCTCCAACTGAGTGGTAGCTTCTACCCTGCTGCTACGTTGTCTCCTGGCAATCTTCCTCTGATAGGCAAAATAATGTGAGTTGTTTAGAGCCTGTGGATAATACTATAACGAGGGCTACTATGTAGGGTCTGTAAACGACTCCGAATTACGAATAATACAAGGTGCCAAAGGTCCTTTTGATTGCCGGCTTGCCTTACCCATTGCAGTTAGTCTTGAAGTTATGTGTTATACTGGGGTAAGAAATGAATTAGCTAGATTCTAATACCGAGACATAGAATTTCCTTTATTTAGCTAATTGTCACTACGTACGATAGCTTGTCCTAGCAGAGTGGTGAAATTGGAATAAAGAATGCGAACTAGGTAGGTTGAATTCTATTAAGAAGAAGAAGAAGAGAATCTGGATCTGGATGGCCCCTGAAGCCCGTGAAACTACAAGGAAAATATAATAAATAAATAAATACTTTATGTACTTTATTTTAACTTTATATCCTGACGAGGGAGTATGTCAGAAACCAATAACAGAATTATTATATCGACGGAATTAACTCGCATTTAAAAACCTTATTAGTGATTCATTATTCCGGTAAGTAGCGAAAAAAATGGTCAGTGAACCTCGTACATAACACTTCCATGGCTTGGCGAGGGTGATCTTTGATGAGATGCCTTAGTGAAATGAGCTCGCTGGAACGAAGCACCTCCTATCCTACAATTATGTAGACTATGCTGTAAGTACGCGTTATTATATAAAATCGATATGAAGTAACTAGGTTAGAGGAAAAACGTACTGATAGAAGCACCCGCCACCCGACAGAGGTGTTTTCTGATCCTTCATTCGACGAGGGCTATCACTGCTAGGCAACAATTAGTTTTAAGCAGAGCCAGACAACACGATTTCTAGAGGATGAGCATCATTACGTAGTACAATATTTTCCGTATTAAAGATAGTTTCGTTAAGACGATTTGCATTGCTGTGTCCGACAGAAAGGAGATATTGCATCTACGATGTCTGTAGTAGGATAAACTTATCTAGGGGCAGATGATTCTTCCGCACTTAAGTGTTTCCCTGATTCGATGAGTGGGGAGAAAGTTGTATATTACCGATATCCTAGTTCTTCTCCTAGCCGAATTACGGAACCGAGCCGCGAGGAATTGAGACTATTGTGTTACCACTGAGACTCTATGCCGTGTAAGCTCTAGAATAAGCTACTCGGGCATGTGACAGCCCTTTAAATTTTTCTTGAGATATGCGATTGTATCTTATGCTTGTCTACTTTGTGTATTCAAATTTCGCTTCCTAGTCTAATTTCCAACAGCTAGATCTCCCACTATTACTTAGAGCAGGTTGAACTCTTGGATGTAGAAGGGTTTCTACTATTCTTGTAAGCACCCAGTCACCGCTACGTCTATCTTTTAAAATAATCGAATAAGTAGGCGAAGTACTCGAAATCGTATGCTTGGAGCTACGGCCGTATTTCCTAGAACTATGAGCTTAGCTTGTTACACTGTCCAAAGGCACGAGACGGATGCGCATTGATCTAGGTTACGGAAACAATGTTATGGAAGTGATGGATGCTACGTAACATCACTACTCATACTGTACCGCTTATGTACCTCCAACAGAATAACCATTGATTATCCTGTACATGGTTCTCGAGGAGGTCAGTTAATAGATATATTAGGCCGTCCTATTACACCTTAACTAGACTACGTAATGATACTTACTTAATGAGCAAGTTAAATTGACCTAGGTTTGTCGCCCTTGTACCTCTAATGATACTCTAATGACAGTCCATTCTACCTATCATTAGTGTTAGCAGGCATAGACAGTCTGCACTACAGATTGGGTACCACCCGACGCAATCAAGCAATAGAAACACGGGAGCTACCGGTGCATTGCAGTGCATCGCGTCGCATCCCGTGCAGTCGGTGAGCTTTATATATATATATATTGATATAGAGTACTCAAGCGTTGTAATATAGTACACCCGAGACAGCCCCAGCTGGGAAGCCTCACTCGCATTGTTCGTCCTATCCGTCCTATCGTTTAATTCCCCCGCATCTCGTAGGACAAAGATTCAGCCAGGGATCGATAGACAAAAGTCGACTGATGCAGCATGTTTGAGAGCATTTGAGCAAGTATTCCGCCCATGTTTTTGCAGCGCCCAGCCCCGACCAAGCAGGCAAGGACATCCCCCCTCAATGCGAACCCCGCCAGAGACGTTCGCACAAAGGGCCAACAGAAAGCGAGCCTGGTGGAAGCCATTGCCCATTCTGTACTGCGGCTGCCCTGTCATTGGGTGGAAACTTGCTCAAGCCTTTTTGACTCCCCTCTCGCCTGCCCACGCTAGACCGCACCTAGATACCTAGCCCTACATAGCAGATACCTCTAAGAGGCCGGTACGTTCCTCACTTCAAAGATGTTTCTCACATGCCAGTATCACCTGTACTAACTTAGTAGTGTGCATGCTACCCGAGAACCCGGTTGTACATGCTTCTTGGGACAATAACGGGTCGTGGCAGCCAGCACTAACCAACCGTGCTATTGCGCTCTGTCTTGGCAGTCTCCCACCCCTGGGTTTGTTTGTCCATCTGTGGGCGTCACCACATACACAGAGAGACGATTCGCGAGCGGTATAAATCCTCAATTGCGCGCTGATACGCGAACGCGGCTCTTTTCTTACAGCTCTCTCTGGGTTTCGCCTTGTAATAAAACTTCCCCCTTCCCATTCTCCAACCACGTCAACCGCCAACTACCTTCTAGGATCAGTGTCTCGTCAACATGCCTGTTGTTTTCCTCGCCCTTTTCGCAATTGTCGGCCTAGTGTCCGCCCACTTCCAGGTCGAGTATCCAGCCTGGCGAGCTGACAGTCTGGCTGAGAACACGACATACAGTCAATGGGATTATCCTTGTACGTTCTTGATTCTATTTCTATATGCTTGTAACAGATGATTTCTACTCCTATATAGTCTTGAAACAACTAACCCGACAATCAAAAGGCGCTGGCGTGCCTTACGGCACAGGAAACAAGACTGAATGGCCCATCCAAGGTGCCTCCGTAGCCCTTGACTTGCATCATCCATGGACCTACTTGTACATCAACCTCGGGCTCGGCGAAAACGCAACCAACTTCAACATCTCCCTCACTCCACAACTGTTGAACGTCACTGGCAGCGGCAACTTCTGTATCACCGACCTTCCTATCCCGAGCAGTATTGCAGATGGACAGGCTGGCACTATCCAGGTCGTCACGAACGGCCAATCGGGATCAGCCTTGTACAACGTGAGTAGAACCCCTATGCTGTTCGGCGTACTATGATATTGACATATCTGCTTTGGAATAGTGTGCCGATATTGTGTTCAGATCCTCTGTACAAGCTCTCTCGGATGGAACGTGTACAAATAGCACAGGTGTCACGGCGACTATCGTGGGGCAAGTCACAACAAGCTCAAGTTCAAGCTCAACCCCAACACCCAATAGTGCGCCCGTAGGTGCCTTAGGAGGTGTGCCCCGGGTTGCCGTTTTGGGAACGGTGATTGCCTTTGTTCAGGGAGTTATGATGTTATGATCGGGGATGTGGACCGTTGTCTGGGCGTGCTGATAATGTTGATACCCGGATGCAGGCTTTTGTCGCGACCCGATGAATGTCTATAAGAGTCATCTAATGGAGGAAATTAGCTAGACAGCCATCCAATTTCTCCGAGACACATACCCTTTGTAGCGTATGAACTCGCTTTCACCTTATTATAGAGGGATGAAGCAAACTACTCGTAAAAGGAAACAATGCAAAGGCTTCCTCTCGAACAGACGCCCCATAAATAGCAAATGTCTGAGTTAGAGATTGGAGCGCCGTAATTCCGGTTGCTTGGGCTAGGGCAACAGATCTGCGAATGGTGACTTTGGACTAGTGCGCATATCTTTACCTATTTTATGAAACGAGTTTCGAAGTGTTGGCTGGAAAATATTCATCTCGTGGGGACAGTGTCTTTGTCTAGATGCAGTTCATTCATGCACGCAATAACTTTGGCCATGCTGATGCGTTGAATTGGATTAGGGGTTAGCATCTGCAGCACGAGGGACTCGATCTTGTCGCGGGGGTTAAGCTGGGCCTTAGCCTCATTGACTTCACTCAACCACTGCTGCATCTGTGTGACAGCAGAGGAGGCACGGCTCGAGGGCTGCCCGTGCTTGCGATTTAGATCCGCGATCATCCAGTATAACTGCTTTGGATGACCTCGAACTCCGCGAGCATCAGGAAATGGGATCTTCCGCAAGACATAAAGCATTGTTACCCCGAGAGCCCACGCGTCCGATGCCGCACCGCGAAGCTTTTGCCCGATGAACTCCGGAGGCACATAGTATGGCGTACCGCCATTAGTAGCAGGGTCGACGGTGCGAGTTGATAACCCAAAATCGCAGAGAACGGCCCCCCTTTCCCTGGAGTACAAGATATTGGCGGGTTTGATATCATTATGGATACGCTTCTTTTGGTGGACGTAATGCAAAGCGCCTGCGATGTCCTTGAGGATGCGAATGGCGTCGGCACGATTACCGACGAATTTGTCGGTCGTAGTATCGCGCCACACGTTACGAGCGGCTAGGTCTTTGCCATCAACGTGTTCCATATATAGCGACAAGTAGCGTGCATCGCCACCGTATAACTTAACGATAGATTCGTGTTGGAGGTCTTCTTGGCTTTGATATTCACGCAGCCAAACATCGGCCTGACGAATCACATTCCGATGCATTGCATCCTGGGGACGAGTATCTGTTTGAGGTCCTCGAGTCTTAAGGACTTTAACCGTAATAACGCCATCGGGAACATGGGAATGCTCGGCTGTAAACACAGATGAAGCTGCAGTAGTAGCTATCTGATCGCGTTTTGTCAATTGATACCCATCAAGATCGCCGCTAGGGATCGCGAGAGTCTCGTCTTTCTGAACCTGGAGCAGCGCGTGGCCGTTGGGGATCGTAATCTCCTTCGTTTTAGCCGCATTGGGTAATGGCATAACTAGACGCTCGTCTTTCGGCCCTACAAATATGATGACACTATCGTTATTTCTTTCCTGGTTGTCGTCGGGGCGAAGCCGCTTCTCATTTACCGCATTTTCCTTCGCAAAATCGTCGGACGAAAAGGACCTTTTACCCAGTGAGCTAGACAGGTTTTGACTGCGAGTGGGTGATGACTCGAAGCTGTCCAAGGGTACGTGAAGGGTAGCAGGCCTTTTTTCCAAAATTCGAAAGTCGAGGACGGGGATTCCGACACTAATCCTCCATGTGCCTGGCGGCAGCTCCCGAGTTGCCCCCGGTAGAATCTCCTGGTTATAGTTGGCGACAGTACGATCTGAAGAAGATGTCCTGGCGAGCACAATCGGAATTTCTGACTTGTTCCACAAAATCACACTATCACTAGCCGGATCGTAGTAAAGCTCGCACCATAAGGGAGGGCGGTCCTCATCCTCAATCTGCGGTATTCTGATAGAGAAATTGATGTCTTTTGAGGTTTGGGTGACGGCTAGGACCTTGGACACCGGCTGGCTAGGATTGCCCACCTCCGCTCGTAGGGCAAGCCACTGGCAGTTGTTATTGCCGGGGCTGACAGAACGGCTTTTTGTTAGTGGCCGCACTAGGATACGAAGGCCATTCTTATGGTGGTCTTCATCGATTACCAAATGGTCTAAGGGAGTATGATCATGGTGGGCATCGCCGAGCTCATCAACTTCGATGCTCTGGCCAAGTCGCAGTTGGAGTTCCTCGGGAGTGAACGGCTCCGTTTTCTCTTCGGAAGGGTAAACCTCAGCAGCCATGGTGCAACGGAGGGGCGGGTTGCGCAAGACGTAAATGCGACATAAATGAGAGCAACGTTATAAATGGGAAAATGACAACACTATAGACTCTTATCTTTTGTAGGAGATGGTCTAAAAAGAAAAAATAGAGAGGAAATTTCACTCGAAGACTTCGAGAGAATTTGACAGATCAATAATCAACTTGCTCACTCAAGGGCCATATTAAAGTTGAAGGACCAGACGGGAGTGTCGCTATCAGATGAGCTGTCCTTGGGACCTTGGATACTGGGTCTCTGTGCTCAAGCGCCAGCAGAGAGAGTCATCGAAGGGGTCAGAAGCGTGGAAGACAGAAAGGGCGTGAAATGGGCGGGCGTGCGGCTGATCCCACTGAAAATAGTTCCTTCGGTCGCCTGCTTACCAGTTCCTCCGTCTCTTTTTGTCTACCAACCAGTTATCTGGTAGGCACTGCAGGTATTATTTATACCGGTTCCACTGGGCGCGGCGGATTAGTCATTTTGGAGCGTCGCCTTAGTTGCCTCATAAGGACTCGGCTATGCTACCCTTTAGCACTTACCTACACACACAAGTTAAAATGGTGGATATATACTGCTCTTCCGATCTCAAGTCACGACCGGATAGGATAAGGAGAAGCGACAAGTACCGAATGCACTTGAAAATAGCAATAGCGTTCGCATGGTGAGGTGAGACCGAATAGTCTCACTCAAGCGATTCGTACATATTTTGGGTTCCATCACAAGACGAAAGCCTAGTAGGCAGACATGTCATAGGCAGTTGTTTGTTTCGTTTAGTGTGGCTTCTCTAGTGTAAGCCGACTCTGCTTTTGCTCCCTCACTGGGCAAGCGAGGTACATGGTACCTAGGCCAAAGCAGGTGAGCGGGTCTTGCGACGGAGGTGTGGCCTCTGAAATCCTCTCGACTGAGGGTACAACGAGGAGCACTCTGATGGGAAAAACGTGCTGTTGATCTTCCAGGGGTTCCCATGCCATTGAGCATTTGAACACCGTCCTCAGAGTGACCTCTCGAGAGCATGTCTCGATAGGTAGGAAACGAGGAACAGAGTTGTGCGCTGAGCGACCACAACGGTTGGTATATTGAAAGTAACACAGGAGAACTACCTACTCAAGTTAGCAGAACAGACAACGGAAATGCGATGTTGCCTGGCCATCAGTTGACACCAAGTGTCCTGCTGACTTGAAAAAGGCCGAGTCGAGGCTGAGAAAATGGGCTCCTAGATTTCTAAGTTCTACACTAGATAGATGTGGGATCGAGTTAAGATGCACCAGCGCGCTACTCTTTAGTAAACGCTGTATTCTCACGATAGTAGATTTAGAGAGAGAGATTCGTATGCGTAGGCTGATATGATATGTGTTGTAGGTATAGTTGGAAGGAAACATGTAGTGCAGGCATTTTATGGCTGTGAACCCGGCTGTGAACCTGGCGATGCAGTTTGTTTGGGCGACGAGAAGGCGAGAGAATGTGCCGTCCCGAACCGGCGTTCGAAAATGCCATTTCTTCATTGGCCGTCAGATGCTCGAAGCCCGGGTGAGACCCCACTCTTGTCTCATTCTGATGTAAAATGATTGGGTGCACCGCACAGGGGCTCCCTTCCACAAATGGAAAAATGGGGTGGCAGTGCAGATCCAACTACTAATGCAGCCTCAAATAGACAATCAGCTAATCCTGTTAGAGGTAAAGGCTATCATTAATTGTTACCAAAAGAAGCATAGCTTGATGGAAAACACTCGGAAGAACGTGTGATCAGACAATAACCCGACACCTGACGAGGGGGCAATCTTGGCAAAATGCCTCAGGCCGCAACTCTTGCGACGGTATGGGTACTGGCGGTTGCCCACCACATCGCCTCGTCATCTTCGTCCATCCCCAAAAACAAAGCCGTCAGTACACACACTCCCTATTAGAGACCACAACAAAACGCACACCGCGCCCACCGGCATCCATCACCATCAATTCTCTAGCCTCCGAGCTACCAAAATCATAGTTTTATGATTTTATGACTTTATCCATATAATACATGAAATAAATAGGAAAAATGGTTGCCGGTAACAGTGTCTAGATGGTTCGACATCAATCACAAGACCCAAAAGAACAAAGAGCACCCGGTGCCCACAAAGAACGCCAGAAGGCCTGCCCACCTTCCTGGGCCACCGTCCCGTATTAATCTATTATACACTCGCCTTCCCTAACTAACGCCTTCGATACCGAAACTAGAATAAGTAAAGAAAAACCAAATCCCCAAAACCAGTCCTGACGCCGAGACTGGGTACCAAGACCCACGACGCCCTTCGACGTGAACAGTCGCCTTGGTTGTTCTCTCTCGTCTAGCCCTTGTGTACCTTGGATAAGAGAATGGATGAACCCGATGGTGGTTGTTCCTGGCAAGCATGGAAATTTGGAATGAAGAGAGAGGACCTCTACACCAAACTTCAAGATCAGTACAACACGGTCAACCTATCTATTCAGGATCCTGACGCTTTTCATCATGACGTTCGCGAGATCTCCAAGACGGCCGTGGACTCGGACGAGTTTCATCGTATGCTCGAACAGCGGAAGCAGCTTCGACTTAACCAGCTGAATGAAAGTCTTCAGTTAGCATCCGTCGAGATCATCGCAAACCCCAATCTCATTGGCACCGATCAGTGGCAGCATGCCATACAACTCTTTCGTACTCGGTCCTTCGACTCACTCGTCAGATACTTCTCCTCTTATCTCCCTGAGGATCATCAATGGAACGCCTCTGCTGATGATCCTTCCACTAAGTCATTCTTTGATGAGGTAGATGATCCTACCCCTATGATGACACACGAACCTTTATCCTTTATGAGCAATAGCTCAACCAATTTGATTCCAGCGAGCCATCTCCCTCCTTCTCCTCGATCCCTAACTATGTGCTCGGACTCATCCAGTGCTTCCACTCCCGCCAGAACGCTCTCGTTCTCTGAGCCGGAATCGGATGACATGCTGCTATCAGCCACCCTTACTCAAGAGTATGATGATGAAATGTCTCAGTGGGACGATTCAGATGCACCAACGACACCAATCTCTGAAATGTCGGACATAATCTCGTTGGAACACGCCATGAAAGATGAAGATAGCAAACAAAATGACCCTCACAAACAATCTAAGCCGACCGCGCCGCAATCTCCTAGTTCTCCGAGTATGGAAGAATTCGAGACGCCGACGCCTCGCGAAGTTACCACAGGTACATATTTATCACATGCAATATCGACCAAATCAGGATTGATATCGACGTCGACATTGATACAATCACCATCCAAATATACCCCATTAGAGAGGCAGATTCGTGAAGTGAGTCCAGGCTCGGTACGAGCACGACGGAGGAGTCCAGAACTTGGACGCATACAAAAACCTTCCCACGATCCCATGCGCCCAAGACCCAGGAGTCTTAAAAAGTTAGTTGGTCCTTAACTGATATGACTTTGTATATATGTCAAAATGTTATAGAATTTAATGATGTGATGCCTTATTCACGATCATCTAATCTCTTATGGTGGTGTTGCGGGATGTTAGGCGTTCGCTCTTGCTGAGCAGTTTGATTATTTATGATGTCTAATAATCCACTCGATTACCTAGGTACTGAATGCTAACTATTATAGTTCCACGATATACAATCGTATAATAGTATTCGCAGCAACGCATCGATTCCAATTGACCGAAGCAGCAACCTAACCCCAACCCAATAACCCCCCTCCCCCCACGGGCCAGGAAAGCCCTTGTTATTGACCGTACAGTACTTTTCCTCAATTATTATTAACGCACAACGAAGTGCCTAATACCCCAAGATACTACCCAGTTAGGTACCTATTCCCCAGTAGTACGTATAAGTCTTACAGTCTAGGTATTTCCCTAAACCCATAGTGCCCGCGATACGCTAAAATAGAACATGGCACCACAGGAAAACGTCAAGTAGGTATATGAGTGTCTGACATCCAACTAAAACCCCACCTTCTAGTGCACGTCACCCGCTACCGGTACTAATATAGATGATGGCATCTTTTCCACTAAAGAAGCCCTTATCGACCGTTAGGCTTAACGACGGACCTCATATCATCCGACCACGACTCAATGATGAACGGAGCGTTTCTCATGAGGTCATCCATCAATCACTGTTAATATGAGGTCATATAAACCAAATGCATCTGAACGGAATATCAAAGATAAGGTAAATGCATTAATAACTTATTATTTTCACCCATATAAAGCTTTTCTTCACACATGAATATAGATATCTTCGCACCCTCTCCGTCTAATAGCCCTGTATCTTTGTATTAATAGAGTGGCTATCCACCATCTCATTCATGATTTCCACCCTTCCTCAAAATGCGCGAGACACTCCGCGAGAAAGCAAGTAAGAAAGAACATGGCCCCGACGCGAATCCGAGCCAACTCGGTGATCCAATCAGTATCAAAGCTGAGACCAGCGACTACGCGCCAGAGGAGGAGGAGGAACGAGGTTCTTCACCGTCATCGCCCTCGCCGTCTGTCAAGCCGCAAAGTAGCAGAGGCGAAACTCTGAGGGAGAAGGCGGCGAAGAAGCTGGACGGCCCCAACGCCAATCCGGGTCAGCTGGGCGATCCTATAAGTCTTAAGAGCGAGACGAGCCCTGGCGTGCCTGTCGACAGCGAACGGGGCGCTAAGAGCGAAGAGATCACTAAGCGTGGCTCAAAGCTATAAGGCTTGAGGACGATCAGTTAGCATAGATGCCACAGCTTGGGCTCCCTCGGAAGAAGTGGCTGAAGGAAGGCTCGGCCGGTACTTGAATGTCCTTTTTGAAGTGCCAAATGCTGCGCTCTAATGAATGCGTGGGAATCATCACTAGTTAATGGACCAACGAGGAAATCAGACATTCAATAGTGATATTAAGTAGATATTTATACTTCGCTAAGCCCAATCAATTCGGCCATTGGTTTTGGATGTCATATTACCCCTAACGCTATATATTATATACCTCCGTCCACTATTGTTGGGTATAAACTTTATGCTAAGCCCTGCTCTGGCCTTCGATGATCTATCTTGTACGTTGTAGGATAAGTAGCCAGGTGGTATTAGGTAATGTTGTAGAGGTAATCGAGGCAACTAACAGGCATCCATTGTGAGGGGTGACATAGCCACTTCCCTACAACGTAGACCTTAATGTGCCTTTACTCCCACACATAAAGGCTTATTAGTCTGCGTATACCCGAGCCTCACAAAAGCTTCGTTCACGTATTATAGGGAACTTGACTTTACATTCTGGCAGAGAATGAAAACATAAATTTTAATGTCTTGCGTCGATCGGAATTTCGACAATAGCATTTGTCCGTTCTGTTAATAACACCAGCCCCAACCTGCTCCCTGCATCACAATCTTGGTTTTGGTCCATTCAGAGAGTCCCTCCCCGGCTTGCCCTATGATCTCGGGTGGTGGGGGCCAAACCCCCGCAGCTATTTTTGACACAAGTTACGAAGATCTGGTTTTCGTCACGGCCAATATTGAAGTAAGTCGCTTCTTAAGGAATCCTATCGTGAGGCTAAAACCCCGTGATATCAATGTTTCGAAGGCAGCTTATTGTCATTTATTTATGATTTATGTAGAATATAAATAATATATATACATATTCATAATGAGTTTGTAAGCTGGTATCGGAATGGCTGGAGAAGTAAGGGCACGACTCAAGACTAAAGCCATTAACCAGGTCACTAATAGTGATTTCAAGGAGGGGCCAGGGGACGTTGCTTGTATATTTCAGGGGTATAGGCAAATAACTGCGATATTCCACTTATATGTATGGGGGTTAGGACGACTGTATTGAATGTCTCCCAAGGTATAAATATATAACGGTTTGAGCACAATGTTTCCAGGTATCCTATGTATTTCCAGTGAATATCCACGCTCACGTTGACGGGTTTGAGAGTCCATGTGCTTTGAATATGCGTTGCAGTATATCTCTGAGGACCGGCTCCTTGCGATTGTTATATTGTTGGACATTCTCGCCTGCCACAGCCGCAGCCTCGGCGGCCTCCCTCTTCACTGCCGTATACCGACTGCGGTCATCTTCGTGTTCCCTTAGCCAATCACGAAATAGTCTGTGTCGTACCAATTCGGGGCTATCAGATCCGAAGACGTGTAGATTGGTGTATGGCTCATCAAGGTAGAAGAGACGGTGCCTATGAGAGTCTAGGGGTTAGAAACTACCGCTTACAGTCAGGATACAGTTCCCTTCTCGGGAATTTCGTGGACCTGCACAAGTATATGAGAGTAAACGCTTTGCTAGAAGAAAATAGACGAGTCCAAAATGCGTACTGGTACCAAACTGGCTCACGCCGTAGGAATTTAAATCCTGCGGCCTGGAGGTCAGGCACATAAGACTCTTCATCCACCGGGTTAGCGACCGCGAGGTCAACGTCAATGACGTCCTTAGCGGCCAGGCCAGGCACGCTTGTGGATCCGACATGCTGAACCATGACAACCCGGTCACCAAGTGCTTGCCGGATGCGTTTCTCGACTTCTGCGAACTTGGCTGGCCATTCTGGCCTGTAATCAACGATTTCGAGGGGTTTCTGGGGCCTTGTAGCAATAATTTCGATCTCTTTCTCATCAACCTCCACCATCATAGTCACGTCAGATTCAGCAGCCATCAGTAAGGATCCTGGTGAGACACTACTAGTATATGTGTGGTAAGATGAGAATTCGAAGAGAATAATACGTTGAACAATTCGACAAGCACTGTCTCACTTTTTTAGTACAGGATGGTGGAAGAACGTCATCTTTAATAATAACTGAACAAATACCTAGAGAGAATCAAGTGGAATATTGAAATCAAGCGAGGGAGGGGGTTGTTTCAAATTCAGCTGTTCAGGTGTTGCCGTATTCCGTATTCTCTCGAAAGTTATCTCGAGGCCTGGATCATACAGAGAGCTACTAACCTACTACAGTATAAGTGCTTACGTTAGGCTATAGGGCTGGTACATATAACGAATTCAATAGGTGGGTTATGAACACTTTGCTCCCTAATGTGGAGTTTGGCCCGCACTCCAGCTTTATTGTCTACCTGGACGGTCCTATACCTGCCTAAAGACGCAGTCGAAACAAGCGCAAAATAGTGAAGCGCTTACAGTACTATAGATGTCGGCAATCTGAAGAGGCTCAAGAAATGACATTCAACATTCCGCAATGTTTCGATGCTTTCAAGCCAGAATTTGCAAGCCGTAATTTACAACTTGCGCTCCCAGCCTCCTTCGGATTCGAAGATTACCCCAACCGCCTTGGACACAGAAAGTAGGCGTCTATCGTGGTAACGTGGCGCAACTAATGAAAGCCCTATAGGCATATCATTGGGGCCTCTGAATCCTGGAATATTTACAACGGGTGTGTGTAAAGCCTAAAGAGTAAACGTGATGCGGTCAGCAAGCCTGTCTCAAATAACCACATTACTTACGAGACTCACCGTCCACATGACGTTGAAGGCAGGGCTCCCAGTGCTCGCAATTCCCACCGGTGCCTCCCCTACGACGCTCGGAGTGAGGATTGCCGCATATTCCTTCGCTATCCTGTCTATCTTGGGTCGCAGTGCAGCGATTCCATCGTAAGCCTCCAACTGGGCTGCCCGAGAGATGCTATTGGCATTCTCAACATGTCCAGCTAGAAACGGCGAAAGTTTCTCCTTCGCAAGTCTGTGTTCTGGCAAGAAAGTTACTCGACCTTCGCTATGAAGCAGGGTGCGATGCCATTCAGGTACTCGATCGAATTCAGAAGGTAGATCAATCTCCTCGACCTCCGCCCCGTGGCTTCTTAGGAGCTGTGTACCGGTTTCCAAAGCCAACTTAGTTCCCGGATCGGCTTCTGGCCACACTACAGTTTTTACAACGGCGAACTTTGCACCCTTCACGGTGAAATCATCCCCTGAAACGTCGTCATCCTCAAGCCCAAACAAGTCAGCTATGAGAATGAGGTCATCAACACAGCGCACAAAGAATCCAATCGTGTCTAGGGTCAGTGAATAAATTTTTTGCCCTTCACGGCTGATTGCATTCCACGTTGGCTTCAATGCATAGATCCCATTGAAAGAACCAGGACGAATCGTTGAACCGCCAGTTTGCGATCCAAGTCCAATCGGCGCCTGGAAGTCTCCGACAGCAGCAGCTGATCCAGACGATGAGCCCCCCGGGGTTCTCGTTGGATCGTGTGGATTACGAGTCTTGGGTCCGCCTTGGGTAGATGCGAATTCCGTCGTCGTCGTTTTACCTATCCAATCATTACCATGCTATGCTCACCGTATACCCATGCCAGGATGTCTCACCGAGTATCAATGCACCAGCTTGTCGCAATATTGTAATTGACCCCGCATCAAGTTTCGGTGCGTCCCCATGATAAATAGGGGAATTGTGTTGTGTAGGCATGTCTCCCTAGATGAGCAGGAATTCTTATGAGCACCAGTGAGAACTACCTTTAGTGTAGATTATGTCCTTTACAGCTATCGGCAGGCCGTGAACCACACCTCGTTTAGCTGCAGGCATGTCATCAAGCCTCTCAGCTTCTCTGATGACATGTTCCGGATCCAAATATTCCCACGCCTGCACGGCTGGGTCACGCTCCCGAATATGTGAAAGGAGGGATCGTGCATATTGTTCCACGGTCAATGACCCGTCTTTTATTCTTGATAGCGCTTGGGTAGCCGTTAATTTGTGGGGCTCCATGCTGATCGCGGTCGGTAATTTTACAGCAATCAATGGAATTCGCGAAGTTTATCATGGCAAGAAGACGATCGACGTCGAGTCCAGGTTGTGTGCAATTGCTCAGCTTAAACCTGGGCACTGCCTAGGTTGCTCGACCGTAATCGGCGTCTCCGCCTAGTTGCAGCCAGGTAAGACATCACATACTAAGGTACCAACCTACATATGTACCTGACTACTTGTAGACTAGATGAAAGCTCACTACTACAACAACCCTGTCGTGGGCGTTATCTTTGAGAAGGATAATTGGTTCCTCCTCACCATCAGTTTATAGCTAATTAGTAGAACCCACAATCATCAATGTACCCAACTAAGCACACCTACTTTACGTATGTCTGATCACATATGGAGGCGGCGAGATCCTCTTCATGGTAATTAGCAACTCTAGGTGCCTATCTATGCTATCCATGCTATCTACATTATCTACGTTTGAGATTATCTATTCTAGCATTATTATTCACCGTCACAAGGTTTCAACATAAAACTATATAGAACTTTAGGAGATGGCGGGTGAGGCATCAGCCCTGATATCATGCAAAACCAAGTCACCTTTTGGGTAACATTCTCCGAATTGTGGCGTATCGTGTAGTATTAGTCACTTAGGATGGACATAGATTTAAGAAGGCCAATACCTGCTATGCTAGTCAGTCCGGGCCTCACCGGCTTTTGAATTCCTACCCGGATAGCGGTAAAGGAAGTAGATGGGGCTAAGCTGGAGACAGCCAGCGGATACGGCACCTAACGTGGCATGAAACAAGCCGCACGAAGGACGGGAGCAACTAAGTTTTCTAAGGGCCGTAATAAATAGGCGGGCTTTGGCTAAGTCGGTATCCCACATGCGCAATACCGGACTGAATATTAAAGGTTACCCTTCACTGGCTACGGCCATAACAAGGGCTTCTATGAAGAATCCTTCTAGGGTCCAGAACTTCCTTTGACCATTCCTCTCCGGAAATGGCTCTAGAATTCTAGGTCTATATATACACAAAGAAGCCGGGTTTCGGCGACGATAGTTGCCGATCTGCCTTACTTATACCAGACGCTCCGGGGGCTGACGAGGCTGAATTCCCAACACCGAGACATCGAATGTTCCTTACGTTAGAGTCTAAGATTCCTGAGACTATTGGGGGCTAGTGCATTCCGTGTGGCAGCGACATATACCTAGCAGAGCCGTCTATTTGTCGATACTTTCGATTCCTTCGCCTAGTTGTGCTACTAATAATCTCGAGCGAAGATGTCGAAATTATTCGAACCACTACGGGTTGGCTCTATGACGCTTAACCATCGAGTAACAATGGCGCCCTTGACACGACATCGCTGTGATGCAGATTGGGTCCCGCTTCCTATGGCTAAAGGTGTGACCGATGGAACCCAATCCCCGGTGCTCTTACGATACGCTAACCAAAGCAGAATATTATGAGCAAAGGGCGGCAGTACCTGGGACTCTTTTGATTACTGAGGCGACCTACATCTCGAGATCGGCAGTCGCCCTGTACAACGGCCCCGGGGTTTACAGCGAGGCCCAGATAGCGAGATGGAAGGAGATTACTGACGCCGTGCATGAGAAGAAATCATTCATATACTGCCAGATTTGGCATCTCGGCCGTGCTGGAGTGAGTACTCTCGGAGTCTAAGGCCTCCTTTTTCAAGCGAAGATAGTGTCTTAGAAGCTTCTCACGGGCACAATACACCTAAATATTACGCCCAAAAAGGTGATTGCTGACCTCGATTGTTGTAGTGGGTGGAAACCCATGAAAAGATGGGCACAAAGTTGAAATCATCCAGCGCCGTAAGGATCGACGAGACAACAGGCCTGCCGGAAGAGATGACAGAAGAGGATACCTGGGAGGTCATCGGCGATTTTGCAAAGGCTGCTAAGAACGCAATGACTGCGGGATTTGATGGTGTCGAAATACATGGTGCCAACGGTTACTTGATCGACCAGTTCACACAGGATACCTGCAATAAGCGAACCGATGCCTGGGGTGGGAGTATCGAGAATCGCGCTAGATTTGCTCTAGAGGTCACCAAGGCTGTTGCCAATGCTATTGGGGCCGATAAGACCGCCATACGGCTAAGCCCTTTTAGCGACTTTCAAAGCATGGGCATGAGAGACCCGTACCCTCAGTTCGAGTACCTTGTCAAGAATTTAAAGCCATTGAATCTATCGTATCTCCACCTTATTGAGCCACGCATTTCGGGACATGTCGACTCCGAGTGCGGCGCAGGCCACAGCTTAGGTTTCTTGATTAAGCTATGGAATAACCAGAGTCCTATTGTACTTGCTGGCGGGTTTCTGCCGGGGTCGGCGATCCAGGTAGTTAACGAGAGGTGGAAGGACTTCGATATTGTTATCGCGTTCGGAAGGTACTTCATCTCGAATCCTGACTTAGTCTTCAGATTAAGGGAGGGCATCGAGTTCGCCAAATATGATCGGTCGACATTCTACACGCCGAGAAGTGCAGAAGGGTATATCGACTTCCCGTTCAGTGATCAATATCGGGCTGCCTTCGAGGGGAAGGCGAGGTGATGCAGGACAGGACATTTGATAGAGCAACTGTTATAGACGTAATGGCCGGATAGAGCAAGGACCGTGAGGTCAGAACCTAGATTTATCAATATAATAACGGGATGCAGATGGGCCAACGCAGACGAGGCTAGCGTCTCTAGCTCATTGTGGGTAAACATGATCTTTTCATACCTTCCCAATGTCTTTTTGCATTCTCTTTGAAGACAAAAGTATTTTGAATCGTACATAATCTCGATAGTACTCATAATACACAACTACACCTTGTACAGTTATTATATGCATTATTGCTTGTACGTAATCTTTTGCCTCCGCATAATATCAAGCCTTCTAGTTCCAGTACAACTACATTTGCATCCTGCCGTTAGCATTGAGATTTATTATCTCTTTTGGCCATTTCGCCCGGCTTGTGTTGTAACAACGAATTTGAGCTTATAGTCTTATCAATAAGGCCTCCGCTAAGTTATTACCAAAAGATATAAAGCCTCCTAAGCAATAATGATCTATCTTAGGTTGTGCTGTGATGTTTTCATTTTTTTCCCTGGCACTATAGGCTTATGATTAAGTTTAAATTTTTCTAGCCACACTCCGTGGAAAGCGGTGTATATATATAGATGAGGGAATTATATATTAGGATCGCAGCCACTAACTAGGGGAATGATATGAAGAGGCCCCTTTGGATTAAGAAATAACATGTGTTTCCTAGGTAATATCGAGTAACTCGACTAGCCAGCGCGGTCGATGTACTGCTTCTTTAAGTCCCGGGGCAAAAGTTTAGGTGTTTAAAATAAGCGCACCTCATCCCGAGGATTTAAGTGAGATTTTCCCCTGATAAGACGGGGCACAAGCAATAACTAAGGTGTAGGTGTAATTTGTGATAAGCATACTATAGCTACCATAGAGATCCAGGGTACCTAGCGAGGAGACTTTCACTCAACCTATATATAATAAGGGCTTCTACTATGTGTGTGAAGGGCTTGGAATGATGGGTTCGAATTACAATAATTCTTCTAGGGTCCAGAGCTTCCGAAGGGTCTCTGGAAATTGGCTCTGGAATTCTAGGTCTATATACACAAAGGAGCCGGCGATCGGTGACGATAGTTGCCGACCTCCCTTACCCATTCCAGACGCTCCTACAGCTAGGTCTCGGAATGAGGCAAGGGATAGTGCAGCTGAATTCCCAACACCGAAACATCGAATATTCCTGAGACTGTTGGGAGGTTAGTGTCGATTGCGTGTAACACTATACAACCACCAGATAATGAACTTTCTTACCCTCACATCTTTGGCAATAATGAATGCTGCGGAGAAGAAGGGGCTATTGATTGCTATGGGGGTCCCGTCGAACCACTGTGTGCTCCATGGCACAACACAATGAATTTCATAGCTGCGAAATATCCGTAAGGGGGACAACCTGCCCTCTTCTGTGGAAATCACCTCCTCTTGAGTCGAAAGCATTAACGCTTATACACAGATGCTGTGGAACTGGGATACCATCGACGCATTCTTTTACCCAAACTTGCGGCAGATACACTCTCATTGGGCGTTTGCAGGTGTAGTAGCACAGGCTCACTCTTATTACTCTAGGATGACTACAAAGTATAGAAACTATTGTATAATCGAATTAAGCAAAATAAAAAACCTATTTAAAGTGTGTTATAATATAAAGCTAATTATAAAGTATAACGTCACCTACAAGTTAATAATGCACTACAAGTTAGTAACGCACTTTTTACCAACTTTTTATTTTTTTATTTTATTTATATATTATTTTATAATAACATAATAGTTTAAAAATTTAAAAAAGCTAATTTGCAGCTAGCAATTTAAGCTAAAAAACGCGACTTTAAACTTTTTTTCTATAAGCTTGCTTATATTTACAATGTTTTTAACTGTATATTAAAGCAAAAAATTAATAGCAATGCGCTTTATTACATTATAAATATTATAAAACGAAATTTAATAATGTTTAAAAAAAAATTATTATTAAACGTATTTTTAAGCTAAATACGTAAACGTTTTTGTTTTAGTTTTATTATGTTTAAAAAATAGCTAATATTTTTTAATACAAATATAACACGTTAAAAATTAGCGTTAATTAAGCTTTAAACTTTATATAATAACAACTTAACTTTTAAACGCGTTATAATTGCTAAATTAATTATTAACAAGCTTTTAACAAAATTTTTATAAGTTATTATAAATAGTTTAGCTTTATAAAACGTATAATTAATAAATATAGTATATAAATTAAAAATATTTATAATTTTAACAAAATAAAGTTTTTAATAAGCAAAATAATTATTAAAATAGTTGTTATAAGCTTTAAAAAACGTAAACGTTTTTAACAAGCTAAGCTTAAAAGTAAAAAATAAGTTATTATAAACTAAGTTATTAATTTTTAAAGTTAAGCAATGCTGCTATATATTATTTTTTTAAACAAAATTTATTTTACGTTTTAATATTATAATATTATTTTATTGCTAAATTAAGTTATAAACTTTTTAAATAATAGCTAAACTAATAATAACATAAGCGTTAGCTAAACAAAACATTTTAATAATTATATTTAAAACTAATTTAAAAGTAGTTATTATTTTTTAATTTTAAATAGTTATAAAAGCTATTATTTAATACAATTTAAAAAATATTGCTAGTTTAACAATATTATTATGCTTTATATGCTTATTTATTTATTATATAAGCTTTAGCTTTTTAATTTAGTTTTTTTTAATATTTTAAAACAATATTATAATAAATATATTAAAAGTTTAATATAACGCTATTTGTTATAATTTAGGTGCACTACCAATTAAACCATTAATTAAAGTATATTCTTTTTAATTTTATTTGCTTATATTACTATAATTTATTTAAGTGTGTTTTACACACTATTTTTTGCTTTTACAAGCTTTAGTTTTATATAAAACTTATTATATAAAATATATATTATATTGTATTTAACTTTAAAAAACTTTTTAAACGTAATAATTTTAAAGCTTTTATTTAAAAGTTATTTATAATATATAACTATTATAGCTTTAAAACAATTAGCTTGCTTTATTTTTTTTATAAGATTTTTATATATAAGTTATTTATAAAATAGCAACAAAACATTTTTAAATAATAATTAAAGCTAAAAGCTTTTAAATTTTTTTTAATACTAATATAATAAAACTAAAAAAAGCTTTTATTTAACTATTTTAATAGCAAAATGCTTAATTAATTATTAAGCTTAACGAACTAAAAAAATAATTAAAGCAAAAAAAGCAGTTTATATTAGATTTGTATAAACTGCGTTTTAAAAAAGCATATAAAACAATTATAAAAAAAAAAAAAAAAAGGTTTTAAAAATTAAAAAATTAGAAAATTTAAAAAACTTTAACAATTTAAATACTTTTTATTAAACCTTTTATTATACTACTTTTTTTAATTAATAGCTTAATTTTAGCTATTATATTAAAAATAACTTTTTTAATTTAAAGCTATTTATATTATTATTTTTTTTTTTATTTTTATTTTTTGGCCGAAAAAAGCATTTTTAAAACTAAGTTAAACGTAAATCTTATTTGCAATATTATTAAAATAAGCATAATAATAAATTTAATAATAATGCAAACTTAAGCAAGCTATTTAAGTTTAAATACTTTTTATTTAAAATAAATTTTATTTATAACAAATAAGTTAAATGGATTTAAAAGCTAAACTTTATGTTTATTAATTTAATATATAAGTTTTAGCATTATTTTAAACGCATTTTGTATATATATAACAAAATAAATTAGGTTTATAAAAACTAATATTATAGCTTTATTTAAAGCTTAGATAGCAAAAACTAATATTAATATAAATATAATTAAAATGCATTTTTTATATAAACTAAAACTTTTATTTGCTAGTTAGCTTTTTTAAAAGCTAATATTAGTAGTAAGTTAAAAATAGTTAAGCAGCTATTTAATTAAAACCTTAGAACTTTTAATTATTATTTTATTTAAATTAAAAACTAAAAAAATAAACAAACTAATTTTAAAAAAGCTATATTATATTATTAAAAGCTTTTTATTACTGGTAAAGAAAACCATGGGTAGTGTATTAAATAATAATAATAATGAAGAACTTTAAATGTTTGTTTGTGGCCAAGGCTATAGCAAACATTTAAAGTTTTTATGCTGTTGTTAATTATTACAGCTGCCGGCAGGTGTTATATAATATACAGCTATTTTAGCTATATATTTTATAATACTGCGTATTAAGTGCCAGGCTTAAAAGAAACTTTACTGCTTTTAGTAGCTATTATACATGTGTACTCCTTTTTTTACACTTTGCGCAGCCGTCCTTTTTTTCTTTTAGCTTTTTTGATTTTTGCAGATGCTTTTTTTTTTTTAGCAGCTGCTTTAAATCTTTTTTTTATTTATTGCTAGTACTTTTTTACTAAGTCTTTAGCTAATTGCAGTTGCTACTTAAATTGCTACTAATTGTTTTTATATTTATAGCTTTTTTATTTTATTAAGTATTTAAGCTTTATGCGTTTTTGTTTATGTTTAAAAATAGTTTTAATTTTAAAAAAATTTTTTTTTTTTTTTTAAAATTTTAGTTATTTAATACAGATTTTAAGGCAAGTATTGTTTAATAAAACAGATTTTTTTTTTTTTTTTAGTAATAAATAGGCTATTAAGATTATTAAATATATGCTAAAAGTTTTAAGCAGTTTTAACTTATACGCTAATTGTTTTATTTATGCTTTTATTTAAAATAGTTTTGCATATTGTTATAAAAACTTTTTTAAAAGTCTTTTTAGTAAATAATACTTTTAGTATAGTTGCAAATATATTTTATTATTTTTGTTAAATTTTATTAAATAATAGCGTTAATTATAATATTTTTTTGCTTAAGCTAAAGCAAAATTTATAGCTAATTTAGCATTTTTTTTAAGTTAAGCGCAAATGTTTAGCACTTGTTTATAATAAAAGTTTTTAATTATTATATTATTAATATTAAGCAGTTAAAATCCAAAAAGCTGTTTGTGTGCTAAAAATTTAATAGTAGCTAAATATATGCTGTTAAGATTTTATTAAAAAGCTATTAAAAAATTTATTTAACTGTTTTTAAAATAGTTATATATGTAGTATTTAATTACAATTTTTATTATTTAGTTTTTTTTTTTTAATAAACTATTTTTTTAAAGGTAATAAGCTATTGTTATAAAAAATTTTGCTTTTAATTTTTTCTAAAGATTTTGCTAAAACTTAAAAACAAATTTGTAGTTTTTGTTAAAAATAATGTTTTTTAATATTTTTTAATTTGTTAACAGCAGCATTTTGGCTATAATTGTTTTTTAGTTTTCTGCAGTATATTTTTTATTGTTTAGAATTAGCAATATTTTTTTAAATGTAGCGCATATAATTATAAATATGTTATTAAAATACTTTTTATTTTTGCTTTTAATTTGCTATAATGTATTAGCTAATAATTGTTTAGGCAGTTTTTTAATAAAGTTTATTACAATAGTTTTTATTAATTTTAGATTTTTAGGTTGTATGGGTTAATAATTGCTATTTAGTTTTTATTTGCTGGTTGCGCATGCTTTATATGTATTGCAATGTTTGATATATACTTTTATTTTTTTGGCTTTGCTTGGTATTGTATAAGGGTTTAAGTTTTATATTATGTGTTCTGTTTTAAAATGTTGTTTGTTGTTATATATAATTTTAAGTACATTATTTAATTAATTTTTTAGAACGCATAGTTAGTGTTTTTTTTGTTTGTTTATATTGTAAAACAGTTTTTTATAAATTGTGAATAAATATTTAAAGCTTGAAAAATTTTTATTATTGTTTTTGTTAATACTTTTTTTTTGAATTAATTTTTAAATGCTTTTGTATTTAAAATCCGTTTAATATTTTATAATAAATTAGTTTTTAAATTTTAGGTTTATTATTACTTTTGTTACTAGTTATACCTAGTTTAGTATTAGCTTTTTATTTGTGCAGATTATTTTTTTATTTTTGTTGAACTTGTTTTATATAGCTTTGAGTTAATTAAGCGCGTTAAAGATAAAGTTTATTTTGCTTAATATATAAAACATTTATAAACTATATTGCAATAAGTATATAAATGTATTAATTAGCTATAGGTTTGCACGGTTTATAGAAGCTGTATTTAGGCTAGTTTGGTTTAAAATTTTTTTTGTTGCTAAATAGTTTGTTAATATAACATTATTTAAACTTGCTTGCAGTATAACCTGGATTTTTTAGCTTGTTTATATTATATAGGCTACTTTTAATTTTAATAAACTATATTTTATTTCTGGCTGTATGTGACAGCCTGTCATAGTTGCCTGGTGGTCTGTGGGTCCCACAGACCCACCACACACAACCTATATTCCTTTATTCTACTCCACACATTTTTTCCTTTTCCTTTCTTTTTCTTCATGCTGTATATTATTTCCTAGTGTAGGGTAAAGTTAGTCAATCAACTATACTGCCGCCACTATAGCCATCACACTGTAATAAATATTAATTAAAAAAATATTATTAGCAGCATGTTTGCTGCTGTAATTGGTGCTTTTGGTTTTTATTAGTACTTGTTTTTTATTTGAAAAATTATTATTTTAAATTTTTTTTTAAATAAATTATTAATTTGAAAAAACAGTGTTTTGTTTAAATTATAATAATAAATTATTATGTAATTATAAATAAGATTTTGTATTATGCAAAAAGATTTTTTTTTAATTTTAGTTGCTTTATAAAATGTTAAACAGTAGTACGCTTATTTTTTTTTAATGTTTTTATTTTGTATTTTATTTTTTTTGCGGCTTTTATTAAATAGCTCTGTTTTTCTTTTTTGTAGCAGCTTTGCGCATTAGGCATAGTATGATAACAGTACGCAAAAAAATTTACTATTTTTTAAATATGTTTTTAATGCTTTTAATTGGTTTAAAAATACTAAGTTTTTAAATGCTGCTAATTTTTGGTTTATTGTTAACAAGCCTAATGCATTTATTTTGTATTTAAGCAATTTTATTAAAGGGTATTTAAGAAAAGATTTGGTTAAAAACAAAAAAATGCGCTTTTTATAAAAAAGTTTGAAAATTGTTTGCAGCTGTTTAAGATGTTTTTTTTTTATATTTAAGTAAATTATAATATTGTTAATAAATGTTTGGCAATATTTTATATGTTTGCTGAAAAGCTTGTTTATAAATTTTTGCATATATGTTAATAAGTTGTAAAATTTTATAAGAGCTACTTTAGATTTTTCTGTTTTTTTTGGGCTTATTATAGTAAAGCGGTTTTTGTAATCGGAATGTATTATAAACTAATAAAAAAATAATGTAGTGTTTATAATACTAATATATTTTTTTCTTTGTAATGCAGCTATGATTTTGGCTTGTAAAGATAATAAGTAATTGTTAAGAACTGTTATACGATTTAGCGATTTAAAATTAATTATTAAGCGGCTTTTTGGTTTTTTTTTTATTACTTTTTAAATTAGAAACGTTGGATGTACAAAAGGTGTTAGACTATTTATTTATTTTATGCGGCCTTGTTTATATAGTTTGTTAAACATTATATTTAATGCTTGCCGGTTATATTTATTTAATAAGTATAACTTATTATTTAGCTTATGTTTTTGCTAATTGTTTATTAAAGGTATTTTTATTTGTTTGTTTTTAGGAATGTTGATAATACTTTGGTTTTTCTATATTTTAGAAATCTTTTTTAGTATATTTAGAATTTTTTTATTAGCCGCTTTTAGTTTTGTATAAATGGATTGTTCTTTAAGTATAACAATTTTTAACAGCTTAAACAGTTTTTTTATTTTAATAATAGTATATACTTTTAGAATTTTTAGTTTTATTTTTTTTGTTTTTGTATTATATTAATTATATTTTTTAATTATGTTGAATATTGCGTTTGTTAATAATGTTTTATTGTTGTTAAACAGCTTGGCATACTTTAATATATTAAAAAACTTATTATTGTTTTTATTATTATTTTATATTAACTTAGTAGTTAGCGCTTTAAACATTGGTATAATTTTGTATTTTTTATTTAAGTGGCAGGTATTTGGTACTATAAAATTATTTAGTATATAAATTCTTATGTTTAAGACTTTTAAACTATTAAAACTGGCTATAGTTTTTATAATTGTTTGTTTAGCAGTAGCTAGCAGTTTTTTAAGAACTGTTGCTACTGCTACTACTTTTAGGCATTTTTTTTAAAATATTTTTATAAACTTTATATTTAATTGTTTATTAATTGTTTTTAACTTTATGCTTTTGCATATTGCTATTGCTATTAGTAATAAATTGCTTAGTACTATTTGCAATAACGTGCTAAAGCATATTAACGCTTTTATGCTGTTTAAGTATAATAAATTAAAAAAAAAGTTATGATCTAGTAGTAATAGTTTATATTTTGTAAAAGCTATTAAGATTTTTTTTAGTTTTAAAAGTATTTTTTTTTTTAATATAACTTTTTTAACGTAAAAGTATGCTTTAGAAAGTATTTTAATTAGCATTTCAAAATTATTAAAGTTTTTAAACAATATTTTTTTATTTGTATAATTAATTATAGTTTTTGCTAGCATTAAAACGTTGTTATTTAATAATATTTTTAATATAATATTTTTGTTTAATATTTATGTTAAACTGCTGCATTTTATTAAAATTAAAAATCTATTTATATTATTTTTTATTAAAAAGTATGTAAATATTGCTTATTTTTTATAAATAACTTGTTTTTTATTAATACTTTTTATTTTGTACGTTTTTAATATTATAATATGTTTAAATTTTTATATTAATTTTTATGTAATAATGCTGCGTTTTGCTTTTATGTTTATACAAATTTTAATGTTTTTTTTATTTTTTTGTTTTTAGATTTTAATTTTTAAGTAAAAGTATTTATTTTTTAAGTTAGACTTTTTTTTAAAATTATTGCTTAACTTAGGCATAATGTAAACAATAGGTGCAAATAACACTTTGTTTGCTTTTTTATTTTTATTGTTTAAAATGCTTGTTTTTGTTATATAGGCTTTAAATATAGCATTTGCTATACAGCTTTTTAAATGTTTAAATAATTTGTTTTGCAATTTAAATAATATGTTATAATAATTATATATATGTTGCGTTATTAATAATTAGTTTATTTTTTTTAGCGGGCGCTTGTAATAGTAGCATGCATATTTTTTTTTTTAACGTTTTAAGTTATAAGTTTTATTATAAAATTTGCATATTATGCTGTAATTAATTATAACAAAAGCTGGGCTGTTATTGCTGTTTAAAATAAATATGCTATTATTAAACTTTAATAATTTTGTTTTTTTTTTAGCTATATTTGCTTTTTTTATTTTGTTTTTTTTTTTTTTTTTCTTTTTTTTTTAAATTCTTTATACCCCTTTTTTTTTTTTTTTTTGGCTTGTTTTTTCTTTTTTTAAGCCTTATTATCCTTAAAATTATTGTTTTTATTAAATTTATTTGGCTTGCGTTCGTTAGTTTAAAATCTTTTTTTGCAATAATTCTTTTTAATATAAAAAAAACTATTTTAAGCGGTTGTTAATAGTATAAGTTTTTGTTAAGCAATATAATTTATATACTTAGCTAATAATTTTTTAAGTTTTAAAGTATAAAAGTATTGTTTAATTTTTAAGTTTATTGTTGTTTATATTTGTATTATAATGCTTTTTTAGTTTATATTATTTTTTGTTAATACTTTTATTGTTTTTGCATACTTTAATTTTTTTTATATAAAAACTATTATTATAAAGTTATTATATGCTATGTTTTTAAGTGTTAGCTTTATTATGTTAAATTTTTTGGTTGTAAAAGCTGGTTATAAAAAAAATCTTTTTATTATTTTATAAATAATATAGTTTAGTTTTTTAGTTTTTAGCTTTTTATAAGTTTGTGTTATTATTTTACTAGTTTATTATTTTATAGCTTGTTTTTTTAGTAAGGTTTAATATATTAACAATATTTGTTATATATTGTTTTCTGCAATTTTTTTATTTTTTAAAAACAAATTTATTTTTTTTATAAAACAATATATATTAATAAACATTAAATATATGCTTTTAGCAATTATTTTTATGTTTTTAAGGTTTTATAGTTAAAATTAAATTGTTTTATATTGCTGCACTTAAAACGTATATGCTAACCTTTTTTTGTTTTTGTTAATAACGGCGTAAAACTATGTTGTAATAAATTATTAAAATCTTTTTTAAGTTTTTTTTAAAGTTTTTACAAAAGTAAAAGGTTTTTTAGTAGTGTTGGCTTAGGCTTATTAAAGCTTTGTAGTATATAAAGTTTTAAAAGATTTAACTTATTTAATTTATTATTATTATTGTTTAAATTATTTAACGCTGCTTGATTGCCTAGTATAATTAATTAATTATATTATACTAGTATATTATTTTTTTTGTTAATAAAATTATTAAGTTGCTATTGTTTTTTAACGCTTTTAAAAAATTAGTATATAGTTAAATATTTTGTTAGCTTTTTTGTATTAAACTTGCTAATAAGTGTAATAAGGTTATTAAATGCTTTAGCACTTTTTTAAGCCTTAGCCTAGTTTATAAACTGCACTTTTGGTTTAAGCGCTACGCTTTTAATATATAATATAAATTTTAATGCTTTATATATAAATGGCACAAATTTAGTAGCGCTGCTTGGTTAGTTATTTTTTGGCGGTATATAATTTAATAGTTTTAATGCTGATTTTATTATTTTTTTAGTGTTTTTTGCTATAATTAGGCTTGGTTTTAGGCTTTGCAAGTCTTTTATTTTGTTTTTTAATAATTTTGGAAAAAATAAGTTAAATGCTTGCTTTATAGAACTAGGGGTAGATTTAATCGCTAATACTGCAATGTTTAATGTTGCAAAAAACAGGGCTGTTGCTTTAGCTAATAGTTTAGGTTTTAGTGTTAATAGCGCTTTAAGCTTTGTATTTAGTAGTTTAAACAGCTTTTTTATTTTATTTGCTAGTTTTAGCATTGCATTTTGGTTGCTTATAATGTTTTTTGTTATATTGTTTATTGCTGCATTTAATTATGTTTGTTGCGTTTAAGCTTTTATAATACTTTGTTAAATAACTGTTTATATAGCTGCGTTGTTTAACTATTGCTTAAAAGGGTTTAATGCTGCTAAAAATATATTAAAAACTTTTTTTTTTTTTTTTTTTAATTTTTTGTTTTTTTTTGCTTATTTTTTTGTATGCTTTTTTATTTTAGGTATAGTGTTGCTTATTTGTAATAATGTTCCGAATTTATATTATAAATTGTTAGTTATTTTGGATTTTTTAGCTTTAGAGTTTACAGCTTTTAAACTAGATTTGTTTTAGCTAAAGGAGCTTGCTATTATAATTGCTTTATAATAACAAGCTGTTTTTTTTAATTTTTTTTTAACTTTAGGCAACTGCTTTAAAATGTGTGCATATATATAAAAAAAATTGTATAAATAATATATTATTTTAAATGATTTTGATAATGAATTTTGTTGAGTAATTGTTGTTGCTTTATATTAATATATTTTTTAATAAAATATTTAACTGTTTACTGTTAATATTTAATAGCAATTATTTAAGTAAGTTGTATGCAATAAATAATAAACTATGGCGTGGAAAAAGCGAATATAAATCGGAATAGCTAGTATAACGTTTGAAAAAACAAGTATATAGCAAGAAAAAGTAAATTAACTACTTTGTTAAATCTGAAAAAATAATAACAGAGTGTTTAAAATATTATTATATTAAATGTTTAAAAAAACAAGTTAGTTAATATAAACTGCTATGTTAGCGCTACATTATATAGCGTTTAAAAAAATAAGTATGTAGTACAATTTAAATACAGTGATATCGAGGAGATAAATATGGCTATTTTAAAGAAAGAGATGTAGGAAGCGTACAATTTAGCTTAAATATTAAACTAATAAGTACTGTAATGATAAAAAATTAAGTAGTTGTTAAAAGTATAAATAAGTAGAAAAAACAGAAGAAATTTATAAAATAATATGTTGGCTTTTTTTAATGCAAAGAGTTTGAAAAAATAGCTTTGTTTTTTGGTTAGCAGCTTTTTAGGTTATAAACAGGTTTAAAAAAACAGCGTTTATAAGCACTTTAGTTCTAACTATTATTTATAAAGTTTGAAAAAATAAAACGTAAAGTAATTGTAATAGTGGCATAAACAATGTACTATTTTATAGCGTTTAAAGAAATAAGTATAGGATAGTTAGCTTTGTTTAAACTTTTTAAGTTTATAGCTGTAGAATTTAAAAACTATTATTTAATAAAAATTGTGAAGTTTGAAGAAACAGCTATACATTTTTGTGCATACAAACTTTTGGCTGCAAATTTTTTAATAGTTAATAAGATTATTAATAAAACTAAATGTTAAATAATTATATTATTACTGTACTATTTAGTAAAAAAAACTATAGGTAGTGTATTAAGTAATAATAATAATAGAGAACTTTAAGTGTTTGTTTGTAGCTAGGGCTATAGTAAACATTTAAAGTTTTTATGCTGTTGTTAATTATTATAGCTGCTGGCAGGTGTTATGTAGTGTACAGCTATTTTGGCTGTATATTTTATGACACCGCGTATTAATTACGCTTTAAAATAAAATATTTAGTTATTTTAACTTATTATTTATTAAAAAAATTAATATAATAAATGTAGCTATATAATATTAAAAAATAATAAAATTAATTAAAAGGAATTAAAACTAAGAAAATTTTAAACGGTTTAAATTTTAAATTAATTTTAAATTAAACAAAAGCTTTTAATAATATTAATATTTAAATAAAAAAAATTATTATTATTAAAGCTAAAAACATGTTAATATAATTAAAAAGCGTAATAGCTATTATATTAATAATAATTAAAAAAGTTTTAATTAAAATAATATAAATAATAAATAAAAGCGCTATGTTATAAAAAAATTTTTATTAAATAATAAAAGCTTTTATTTTTTAGCAAAATATGTTTATAATAGTAATAACTTGCATAAAAATTATAAATTAGTTATAAAAAGTGTTAAATGCTTTAATTATAATTAAATAAAGCATATAAGTTATAATTGCTTATAACTTTAAAAAGCTAAAAAGTAAAAAATTTAAAAAATTTAAACTATTTATAATTTAAACGGGTACTGTTTAAAAAATAATAATAATGCTAACTATATTTAATTTAAGTTTTTATTAAAAAGCTATGCAAATAATAGCTAAAAAAAAACAAATAAGCTTAGTTTTTAAAAATATTAAATCTAAATTTAGTTAATAACTTTATATTTTAATTTTATAACGTTTTTATATTTTTTATAATATTTATATTATATTTTTTAAAAAACTTTTTATTTAAATTTATATTAATTTAAATTTATATGTTAAATATAATTGTATTAATTATATTTTTGCTTTTTATTATAAATTAAAAAAAGCTTTTTTTTATATTTATTTTTTATAATATGCTGCTAATAACACTTTTCTTATTTATAGCGCTTATTAAATTCTTTGTAAATTAATTAATAGCTGTAAGGTTATTTAAAAATTTTGCTGTGCTTATATTGCTATTAATAAAAATAATAGATTTAAAAGCAGTTTTATTTTATTATTTTAGTTTATTTTAAAAAATTAAAGTATTATATTAAATTTAAGCTTTAATTAATAATATTTTAGATTATAATTAAAATATTTTAAATTAGTAACAGCTTTTTAATTTGTAAAAGCTTGTTGCAATCAAAAGTTTTGTTAAATAATTATTTAATTGCTTAAACTTATATAATTTAAAAAAATAAAGTTATTTTTAACTTAATTAAAACTTAAAAAAGTTTTAGCTAAGTTTTATAACTTAGTTAATTTTTTTAATAATAATAAAGCTAGTTTATTTTTTTATTTTAAACGTAGTAATTTTATAATAAATTTGCAAAATAATGCTATAGTTTTTTATTATTTTATATATTTTTTAGTATAAAATAAGTTAATAGCTTTATAAATTTAGTTTAATAAAATATTAAAAAATAAAAAAAAAAAATAAATTTAAAAGCTTTATTAACGCTTTAATTTTTTTTATATTTAAAAAAAATAAAAGTTTATGTTTATATATTAATTATAAAAAATTTAATAAAATTATAATAAAAAATTGCTTTACTTTTTTTTTTATTTTAAAAATGTTAAATAAGCTGTTTTATATTAAATTTTTTATTAAAATTAATTTTAAAAACGCTTATTATTATATACAAGTTAAAAAAAAAAAAATAAAATAAAAAACAGCTTTTTATATTAAATATAATTATTATAAATTTTTTATTATGTTTATAAGTTTATATAATACTTTTGCTACTTTTTAAAATTATATATAAAATATTATTTAAAGATTATAAAAAGCAAAATTATATATTAAACTTTTTAAATGTTAGTTTTATTAAAAAAAACTTAACTTTTTAAAATATATTATTTTTAACAAAAAAATTAAAATAAACTTTAGCTGTATTAATATTATTTAAAACTAGCTATTTTTTTTATTTTTGTTATAAGTTACAAAAATTTTTAAAGTTTTATAACTTTTATTGCTGCTTTATTAAAAAGTATTTTTAAGTTATAGCTTTACTAATTAAATATTTAAAATAAAGTGCAACTAAAACAAAAAAAAGTTAAATTTTATTAAATAATTTAATATATACAACTTTTAATAAGCTAAAAAACTTATTTAAAAAAGCTATTTTTTTTATATATTTTAATTTTAAAAAGCAAATATTAATAAAAACTAATTTTTTTAAAATAGCGTTAACAAAAACATTATTATAAAAAAATAATTAAAAACAATAGCAATTTGTTTTATTTTATTTTTATATATTTAATAATATAAAAACAAAATATAATGTTTTTAATTAAAAAATGCTTGTTATTATAAAATGTTTTAAGCATTAACAGCATTATTTATAAAAAAGCAAATTATTTATTAAAGTTTTAACTAATTATATTAATTTGCAAGCTTTTATAAAAATGCTTAAATTAAATAGCAAATAAGCTTAATAGTATATATATTTAGCTTTTTTTAACTTTATTATTAAATATAAAAAAAAGCAAGCGAAATAAAGCTAATACGCTTTTATGCTGCTTTAATTATATAGCTTACAAAGCTTAAAATGCTAATTTATTTTTTTTGTTAAAACAGAAAATTAAAATAGCTAATATTAAAATAAAAAACTATATTTTTAAAACTTTTATAAAAAAAATTTTTATTACTAAATTAGCTATAAAACATATTATTTTTATATAAACAGTTATATGTTATTGTACGCATATAGCTACAAATAATAAAAACTTTTAAAACTTAAAAATTTAACAAAGTTTATAAAACTTAATTTTTTAAATTTAAAAAAAAAATTTTAAATATTGTTAACTATATAAATAACTTTAAAATAAACAGTTTATAAAGCTTTAATAGTTTATTAAAAAATTTTTATTATAATATAAAAACAAAGCTTATATTTTTTTTAAAAAATTAATTTATTTTTAGCTTATTAAACTATATTATAATAATTTTATAATTAAACATTTTAATTAAAATTATATATTAAAACTATTATAGCAAAAGTTTTACTAGCAAATTATAAAAACAAATGTTTATAATTATATAATTAAATATATTATTTGTTTTAAATTTAAAGCAAAATATTATTAAAAATATAATATTTTAAATATTTTTTTAATATTTATTAGCTTTATAAAAAAACTATTTATAAACTTTATTATTAAATTATTTAAAACATTTTATTATAAAATTATTATTAACGCAATATTTATAATAGTTAACTAATTTATTAAATTTATATATTTATTTTTTATTAATATTATTATTATTATTATTTAGTTAGCAGTTTTATTTTATAAAAAAAATAAAATATTGTTTTAAAGCTTTTATAAATATAATTTTTAATAAAAATTTTGTTTTTATTAATTAGTTTTAATTAAATTTATATTATTATTTTAAAATTAAAAAAAGATTTTTAATTGCGTTTTATTTTTAAATTAATAACTAAACTAAAAAAATAAACTAAATTATAAAAAGCTACTTTTAATACTTTATTAATAATAAATAAACTAATTAGCTTTAGCTATTATTATAAACTTTTTTTATAATAAATATAGTTATTAACAACATTATTAAAAAGTTGCTTTTTAAAACATTATATAAATATATTTTAAAATTTAAATTTTTTATTAAAAACAATTTTATTTTAAAAAAAGTATTATTAATATAAAACTAGCTATATAAATTAAAAATTATTTGCAATAAATTAATAAATTAATAATATAATACAATTAAAAAATATATAAAAAATTATAACGTTAAATATATTTTTAAAAGTTTTTATACTAAAAAATTAATAGCTTTATTAATTTAAAACTTTAAATTTTAAAATTATAAATTAATTTTTAAGTTTATTAAACTTTTTAAAATTTTAAAAACAGTTAAATTATAAGCGTATTGTTTAACACTTTTATAATAATATAATTAAATTTATAATATATTTTTTATACAATTATTAAAACTTTAAACAGCTAAAACTTTAAACATTTTACTTATGCTTATATTAAAAAATGCTAAAAATAAATAAAAAATAAAAAATATAATAAAAAAAATAATATATTAAAATAAACTATATTATAAAGTTAAATAAAAAAGCTAGCTAAATAAATATAATTAATAAGTGTTAGCTATTAATATTATTATTTTTATATTTATTAAAAAATTTAAAAAATAATAAAGTTATAAAAAAAAATAATAAAAATTAAAGCTATTTAAGCCGGCGTTTTTAGCATAAAAAAACTTTAAAGCTAAATTAATTAATTTTTAACAAACTTTTAAAACATTAGTTTTAAAAAACGCTAATAAAACTTAAAATTTTAGCGTAATAAAAATTAAACTTATTGTTTTAAATTTTAAAAATGTTTACGCTTTATTAATAAGTTATATATTAACTAAACTTAATTTTATTTGGTATTAAATTTAAATATATTATTATATTTTAATTTATTATTACAAACGTTTTAAAACGTGTTATTAATATTAGTTTTAATAAAATTTTTAATTTTTTTAGCAAATTGTTTTACTGCTAAATATTAAGCAATATAACTAATATTTAAAAGCTAAAAATACAATATAATTGTTTAATAATATTAAGTATACTATTTTGTAGTTTAAACAAATTAGTTTTAAATATAAAACAAAAATTATAATAATTATTAATAGCGTTAACAGCAATAAAATAAATAAATAAACATATTAAATAGCGTTATTTAGCTGCATATGTTTTATAAGCTAAAAAATGCTTTTAATTATATTTAAGTTAACAAAATAAAATAAATAAATAAATAAAAAATATAACTATTTTGCTATTTTTAATTTTGTTAATTATATTATATATAGCTTAATAAACTGTAAAAAAATAGTAAAAACTTTAAAAAAGCTAAAATTAAACAGCTGCAATTTTTTTATAATAAGCTTTTAAACTTGCTTAAAAAACATTAGCATTTATATTAGTTTTAACTAATAAAATAAAATTGTTATTATTAATATAACAAGCTTAAAACATATATTTATTTTATTTAAAAAGCTTTAATATTTAAACAGCTTTAAATTATATTATAAAAAAAATTTAAATTATAAGCAGCAATTTGTATAAAAAAATAGTATAAAACAATTTATAGCTTAACAAATTTTATAACTTTTGCTATAATTAATATAAAAAAACAAAATTGTTTTTTTATATGCATATAAAACTTTTAAAAACAAGCTAGCTTAAAGCTAAAACGTATACGCTGTAGCGTTTTAATATTAATAACATATAAAAAAATTAATTATATAAAAAAGTTTTTTATAACGGCCAAACTTACGTTAATGCGCTTAGCAAGTTTAATAATATTAATAATAAAAAAACATAATAAAAAAATAATAAATAATTAAAGCAGTAATTTAAATAAAAAAAATAAATAAATAAAACTTAAAAATAATTAAAATAAAAAAGTAATTAGTAGCAACTAAAGCTAAAATCAATAGAAAATGCTAGCAGCAGCTAAAAAAAAAAAAAAAAAAAAAAAAAAAGGAAAAAAAAAATACAACAAGCTATATACTTTGTTTTTAAATCAGCTTGCTAAATAATTTGCGTTTAGGGCAACGCGTTATTATAGGCCTAAGTATTTAGAAATTATTTAAAATGCGCAGAATTTTTTTATTGGCTAGAAATTCCTATTGTTTACACTTATTTTTTATTAATTCCAATTAATTTTTAACTCTTGATTCCATATTATACTTTGTTATAATTTTATTTTTAATTATACTAGTACTACTTATAACAACATTTAACCTTATACTTAAGTTAAAACAACTTACTATAAAAGAAAAAGATAATTATTATAATTTAAGTGCACTATTAACTAAACTACTAATTAAAATATGTTTTTTTTAATTCTGTTTGCTTATATTATTATAATTTATCTAAGTATGTTTTACATACTATTTTTTGCTTTTACAAGCTTTAGTTTTGTATGAAACCTATTATATAGAATATATATTATATTGTACCTAACTTTAAAAAACTTTTCAAACGTAACATTATTAAACTTATATTAAAAAGCAAAACTTTTTTACAAGCTTTATATATATATTTATATATATATTTATTAAACAAAACATTTAATTAAGTTTTAAAACAGCTAAAATTATGCTTTTAAATACAAATAAAGTTATATTTATATTAAATATTTAAAAAACAAATAAAACAATTTTTTAAACTTTAAATTATTATTTTAATTTTAAATTTTAAAAACGCTTACTATTATATTAAAAACTAAACAGCAATTAACTTTTATTAAAATTAAAATTAAAAATTATTTTTTAAGCTTGTTAACTAAAATTTTAAATTTTATTAACTTAATTATAAAAGCTAACGCATTCCACAAGCTAGTTTTGCACACAAGCAAGTTTTGCACTTTTCTTGGCGTACCCTGTAGGCCACTTTATATGCAGGGGTACTTACTCCCCTTTATTATAACTTCGCAAAAAAAGGTTGTACAATAAAATAATTAGTACTATTAGATTCGTAATGAAATAACAAATCTAATAGTATTTTCTTTTATTTTCTAACTATTTTATTTAAAGCGTTATTAAAAACTACGCTAAAATAATCCCTGCAAATTTGTTTTTTAAAGCTATACGCCCATATAAAATAGCTAGAAAATAAAAGAAAATACCATTAGATTCATTATTTTATTACGAATCTAATAGTACTAATTATTTTATTGTACGAAAAGCTTTGCAAAACTAACTATATTTTAAGCAAGCGTTACAAAACTAAAAACAAACAACTGTAAAATAAAAAACTTTTTATTATAGCTAACGCTTAAATTTTATAAAAATTTAAAAACAATAAAGTAATTAAATTAAATAATAAAGCTAAAAATAATTGTTTAACAAAAAAAGTATAAACAAGTTAATAACGCTATAACATTTATAATAAGCTTAAACATAATGTATAAACTTATTAAATAAAAGTAAAAACATTTAATAAAAAAAATTATAATTAATTTAATTAATTTGTATATGTTATAGTTAAGTTATTTAAGTTAGCGTATAAAAAGTGCTAAAAAGTGCGTTATTAACTTGTAAATAACGTTAATACTTACAAAATTAATAATGTATAAAGTAATTAGCTTTATTATACTATTAAAAGTTATATAATACTTAGTTAATATTTTTTATTACAACTTTTTTTAGTTTTTAAAAATTATAGTTACGGCTGACACCTAGTTCTACGATTAACACTGGTATGACACTAGCACTACACAACACTTGCACATAACACATTCCGCGCGGCGCGGCGTTTGTAAATAGCTTCTTTCTTTTTTAAGTGTAGATTTTCTTCGAATACATTGATTTCTAGAGCCTAGTCTTTGCAATAATTGCTAATCGTGACAATTATTACGTTTTTACAATTATAGCTTTAATATTTTTAATAGTTTATATAATTATTAGCTAGTTTAAAATAAAATGCTTTTTTATAATACTATTTTTTTTATTATATTTTTATTTATTAAAACAAGCAAACAAATTATTATTGTTTATATTATTGTTTAAAAATTTAGTTTAACATATTTTTTATTTAAACAGGTTATTTAATTAACTAAGTTATTTTAAAACTTATATAAAAATCGATATTTAAATTTTTAATAACTTTATAAATATTATAGCTATTAAAGTGCAGTTGAAAATTCTGAACTAATAATTAAATTGTATATTTAAAAATATTTTTTTTAATTTTATAGCTATTTTATTTAAAGCTTTACAAAAAACCACGCTAAAATTTTAGCGTAGTTTTTAATATAGCTATAAATAAAATAGCTAGAAAATTAGAAAAAATATTTTTGAATTCTTTATTAAGTTGTTAGTTTAAAATTTCAAACTACAGTTTAATAGCTATAATATTTGTAAAATTATTAAAGAATTAAATATCGATTTTTATATGGGTTTTAAGGTAACCTGGTTAATTAGGTAACCCGTTTAAGTAGGAGATGCGTTAGCTTAATATATATCTACATTATATACAGGGCACACACATACATATGCAGTAAAATATATGGTACTTATATTAGGAGAGCGTGAGCGTTTTCGGCTAGCTTTTAGTGCGCGGCTAATACTAACAGTATAACTTTGAATTCGGAGTAAAAAAGCTTTAAAAGTTAGCTTAAAACTGTTTAAACTTACGCTTTAATAGTGTTGTTATAGTAATTAAGAATTTTTTTAAATGTAATTAACGCATTTCCCACTTAAACGGGTCATTTAATTAACCGGGTTACCCCGAAATACATACAAAAAACGTCCGTGCGCTTTTAAATAAATCAACCAATTTTAATTATACAAACTAATAATTAGTATTTTTAAAATCCTTATTAAATAGTAAATACAAATCTATTTTTTTTTTAATTTTATAGCTATTTTATTCGGCGAGTTAAGTGTAAATCTGGACCCACTTTTTGGTTTTTAAAGCTATACGCCTTAATAAAATAGCTAGAAAATAAACAAAAATACTTTTAAATTCCTTATTAAATAAGGATTTTAAAACCACTAATTATTAGTCCGTATAATCAAAATTGGTTAGTTTATTTAAAAGCGTACAAACGTTTTTTATATATATTTTAAAGTAACCTAGTTAATTAAATAACCCGTTTAAATGGGAAATGCGTTATACAACTTTGTTTAATATAAAAAATAATAAAGTTTTTTAAACTAATTATTAAAAAAGTTTTTATTGTTTATAAACTTATTTAAGTTTATTTTTTAAGTTTTTATTTTTTATTTTATAATTTTTGTTAGCTGTATTAATTAAGTAGCTAATAAACTTAAACATTTTTTATGTTGCTATGTTTATAAGTTTAAAGCTAATGCTTTTAAAAGCGTTGCTTTTAATGTTTTTATGCTGCTATTTATTTAGTAAAAGCGTGTTAGCTTAAAGCTAAATTTAAGCTTGCAATTATTTAATTAGCTAATAAAAACGTTAAATTTTGGTTTAATTGTTTTTAGCTACAGCTTGTGGCGGTTGCCACACTAAACCTAACTAAACTTAACCCGACTTGCTAATATAAGCCACTTAAACTAAACTAAGGACAGTTTGGTGTCTTGTACCCTTTTAGGACCATGGTTTAGTTAGGTGGCTTATTAACTGTTTATAACATAGCTTTTAATATAAATTTTTTTTTTTTTTTTTTTTAAGTTTAAAACCGGTTAAAAAAGCTTTTGCTTTTTGTTTTTTTTTTTTAATATATTAATAGTTAGGTTTTTTAGTAGCGTACTTTTTAATGCTATATATAACTATAGTTTTGCAAATTTTTTTAAAATAATATATAATTATATTATATAGTTATATTTGTTTTTTTAATAATTGCATACTAATTTAAAAAAAAAAAGTAGTATTTTTATGTTTTGTTTATTATAACAAAAAATAAAAAAGCTTAAAATAATATTATAAGTAGTAATTAATATATAAGCATAACTTTATATAAATATAACTTTTTTTGCTTTTTTATTAGCTTAAAAATTTAATATATTTAGCTTTATTTATTTTATTTGCTGTTTTTAAAACAGTTAATTATATTTTAAAATTATTTTATATATTAAAATATATATTTTTATACCTGTTTTTAATTATTTTTTTAATTATAATAAATATTATAAAGCTATTACTTTTTTATAACGTTTTGTTTTAAAAAATTAATATTATGCTATTTTAAAAAATGCTATTAAATTATACAACTTAAATTAATAATATAATAAATATTACTATTAAACAATTTTATATTTAACTATAAGCTATAAACTATAATTTTTATTAACTTTTTTACTTTTAAATATTAAGTTATATTTGTTATTTTTTTAGTTTTAAGCATTATTAACTAACTATGTCTTTAATATTACTTTTTATTATTTAACTTTTTTAAATTAACTTTAATTTTAGCTTTAGCTATTTTTAACTTATTTTAACTTTTATAAAAACGTTTTTTTTTTTTAATTTGTTAACTTATTTTTTAATAATATAATAAGCTAACATATAATATAAGCTATTAAAATATATAAGCTACTAAAACACTTTTTTGCACTTTTATATATATAAATTAAATAATTTAACTACAATATATTAAATTAATTAAATTTAATTAGATATATTATTGCTAGATATTTTTATAGCATTTTAATAAGTTTGCACATTATGCTTAAGCTTGCTGCATGTTTTATACTTTTGTATACGCGTTATACCAGCTTTTATATAACAACTACTTATATATATTTTATTTAAAATTTGCGCTTAAACAGCTTATTTAATTTTAAAATCTTATTTTTATTATATAATAAATAACTTTTTATTTTAAATACGTTTATTTTTTATATAGCAGCATTAGCTAAGTTTATAGTTTACTATTTAAAATACTACGTTTTTTTTTTTTAATAATTAAACTTTATATATAAATAATATTATATTTTTTATAATTTAGTTAATAGTTTTTCAAATAATTTTTTAACAAACTATTTTAATATTATACAACTTTTTTTTTAATATAATTAGCTTAAAATTATATATTTTTAATATTATATAAAGTTTATAATTTTTAAAAAAATAAGTATTTTTTAGCTAATAATAATAATTTAAGCAATGTTTTAATTAATAATTTTGTTTTAAGCTATAAAATTATATAATTTAAATTATATAAAACTAATTTAATGCTTTAAAAACTTTTTTAAATGTTTAATTTAGTTATAAATACTTTGTACGCTTAATAAAACGCTACAAAAAAATCTTTTTTTTTTAATATATATAATATATATTTATATTAATTTATTAATTTTTTTTATATATATACGTTTTAATAAGCTAAAACAACTAATATTAAAAAGCTAAAAATAATATAATAAATAAAAAAACATATAAAAAATAATAATATTATAGTTTTTAGTATATAATTTAAATTTAATAAAGTAATAGCTTTTATAACTATTAAAAATTAGTAAACAATAAATACTTTTTATATAACGCGCAATATATTTATTAAAATATTAAATTTAATTAAAACTTTGTTTATTTATTATTTAACTGTTTTTTATTGTTATAATAATTTAATTAAATAATAATTTGCTATTTTTATATTATAATAAAAAATAATTTTTTTTTATTAAAATAATATATAACAAAACTATATAATTATATAACTTAATATTTTAAATAACAAACAACTATTTTTAATTGCTTTAATATATAGCTTTTAGTTATTTATGCTAATTAAAAGTTATAAATATTTTTTTTAATAATTTTAAATTTTATTATTATAAATTATATAAGCTTAAACTATTTTTAATATATATTAAAATTTTTATAAAAAACTTGCTAATAATTAATTTTTTAATTAAAACGTATATAAAAAATAAGTTATTATTATATAAAGTTTAAAGCTTAGTTAATGCTAACTGCAGTTGTATTATATGCATACAAAAAATAATTAGCTATATTTTTAACACTATTTAATTAAAGCAAAAACAATTATAAAACTAAATTTATTATATATTATATAATAGTTTGCTTTTTAAGTTCTATTAATTTTTGTTTAACGCTTAATATAATTGTTTTTGCTAAACAACCTTGTTATTGCACATAAAGTGTTATATAAAAAATATTATATATAGTTGCAGCATGCTAAATAAATAATTTTAGGTTGCGTTATATAGCTTATAATATAAGCTTTACATTTTTTTTTTTATATAATAGCGGCATTATTGGTTGTTAAATAATTAATGTTTTAAAAATATATATATAAAAATTAAAAAAGTGTTTTAATAGCTTATATGTTTTAGTAGCTTATATTATATATTAACTAATAAATTAAAAAATTAATTTAATTATAAGTTAAACTAAAACTATTTATAAAAAGTTTTTAAGTTTTTTATAAAAATTAATAACAATTTTAAAATTTAAAATATGTTTAACGGATTAAACAAACAAATAGCTTACGTTTTTATACTTTTGTACATAAAACTATAATAGTTTAATTAAAACAAAAAAAATTAATTTAAACTAATTAAAATTGTTTTTACTAAATATTTTTGTTTTATTTTAATATATATAAATATTATGTTTTAGTTTGCTATATAACGTATAAACCATTACTTAACTGTTATATTAATAAAGAACGCACGGGCTATAACTTATAAAATAATAATTATACTATATTTAATTTTAAAAGATTATAAGCTTTGCAATTTTTTTTTTTTAGCTTAAAATCTTAGTTTATAACATTAATACAATATTATAAAGCATTTTATATAATTATAACATTATTTTAAGCTTTTTTATTTTTGCTATTAAACGTTTACTAAATATAAAACTTTATTTTTTATTATAGTAAACAAAAAACAAAAACATTACTTTTTTTTTTTAGTTAACGCGTAACTACTAAAAACAAGTGCAACTATTTAATATAACTATATATTACTTTAAAAAACTTTTTTAATGTTTATTACAAACTTAAAAAGATTTGCAAAACTATAATTATATATAGCGCTAAAAAATACGCTATTAAAAAACTTAACTATTAATATACTAATTTAGTTAATTAAAAAAAAATAAAAATAAAAAACAAAAGCTTTTTTAAACGCTTTTAAACTTAAAAAAACAAGTAACACTTATATTAAAAACTATAGCTAAAAACAACTAAAACAAAATTTAGCGTTTTTATTAACTAATTAAATAATTATAAGCTTAAATTTAGTATTAAGCTAACATATTTTTATTAAATAAACAACAATATAAAAGTATTAAAAGTAACGCTTTTAATAACATTAGCTTTAAACTTATAAACATAGCTATATAAAAAATGTTTAAATTTATTAATTATTTAATTAATACAGTTAATAAAAACTATAAAAAAAAAGCTAAAACTTAAAAAATAAACTTAAATAAGTTTACAAATAACAAAAACTTTTTTAATAATTAACTTAAAAAACTAGTTAACAAATTAAAAAAAAACTTTACTATTTTTTATATTAAGTAAAGTTATATACGTTATATAATATTTTTATTAAAAAAAAACGCTAAAAAATTTATTAAAATTTAATTTTGTTTTATTAAACGTTTATTTAGCAAACTTATTAAATTAATTTAAACTTTAAAAACAGTTTATTATAATTTAAATTAAGCTGTTTTAATTTATAAAAAACTAAAAGCTTTTTATTTTAAGCTTAATAAAAATAAATAGCTTTAAATTTTTTAAAGCTAATACTAATTTAAATATAATTTATAAACGTTTTTATAATAAAATAATTAAAGCTGTATTTAATTATAAACACGTTTTTTAACAACGCTAAAAAATTAACGCTAACTATAAAGCTAAAACTAAAGCTGGCATTTTAGCTGTAAAAACTTTGCAATAAGCTTTTAATAAACCTAATTTTATTAAAACAATAATATATATTTTAAATATAACAAACTAAAATATATAATAGTTAACTATTTTAAAAAGCAAACAAATATAAACAAAATTTAGCTAACTAAAAAAAAAAAAAACAACAACTTATTTAGCTTAAATAATTTAAAAAACTAACAAAACTATTAAAAATTCTTTTAATAGTTTTATTGTTTTTATTAGCTAAAATAAATAGTTAAAAAAAAGTTAATATTATTTAATTAAAAAATATAACTGTAAATAAATAACTTTAAAATAAAAATTATTACGCTATATAATATAGTAATTAATACACAGGCATAAAGAATTAATACACAAGCATAACCTTATATAAGCATAACTTTTTTCTGCCTTTTTATTAGCTTAAAAATTAATTGTTAACGTTGCTTATTACTTTTTTATCTTTTTTGCTATTTTTATTTTATTTTTATTATTATTTTTATATTATTATTTATATTATTTTCCACTTTTATAATACGTTTTTATTACGCATTGTTTTAAAACCTTTTTTAATAACTAATATTATTTAACTACTTTTAAAAATGTTTTTATATTATTAATAAAAGCGCGCTTAAGCTTTTACACTTAATAATTTATTATATTGTTAAAAGCAGCAGCAAGTTATACAAACAATTACTATTAATATATTATTTAAAATCTTAAACAAAGTATTTAAAGCTTTGTTTTAAGGCTTTAAAAAAAATACTTTTAATTTTTAGTTTAAAGTATTAAGCTTTATTTAACTCTGCTTATTACTACTTTGATCGCTTTTAGCTTATTATATAATTTATTTAACTTATACTATTACTTTTATTTTATAAAGCTGTATTTTTTACAAATTTTTTAGCTTTTTTAATGCTTATATTTTTAATAATAACAGCGCTTTTAAAAATCTTTTTGCTTTTTATTTACAAGTCTTAAATACTGTTTTATACTTTTATAAATTTAAAAGCTTTTATAAACTACTATAACAGCTTTATAATAATTATATAATACATTTAAATAATTTTATTAGCTTTAAAATATAAATATAGCGTATAACAATTTTTATATTTAAACTTAAAAAAAATTTAATAAAAAAAAATATTTTACAATTTTAAACATTTTTATTACAATTAAAGCTAAATTTAAAAACGCTTTATAACTAGTTTAAAAAGTTATTAAATATAATTAAATAATTAATTTTAAGCTTACTTATTTATATAAGCGTATATATTGCTAGTAAAAGCGTTAAAAGTTATTATTATTAAATTTAAATAAACATAATTTTTTTTTGCCGTATTTATTGCTATAAAATTAATAAAGCTTACCGACTTAATTTTTATATTAAATAAAATTATATAACTATTTAACATATAATTAACCTTTACTTGCTTATTAATTGTTTTTTTTTAGCTTTAAAACTATTTTAAACCTTTTTATTTTTAGTAACTTATTAATACTTTTACTAAAAACTATAGCTTTAATATTATTAAAAAAAACAAATATATATATAAAAAGCGCTTAATTTAATATTTTGTTTTATATAATTAATATAAACAACTAAAAACTTTTAAAAGCTAAAGCTTATATTAGCAAAAGTTTTGCAAAGCTATTTATAAATAGTTAATTATTGTTAAGTTTATAACAAAAAGCTAATAATTATTGCGCAAATATTTAAATTTTAAGTATTATAAACATAATTATTTATTTAGTATAAACCTTTTTGTGCACCTTTTTTACTGCACGCTTATTAAGCTAATTAAAAAAACTATTAAATTGTTAAATCGCTATATTAATATTTAAGCTTAAAATATATAAAGCTTAATTAAAAAACAACATTTTAAAACTGTTTTTATTTAAAAAAATATTTACAACGTTTATTTTTTTATTTATTAAAAAAAATTATATAGTTATAACTTAATAGTAGCTTTTATTAAACTTTTTAATAACAAAAATTTTTTTTATTTTATTAAATAAAATAAAAACAAGCTAAATTGTTTTATTAGTTTAATTTAAACTTTTTTTTATTGCTTTTAAATATAAAAACGATTTTTTAAAATTATTAGCTTTAATAACACGTATAATATTAATTGCTTTAAGCTTTTATTGTTTTAAATAACCGGTTAAATTTATTTAAAATTTATTTTTAACGCTGCTTTTAGCTTTATTAATAACAAAAAACAAAAAAAAATTCTAATTTTTTATTAAAAATATTTAATAGCTTGTTAACTAATATGTTATTTAAAACTTTAATATTATTATAACTAATAACAATTAATTAATAAAAGCAGCTTTAAACAATTAGTTTTTTTTTATATAGCAACAGCTTTATATTTATTATATTAACTTTAATGTTTTACTTTATATAAAAAACAAATAAATTAAAAGCTAAACTAGTAATAACAGTTTTATAACTAGCAATTTTAAAAATTTTAACTTTATTATTATAATATAAAAAAAGTTAAATATTATAAATAAAAAGCTATTTAATATAAAAGTATTTATTAACAAAGTTTTTTATAATTATAATAATATTTTTAATATATAAAAGCTAGTTATATTTGCAAAAACTAAAGCTAATTATAATAAAGCATAAATAAACTTTTATTGCAAATTTAATAATTAATAAAGCATTTTATAATACTTTTATAAATTGTTAATGCCATTTAAAGCTTAATAAGCATGTTATTTTATTTATAAATATTATAATTTTAATATTTAAGTTATTTTTATAGCTTTGTTAAAACAATATAAAATATGCTAAGCAATTAAAAACATAATTTTTAATAAGCTTTTACTTAAAATAAAATACTATTTTATTGCAAATATTTTAAGCTTTTTATAAATTATTTAAGCAAGCTTTAATTAATAATATTATTAAAAAAGCTAAAGCTTATTATTTAATAATATTAAATTGCTTAAAAATTATTACTTATTATAAAGAATTTTTGTTTAATTAATATAAATAATTATATTAATAATTGCTTAGTTTTTAGTAAACTTAAAATTTTTTGTTGCTACAAAATATATTTAAAGCTAGCATTTAAAAATTTTTTTATAAAATACAAAATTTATTTTTGCTAACAATTATAAAAATTAATAGCAAAAGATTTATATAAACGTATTTTAAACTTTAAAATTATTATTAACTTTTATAAAAAACTTAAAAACTTTTTATAAACAGTTTTAGTTTAACTTATAATTAAATTAATTTTTTAATTTACTAGTTAGCTTATTATATTATTAAAAAATAAGCTAATAAGTTAAAAATGGCTAAAGCTAAAATTAAAGTTAATTTAAAAAAGTTAAGTAATAAAAAATAACGCTAAATATATAATTAGTTAGCAGTGTTTAAGCTTAAAAAAACAACAAATATTTAAACAAGCAAACAATAAATATAGCTTAATATTTAAAATCAAAAAAGTTAATAAAAGTTATAGCTTATAGCTTATAGCTAAATATAAAATTGTTTAATAGCAGTATTTATTATACTATTGTTTTAAGTTGTATAATTTAACAGCATTTTTTAAAATAGCATAATATTAGTTTTTTAAAACAAAACGCTATAAAAAAGTAACAGCTTTATAATATTTGCTATAATAAAAAAAATAAAAAAAAACAAGTATAAAAATATATATTTTAATAAATAAAATAATTTTAAAATATAATTAACTGTTTTAAAAGCAGCAAATAAAATAAATAAAGCTAAATATACTAATTTTTTAAGCTAATAAAAAAGCAGGAAAAAGTTATACCTATATAAGGTTATGCTTATGTATTAATTGCTTATAATATTAAAGCATAAACAAATTTATTATTAAACAAAAAACTAGTTAAATAAATTAAACAATAATTTAACATATAAATAATTTATTTAAACTAATTAATATTTTTATTTAACTATTATAAAAAAACTGCAAGCTTAATAAAAAAGCATTTAATAGTTATTTTAAAAATTAAATGTTTTAAATAACAAATATAAGTTATAAAGTTATAATTAATATAAATTAGTTTGTTAAACATAATTTTTTTTAAATTGCAAAAAGCAACGCTTAATATAGTTTAAAAATTAATTTATATTAGCAAAATACTTTTTAGCTATTTAAATTTAATTATTAAACAAAATTAAATGCTAAATTAATTTTAGCGTTTAATAAAACGCAAACTAGCAAAATTAAGCTTTAAAAAAAAAGTTAGCTATTATTATTATAAACGTAAAAAAAATAAAAAACTAAGCTATAATTTAAAAAATTATAAAGTAAGTTAAAAATAATTTAAACTATTAATAATAAGTTAAACTAGCGTTAAAAATGTTAATTAAACTAATATTTATTAAGTTTGTAAAATTATTTAAAAACAAAAAAACTATAAATATAAAAGTAGTTAAACTTTAAAAAACATATAATAAAAAGCGTATACTATTTTTTGCAAACAAGAATTTTAAGCATATAGCTTTAATTTAATGTTTTTTTTTTTTTTTTTTAAATTATTAGCATATTTAAAAAAAAAATTTTAAAAAAAAGCAAATATTTTGTTTTTATTACAACTAAAATATAATATAGTTTTTAAACTTAATAAAAAAGTATAAACCAGTAAGCTTTTAAAATATTAAACTTTAATTTAGTATTTATTTTAAAAAAAAAAAAGCAGTAAACTAGCTGTTAAAAATAAACTTTATTAAACTAGCTATAAAAATAAATATAGCGCTAATTTTATTTGTTTTTAAGCTGCATTTATAAAAACAAAAATTTTGTATTAATTATTGTTAATAAAACTAATACTTAAAAAAACAAAATAGTTTTAGCTTTAAATTTAAATAGTATTATTTATAATTATTAAAATATAAAACAATATTTTAAATTTAATGTTATTAAAGCTTTTTATTAACTATATATATTAATTAACTTTTAATATTTTATAACTTTAAAGTAAGCTTAACTTAATAGCAATTTTTTATTAATATTTAATTATAAAAACTGTTAAACAAATTTATTAATATTTATGCTAATAATATATTAGTATATTTAAAGCTAAAAAAAAAATATTAAAAATAATATAAAAAAGTTATTTATTATTTATATAAAATTTAGTTATAAAAAAATATTAAAAAATTTCGATTTAACGTTATTATAAAAGCTAAAATTAGTATTTAAATTAATTTAGCAAAAATTAAAATTATTATAAATTAAAAGTTTAAAAACTTTAATAAAGTTAAAACAGTTTAATTTTTTTTAAAATTATATAACTTTATTTATATATTTATTTATTATGTTAATAATATTATAAAATAGTTAGCATACTAAACATTAATACTAACATTTTTTTGTTTAAAGCAACTTATTTAAATAAAAACTAATAACGTAATTAATAAGCGAGCATTATAAACAAGCGAGCGCTACATTAAACTAAACCAGTATAATCATTATTGCAATAATTTAATTATAACGCTTAAAATTAATTTTATTTATTTAGAACTATTTTTTTTAAACGTATTTATATTAATTTTACAAGTATATATATTATAACAGTGACGGCTGGTCCCTATAAACCCACCAGCCGTCCCACACACATTACCATATATCCCATTATTCCTGTAGATAGCTTGCAGAGTTTTCCTTCTTTCTTTTTCACCTTAAGATTAATATACAATTGGTACGCCAACTAGGAGCCTTGTCTCTATAAAGGACCCCAAACGTGACAATAACTAATATTGCTACATTGTTTATAGCGTTGTTGTTTTGCTTAAGCACTTTTAACAACAATATAATTTTTGTTTGTTTTTTTTTATATTAGCTTTTGTACCTTTTTTTAAGCTGTAAAATCTTAACTTTTTTATAAAATAAATAACCTTTTTTAGCAAACATATATTTTTTTAGCCTTATAATGCTTACTTAAAATATAATTAGCTTTGTAAAAGTTTTAAACTTTTGCTTAAAGTAATGCAGCTTAATACATTAATTTTTTAGCTTTTTTTATAAGCTAGTTAATTAAATAATAAATCTAAAACAATAAACTATTTTAATAATAAAAAATTCGATTTTTAATATATTTAGTTTATAATATTGTTTTAATTATATTATTAAATGTTTTTAAAACTTATAACATAAATAGTTTAAAAACTAATTTAAAAATTGTTAAAATTTATAACTTAATATTTAACTTTAAAAATATAGAATTTAAATTTAAAAACATAAAGCTAGTTTTTTAAAAGCTGCTTTAAATATTTTTAAAAGTAAAAACCTTTAAAAAAGCAGCATAAAAAGCAAAAAAAAAGTTGGCTTTAATAATATAAATAATATGCTTATGTATTATATTTTTAATTTGCTAGCTATACGTTTACTTTAATAAACTAAAACAACTAATATTAAAAAGCTAAAAAAAATAAAATAAATAAAAAAGCATATATAAAATAATAATTTTATTATTTTTGCAATAAAGCTTAAATTTAGTTAAATAATAGCTTTTGTAGCTATTAAAAATAAAAAAATAATAAACTTTAATTAAACAGCTTTTAATATGTTTATTAAAATGCTAAATTTATTTAAAACTTTGTTTATTTATTGTTTAGCTATTATTATTAACAATAATACGCTAATTTTTTAATAATTAGCTGTTTTTGTACTAAAAAAACAAATAATATTTATTAGTAACAATAATAAACGGTAAAACTGCTTACTTTTAAAAATTAACGCTTTAAATTATTATAACTTATTTTTAATTATTTTGCTAAGCTATTTTAAGCTTTTTATGCTTTTTAGCGCTTATAACTATTATTGCTGTTAAAATAATGCTTATTATAAAGCCCGTTTTATTAAAATTATAAATATTTGCTTTATTAATACTATATTTAGCAATTGTATTTTATATAAGCTAAAACTACGTGTTTAACGCGCTTAAATTTTTGTATTAAGCTTTTTAATAATTATATTTGCGATTAAAACGCGTTTAAAGCTTTAGTTATTGCTTTATAAAGTTAAAAGCGTATTGCTTGCTAATAAGCAGCGCGTTGCAATTGCAAAATAATTAATTAACTATATTTTTTATACTACTTAATTTAAAAAAAAATAAACATATATTTAAATCCAATATATACTAAACTATTATATATTTTTTTAAATTTATAAGTTTATGTAAATTTAACATAATATTATATTGTAAAAGCTAACTACGTCGCTGCTAATAAAAAGTATTATAATCGATTTTATAAATAATAGCAGCAGCTTTAACACTTAAAGTTAGGTTTAAATTTATAGCTTAATTAACTAAAATTATTTAACTTTTATCGCTTTTATATAACATTACGTTGTTATAAAAAAAACATAGGTTTAAAATAAAAATTATGCTAGTTAAGTTTAGTGTAGCGTTTGCTTGTTTATAGCATTCGCTTATTAATTACGTTATATTAAAAAACGTTATTAGCAAAATTATTTAGCAGCAATAAAAAAACAAAAAATAAAAACTTATAAAACATTTTTTTAAAATAATAACTGTACTAAAAAAAGTTTATTTTATATAAAACAAAAAAATTTTATTATTATTAATTAAACATATATTTTTAATACGCTAAGTTTAATAAGCTAACTTTTTAATATAAACTTAAAAAAAAAACATAGTAACTAATACTTTATTTAAAAAAACAGTTAAACTATTTATAATAAAAGCATAAAAAGCTAAAAAACGCACTTTAATTATAATTAAACTTTAAGTTATAAAAAAGCTAATAGCTGCTATAAAAAACAATAAAGTAGTACTTAAAAAAGCCGAACTAATAAAACTAATTAAAAAAAAACAAAGCTTAAAAGTTAAGCTATAAAAATTATTAGCTATAAATGCTTAAAACTATTTTAAATAGTATTATTTTTTTATAAACAGCTTTAATTAAAAAGTTATACTACTTTAAAATTACTGCTTATTTAAGCTAAAACAAAACAATTAAAACAATTAAGCAAAAATTTTATTAGCTTTATTTAAAACAAAATATTTAAGCTATTATATTTAATATTAATATTGTAAACAATATAAAAACAAATAATAATAAATAAATAAAAAATATTAAAAAAATATTAAAGCTATAATTACGTTTAAACTTTTATAAACAAGTTTAATTGTTTATTAATTATATTTTTAAATAAAAAATTTAATATAACAAAAACAGTAATAACATAATATTATTATTTTTTATATTAATTTTTTAGTATGTTAAACTATTAGCTATTAAATAATATAAAGCTGTTTATATTAATTTTTATAAAAAAAATTAACAAGTTAACTAAAATAAAATATTATAATAATAGGCAATTAATATATAAGCATAAAGAATTAATATATAAGCATAACTTTTTTCTGCCTTTTTATTAGCTTAAAAATTAATTGTTAATATTGCTATTTTTATTTTATTTTTTTTGCTATTTTTATTTTATTTTTATTATTATTTTTATACTATTATTTATTTTATTTTTAACTTTTATAATACGTTTTTATTACGCATTGTTTTAAAACTTTTTTTAATAACTAATATTATTTAACTACTTTTAAAAATATTTTTATATTATTAATAAAAGCGCGCTTAAGCTTTTATATTTAATAATTTATTATATTGTTAAAAGCGGCAACAAGTTATACAAATAATTATTGCTAATATATTGTTTAAAATCTTAAACAAAGTATTTAAAGCTTTGTTTTAAAGCTTTAAAAAAAATACTTTTAATTTTTGGTTTAAAATATTAAGCTTTATTTAACTCTGCTTATTATTATTTTAATTGCTTTTAGCTTGTTATATAGTTTATTTAACTTGTGCTATTATTTTTATTTTATAAAGCTGTATTTTTTGCAAATTTTTTAACCTTTTTAATGCTTATACTTTTAATAATTGTAACGCATGGATAACCACCAAACTGTTATATCAATAAAAAACGTACGGACTACAACCTATAAAGTGGTAATTGTATTATATCCAATTCTAAAAAACTGCAAGCTTTGCTGTTCCTTTTTTTTTTTTTTTTTTTTTTTTTTTAGCTTAAAATTTTAGTTTATAGCATTAATATAATTTTTTAAAAAATTTTTTTATATTATAA